>BMAW01031490.1:0-43457 GCA_019974015.1 Nephila pilipes | reverse complement strand
GTTCTTTTATAAGACACTATTTCTCCTAAATATGACTTTTCAAAATTTCTTACAGATCAAATTATTGCAGTTAAAACAAACACCCTGAATAAACATTTCAAATCAAGCAAATTTTATTCATACAAAATTATAATTCATTTCAAAAAGGTAAAATATATACACTCACTGAACAAAATATGAGTCTCAGCTAGATCATCTAAATCTATGTCTGCTGATGAGGATTCATCTGTAATAAATATATGACTATATGTATATTAACTTTTAATTATAAAATGTTTACAACAATAACAATCCAAAAACAGAGTATATGTAACTATATTACTTATAAGAGTAAAATTATACTTATATTTTTATGTGGTAACCTACTAAGCTGACATGATTTCATGCTTACCATAACAGATAGAAGTGTCAAATACAGAAAGTAACAAGTCAAAACTTTTGTAGCAGTTTATTTATATTCACAATGATTGATCTCATACTTAAATGCAACACATGGGGAATTGGAGTTAAGACCTTTTAATTTTAAACCTTATTCAAATGACAAGAACAAACCCTGAGCTGAAATCTCCAAATATGTACAATGCGTGAACTGGAGGGCATGGAGCTTCAAAAGATTTAATATGCAATAATCAGAAGTTCTAACTGTAACAAAACCAATGAGAAATTATGATTAGCAATCAAGTGACTACAATGTCAGATGGCATTTATCATTATTTCCTCATCACACTATATGAAACACAGCTGAATTTGACATGCAGCTGACTCCTTTAATTTTATTCTGTATAATCTTGGTGGATTGATTGTTTTATTAACCTCACACTAAGTAATAAAAGTGCTATTGAAGGGGGTTATAAATTTGAACCACAGTCAAATCAACACCAAAATACAACAGTCAACACCAAAAATAGCACCCACTCTCCAAACTCTTCTACGCCATTCCAACATGAAGACTGTGGTGACCGACAGATTAAACATGCATCAGCCCTGCTACATATCTTCAGTAGCATCTGACAATCTTTGATAGAATCAGGACAAGAACAAAACAATTGGCAGCAGACGAAATGTTTAATTGAGTAATTTCTGTCAAGGCAAGCAATAATAAAGTGAGGTTAGGTAAACACTCGATGACAATCTCTAAAGAAATACTCCTCATCTGTTATATAACAGACCAACACGGACATTGAGATTCATGGAAGGATTCGCATGATAGCAACACCTACCTCATTTTCTGGAGGTCTCTTATCTTAGAAAAGCTCATTTGAATGATTCGATCTAGTGTAAAACCATTCATGAAAAGTATTGAGAAAGAATTGCTTTAATTTAAAACTATATTAATACTATTTATGTGCTTATATTATAACCTTCACCAGTGGTGGCTTGTACATAGGCACTGCAGCACCCCCAATATTCACTTGATATTATCAACAACATTTAATACATGAGTTTTTTTCTTTAATTTTTTCTTTGTACTTATACAATGTATAATCGTTCAGCTTTTTGCCTGTAACCATCTCCTATAAAATGAAAATGACACAAAAATCTTAACATGGAATTTGCACTTCACAGTTCCTGCTATGATGTGTTTGACTGTTGTGCGCAAGGCTTGAAGGCAGAGAGAACACTGTTGTTCTCATGGTGCCAACTCTGAGCGTGCTTTTGGAATGAAGCTTTTTTTTTTTTTTACTTTGCATGTGTAGTGCTTACAAACCATATCCCATATTCTTAAATGTGGAAAAAATGTAAAATTAGATTATTTTTTCCTGATTACAGCTATTCTATTTTATTTGGTTTTGTTTCCCCCCCCCCAATTCTTTAAATTAACAGAAAGCTTTAATCATCACCCTGCATCTCCAAGAAATTTCTGTGATTTTAAATGAATTTCAACAGCTTAAGTTTGCACAGCTGTCTCTCCAAGAGAAAGTTGCAGTCAAGAAAAAAGGTCATTCAACAACTAATATTCAACTATCTCAACCAGGCAGGAGCAACAACAGGAAATATATCAGTAACTTTTATTCTGAATGGTAACAACAAAAACATTGACTTTGTGGGTGTAAAGTAAAAAAAAAAAACACTTTTGTTTCCCATGTTTGCTGTCTCGAGGTGATGTAACATGGACAAAAGATGATTTTTAAAATCAGAACGAAACAAAGAAAAAAATTGAAAAACATAAGTCAAAGAAGCACGCTGACAAAATAGTTTCATTGTAACTTTTAGGAACCATATGTACTAAGGAGAAACTAAGTAAGAGGAATACAGACTTTCAATAAATGACCATAATATAAAGGTTAAAAAGAACAATGAAATATTTTGTCCAAAATAATAGACTGCATTTTCTTTTGTGGAAAATTTGAGTCCCTCTTAGGTGTACATAATGAAGAAGAGAAGACAATTCAATCAATTAGAAAATTAGTACATTTTGCAACTAAATTAAATTCAGATTTGAAGAACCATTTAGAAGTTAGCGCAGTCTTCAAAAGTGTTTCTATGACTATTCAGAATGAGATACTTGAATGCCAACTGCAAATATACTATGAAGATATAAAGACAGATAGTGGAAAAGCTTCCTTTGTAATTATCATGGTTGATGGTACAACAATGGTTCTTGTTCAATCGTACATATTGAATGGAGAAATATATGAGCATTTTTGGTGATTCTTTATTCCAAAAAACCAAACTGAAGATGTCATATAAAAACGTATTTTAGAACAATTGGATATAATCCTTCAAGGAAATGGACAAAAACTGATAGCTCAGACATTTTATGGTTAAAATGTTTTAAATGACAAAAAAAATCAGTTCCAAGAAAAAATAGAAGCAATTTAATAATAATGAACACTTCATTCACTATTATGTACATCAACTTAATTTGATCATGAGAAAAGTGGTATGTATTTCTCAAAATGCAAGAATATTTTCTAACATTCTAGCTGTTCCAACATTCTTCTCAAGATCACCAAAATATGTGTCCATTCTCAGAAACCATAAGGAAGTCAACATTCCATGTCCATCATCTACAAAGTGGAACTTCCATATACAGACCATAAACAGAAAATGAAAATTTGCAACCTTTAAAAGACTGCCTTACTGAAATTCAATCAACATCAAATGCAAATAAAACTTTGCAGAACATCTGAATGATAACTTCAAGTTTTGGTTAGAGCTTTTTTAACAGATAATGCCTCTTGTTAAAATAATTTACAACCAAATGCAATCTCAAAAACATGGTATGTTTAAATTCAATGATTATGTAACAAATTTCAAAAAAGACATTTTAGAATTGATAAACTCTAAGTACTGAAAATCCTTCACAGACACTCATGGCAGAAGCTAAGGAAGCGTATGACTGTATACATGTTGATATAATGGACACATAATCTTCCACTAAACATTTAGCAGCAGTTAAATTGATTGTTCAATAAAAAATGCTTCTTTAGTTTAGGAATGAACATTCCACAGATGATACTGATCACAGAAGCGTAAAGCACCACAGTACTCGTTTCTCTCTATGCTGCACTGTCAAGGGAAGTAATGATCGCTATACTGACAGTTCACACTGCTGCAAATGTGGTTGCGCCATATGAGCGTACTGCTAACATGCTCATTTCCTGACTAATGGTCTATGTTGTGGATGTACAGTTTTGCAGGTCTGACCTCACAATATGTCTGTTCTTTTTCGGCATTAGTCATAGGAGAGCAAGAAGATCTTACATGCCATTCAGTATGAGTCTAAGCTACCCATTGATTCCATATCAGCATGACAGTGGCTGGATTTTGACCAGCGCAACGAGTGATATCACAGAACAATAATCTACACTCTTGATAGGCAACGATCGTGCCTCTATCAAATTCCGACACTTGCTGGTAAGCATTTCATCTTATTTGAAGCATTATACGATATTCTAAGCAAATTCTGACCTCACAAATTCTTCCCAAATGAGAAATCCACTATAAAATTTCCTTTTGTGTGCAATGCTTCAGATGTCATTTCTCCCTCCTACATCATCTAAATGCGCTGAAATACTAATCATTTGAATATTCCAATCTCTTCTTCCTTTCATGTGATTTTGACATTCAAATTTTTGAATAAATTTTCTTTTTATACATGCTTGTTTTCTATTACACAATTATAAAACAAAGGCTAAAGATTTTCTACAGCAGCACCCCCACTAACTTTAGCTAAAAGCTGCCACTGGCCTTAACTCAACATTTTCTTTATATATTTACACTTTATCATAATCAGTAGTTTTTATAGAGCAGCAAGAGGACTATTAACAATGAACATCATTTGAAGCAACTGATGATTACAAAGACATTTCAACTAGTATCTCACTTTCATAACTTCCATGTTACACTGCATGACTTTGAGACTTAGTTTCGTAAATACACAGCATTCTTTGTAACTATATATGACAGGTGCAAAACATGCAGCATGACTAAATCATTGCCAGCAACAAAGCCTGCCATCACGATCAATTATCAGCAGAGGCTTAACTAGCAGATAAGGTTTTTCTACATCAAAAATTGATTAAACTGCTTTTGTTCATTACATAATGTTTTCTTTAATTATGCAATTTTATCATTAACAGAGAATATACATTTGTAATACTACCCATTCTTTATTGTACATATAGAAACCTTATTTCTGAAAAGGTTTTTAATCATAATATATCTAAACACTATTACTACTACAAATATATACTTGAAAATAATCTTTCACAAAAAATGATATGCAAAATTAAACACAAGAATTGACAAAAAAAATAAGAAATAAACTTGAGCAAATGGTTTAAAGCTAACTGTCAATTTACAAAATAAGATTTAGAGCACATCTGAAAATACTAAAATGAAGAAAATAATGAATACTAACATTAAAAGAAATAAAAGCTTTTTTTTATGCATACCTAAGTATACAAGATTTGAGAAATGCAGATATTTGAAAATTATTTAAAAATAAAATCTGATTTTCATGAACAAGATGGAATCCAATTTATTAAAAATCTAAATTATTTGAAACATATATACTGTTATTAACCTTACAATCCATAAATGTATGTTACTCATTTTATTGTTTTATTTTTCAAACAACTTATAACTAGATACATGGAAAAAAAATGATAAAACATAGAAGTTCTAACTCAGAAAATAATCTTGAAAAATCAAACAAAATACATTTAAAAAATTACACCAACAAAAAGTTCTGATATTTCATAAATAAAACTAGTTTTATTAGCACAAAGGCCGAGCTGCATCCCAAACTCATTAATTTTAAAAAAAAAAAACAAAAAAACCCGAACACCAGCGATTTAGACCAGCATTTACCAACCACTGGTCTGTAGAACTACGATGCTGATCTAATGTACTTTAACATTAGGGCAAGTATTTAATGTCATTTCTAAAGATTATTTAAATCTCTCAATTACATTCCACAAATATAAACCTGAATACATAAATAAGTATACTTCAAAAGAGAACACAATTATACATCCTAATTTGAAATAATTAAACGTTTTACATGTTCCCTAATCAACAGTTCTTTCAATGAAGCACACTGCTATGCTGCTACCATATTCAAAGGTGTTCGTAACTGGCACATTACAATTTTCTAGGCAAAGTGAGCAGGACCCAAAAAACGAATTAATCAGAGTTCCAAGCAATTTCTTTCGCTTTGGTTGCTAAAGCTCTGCTTATGGCACATTGTTAAAAAACCTTATTTTATCATGCTCATGTGAATTTTTTTCGTAGTTTAATACTAAGCAAATTTTCTATTGAAAAAATTTGAAAACCACATGAATGGAGGAAAAAAGGTCAGTGTCATGGCTGAATTAAGAATTCCAGTCTATTTATAACTTTATGCCAGAGTATGAACTCAAATTAACCAACAGATTTTATTCCTTGCAAAAGTGAGGAGTAGAATCCCCATCATTTCAAACTGCAGGAAGAAGTGATGTAGTTCCAACTACAGTGAAAATCTGACATAGTAGACTTGCCTATACAACCGACATATTTGGCCTTCATAAACTTTTAATTTCTCAATTTCAAGCTGACATCAATCAAAAAGTCATATTTAACATTAACCAACATTTAGAGGCATTAGTCAAAAACTTTATTCATTATTTCCCTGAAACTTAAGATCCATGTAGAGGTGAATTCATGAATTAATAATCATTTTATGGAAGGTATAAATTTATGTGCACTTGATCTTTAAGACAAGATTAAACTAATCAAATTGTCTTCTGATTTTACTCGTGTCCACACATAAAATGCAATCATTGACACAATTCTGTTGCTGTGAAGCTGTAATGTTGAGAACTGAATGATTTATGAGGGAAAAAACTTTTTCAACTATGTAATAAAAACCAAAGAAATCGATTAGATGTTAATGTAGCACGGTGTCTTGCAAAAAAATCTAACCTGCTATTTGAATCAAATTTATTAAAAAATAAGCAGATCCTGTATTTTCAGAAAGGTAAACCCTTGAGGAGTTACATTAAAAAAAAACATTCATTAATACAAAAAAAATATTTTACCCAAGCAAAAGTTTGGTTTCGATAATCGCGCATAAGAATGGTACCTTGCAGTAAAATTTAAACTGATTATACAAATGAAATAGGATAATTCACTTTAAGAAATGATTTTTAAAAACATAAGTTTCAGATCCTAAAAGGCTTTCTTCTTAAATATCAAATAAAACTTAAATTTTCTTTTATATGTTACCCAAAGAAAGTTTTCACAAATCTAATTTTCAAACAAAGCAAAATATGAATTGATCTAAAAATTGAAAAATCTAATAAATAATTCTGGTTCTGAACTCTTAATGGAACAAAATAAAAGTCAGTGGTAAAGTATTGGATCCATGTCCATTCTTGCTTCTCCATATTAATGTCATGGAGAAAATACAAATAAAAAATTTTTTAATTTTTTTTTAAATATTTTAAAATCCTTTTTAAAAAAAAAAAAAAAAAAAAAAAAAAAAAAAAAAACCAGAATTTTATGTAAACACAATTACTGTTAAAATAAATTATTATTAACAGGATATTCATAGTCATTTAGACTAAGGTCAGAAAAGGAATACAAGATTCAAATCAACAAGATTCATAAGATTATAAGTTAAATAATACTCAAATTAAGATTTCCAATCAATTTTAGAAAGAAAATTGTTAAATTATTCTGGAATTACATAGCAGTTTCACTTAATTATGATAAACCAAACTTGAAAAAAAAATCCAGCTGATTGTTTTATGATTATCATTTAGCTTCATAGTTGAAAATCAAAGTTTTAAGAATAACAATGTAACACAATAAAATTTCAAAGATTGTCTAAAAATCTTTCTTCATTTAACTGCCTAAAGAGGGGAAAAATCCTTTTATGCTTGTCTGTCAAAAACGACAAGTTATCACAAAGGGATGTCGGAGCAATGTCCAAATGAAAACTGTTACAATACATACAAGTCACGTCTGAGTCAAAAGATTCTTCTAACAGAAATAAGAGAATATGGTGATATAATGAAAAGCAGTAAACAAGTTTATTACACCTGGTTACTCTTCAGACATTATACATCTATCTTTTAAAATACAGCTATAATACATAAAAGTCAAGGAACTGTTACAAACATACAAGCCCCACCAGAGCCAATAGATGGTTGTAAAAGATATACAAGAAAATTGCGAAATATTGAAAAGCTGCAAACAAGTTTATTACATTTGGTTATTCTTTTGGTAATATCTTACTTATAAAATAATTTTTAAAAGAATAATTTAATTTGAAAGAATTTGATAGCACTTTTCTGTGGCTATTGTTACATTGTAAAATCCAAGCAAAAAAAAATATGAAAACTAAATCATTTCTAAATATATATATATATATATTTAAAATGGTTGGCAATTTATTATAGTTATTCATATTCATGTATTTTGGTTGCTGCTTAGGTAATTAAAAAGAACAATTTAGTTTATTTACACAAATATAATTCAAACGCATACAAAATTAACTAACTCTTATAATCATTTCCAATTAAAACATAATTTCCACACACATAAGACTTGGAAAAAAAACTGCAATTTCAATTATTCCTGTCACAAAATTCATGTTTTAACAGAAGTCTTTTGATATTAAAGCAAATTATTTTTATGGCTTTAAATCCTATGACAATCTTTTCACTTAATATAGTTAAAAAATTAATACAAGATTTCAAAAGCACAAGCAAATATTAGTTGCTCTTATGTGATCATTCTCAATTTTTAACCAAAGAATCCATCAGTTTACAAGCAAAAAAAGAAAAAAAAAATCCTTTCACCCCAAATGCATTCAACTTCAGGAAGTCAAATCAAAACTACCTTTATTTAAAAAAAATAATAATAATAGCTTTTGTTCAAACAATTAATATACATTTTATTCATAAGTTTATACAGGACATTTAAGTTCTGCCAATCATAGAACTTTTCCCAACAGCATTCAGCTGATCAACAATTTGCAACAAATCGAGCATGCGAGTCATAAATAATGCAGTTCCCTTGAACTATAACAATTACTAAAATGACAAAAGCACAAAAAGATCCACAATAAAGATCAATAAAGGAATGTATCAGTTAAAATACCTTTTGTATTTTAAAATAAAATCAATCATGGAATTCAATTTCTCAACCAAACACAATTAACCAAAGAAAAGGGTTAAACATTTCGGAACAAATTTTGAAAATTGGATTTGTATGAAGCAGCAACTAACAGCATAACTAAGAAGGAAAGTATATGTATCTTAATTTAAACAATACTTAAAAACCATTATAGTAATAAGATGAATATGCTGGCTAAAAAATAGCAAGTCTGCATGCAAAACAAAACTAATGAAAATTTTACACATAAAAATTTAAATTATAATACTCCCCCCCCCAAAAAAAAAAGAAAATTTAAATATAGAGCAATAACTTTTATGCAAAAAAGTGCATTGTTTGAACTTTTCCGAAGTTCCTTTGATAACAATATACTTTTTAGTCTTAAAATAACATTTCAAATTTAAGAGATTCATTCACGCCAAATTTTGCAGTAAAAAAAAGGGGAGAATTTGGAATGAAAACACTAAAATTTATTAATTTCAATTCAAATAATGCTTACAACATATTCAATTTGAGAAAATGGGATTCAATTGCAGGGAGAGAAATATTTCGAGAAGAGATTTGAAACAAAAACTACGATTCGTTCTGCAAAACAACTCCCGTCACTCATAGGGAAATCAAAGATCAGCAAATTCTGATTAAATTATTCATACAAAATAAAACCTTATGTAGAATCATTGGGATTAAAAATATTGATAGTTATATTTAATTAACAATTAGCATGTGACAGAATGACAGCAAATTTTGAAGAAGTAAAATTAAATTTATTCACGGCAATGAATGAAGTCATAATTAATTTAATTTTTCCGCGATTTTAATAGTTTATTTCTTAGCATACATTAAGAAATACATAATGTACAATGTAGAAGTCCTAACAATAAGCTCAAATTTATAAATTCAGTATATCGGCGAAAAGATATATGAATGGCTTATTTGAAATGTCTATACATTTTTAAATAATCATATATTATTTCTTCTTTCAAAAAAGTAAGAAATATTAATTATTTAGATTATAATTTCAAAATTACCATATTGGAGAATATGTCGGCCCTTTAAAGCAGAACAAGTCAGTAAATCGCAATGCACAGCCAATTTTTTTTGTTTTTCTACTTGGTGATTACTCTGCAAATCAGCCAGTCCACTAACCTCAAATAACGCGCGACTACGTAATGCTTAATTCAGAATCGAACAAATACACAAAAAATGAATAATGTTAAAAAATTTCAAATGCAAAAAATAATACAAACAATAATTGATGCCATTTACTAGGGCGGAAACATGAAATTAACAAATCTATAACTAGTTAAGCCTAAATGTCGGAATATTATAAGGACAGGATCTACGTTGCTTTCAAGATCTGCCTCTAATCACAGTGCAAATGTCATTCAACTTACTTTCACTACTTTCATTTCCGCAGTCCTCATAATCTTCTGTTGAAAATACATCTGTAAATAAAATAGTAAGCGGAATTTAGAAAAAGCGTCATCAAAGACTACTTTGAAATTCTTATAGTATAACATTTTGCTAAACATAACAACAAGCTTACCCGCCATGTTGGAGAGAACAAGCGCGATTAAGAGTGCTTTGATTTTATTGGTCAGGAGGGATACCAGCCAGGTTATTGGATAATTCTGTTTTTTAACTCTATGGCTTATGAGTACACACAAAGTAATAATTTTTGTTAATCATTTAAAACTATTCATTCAAAAACAACTTTCATTGAATAAATAGATCTCAATTCATGTTTTAGGGTAACTTACAAACAGCGAATGAAAAATTTATATATAAATCCTAATAATTACTAAGGTTAATTTGTTAAACGGTTTTTTTTATAGAAAACTGAGATTTTTAAAAGATAGTTTTGAATTTCATTGAAATAATTAGAAACATTTATTTAAAATAATATTTTTTATTTCAAAAAAATTTGGAAAATTTAAGTTAAAGAAGTTATAAACTAATATTTGGTATGCCTTTTGAAAAATAGAGTTGATCTTATTGAAAATTTGAAATTAATCAATAACTTTTTAGAAAAACTGTCAATTTCGTAATAAAATTGTAAAAAGTACTAAAAACATTTCTTGATGCAGTTACCTTATATAAGTAAAGAATAAATAAGATAATTTGTTATTCAGAATTTTCTTCCATCTACATTGAATGTTGCTTATAAGCGTAAAATATGTTTTATTATCACTGAAAAAAATACCGTAATCACCGTTACCCTGCTAAAGATATCTAAAAATTGTAAAATACCTCAAAGTAAGGCTATGAGAGAGGCTATTAAAAGTTTATACAAATTAGAAACTTTATCAGAACAAGAAAACATAAGATTCTTCAACGATTACTCATCGAAGTAATAGATTTTGTACAATAATTAATTCGTAAATTACTGTAATATCAACTTATGCCCTAAAAACTGGCAATAGTGATAAATGAAATTAAAAGCTTTATATTTCACAAATGCTTTCAGTTTTATCCAAAATGTTCGACATCTGTGTCACTTTGAAAACAAAAGTTCTGATAATAAGGAAAACACATAAAAAAAACTCAATGGAATACTCCTAGATATAAAAAAAAAAAAAAAAAAAATAGTATATTGGTGATGAATTCGTAATTTTGAGCATCGGTCAAGTGACGAGGACGACGCATGAACTAGGAGCTCATGATCATGTCTTCTTTGTAATCATGACTAAGTATTATATGCTGAATAAATATAAAACTTAAAATTAAAAAAACATTGAAAAGACTCATTAATTAAACTGATTTTTAATCTTTTGCAGACTGATGAAAGAAGCTATGTATTGTCTGTATAGGTCAAATAGACCCAGTTAAATGAATATTTTTTCTAGGCTAGATATATTATAAGTATCGAACTCTCTCGGTAATCCAGCAGGGGATATCGGACCAGAGCATACAGATTACCAAAATTGCCAAATTACTAAAAAATAAACAATAGTAACTCATTTAAACAACAAATTATAATAAATTTAATATTGGACAAGCAAACACACGAAATAAGTAAAACTGCAAAAATTTTACTGTTACAAAAATTTTACTGTTTTGCATTGATAGCCTACATTATTCCTTGTAAATATATTCGTATATATGTGTGTGTGTGTGTGTGTGTGTGTGTGTGTGTAGATATAGATATATAGATAGAGAGAGAGAAGAGACTTTTACAGAGATGCATCAATCAGTAAGAGAAGTTTAAATATTGACCACTCAGCCTCGGCGACAACTTTGGCCAACTATCGACGAATGCAAGATCCCCGAATGTGCTGAAACCAAAACAAAATATTGATTGAAAAGAATGTTATGAACTTTTCGTGAATTTTCTGTAAGACGTAACACCTTATAAACGGGAAGGCCAAGAACTAATCTCCTTGACACCTATGAACTACCATATTCGATCTTCTTCATAAATTTATTTATTAAAATTTTTTTGCTGTTCATAATTTTCTAAAACCCCGTTCCGGATTAGTTCTGTCCCCTGTCTTCACTTTACATTAGGGAAGCCATAAGAGCAGCGCATTTTCTCCTCTCAACTATCATGAGCTGTACAGCAAAATCAAGAATTTTCTTCTCTCTCCTCTCGTCACGAACTCCACCTTCAACTGCAAGATTTCACCCTCTTTCCCCCCCCCTAAAGAAGAAGAACGATTCCCAATGGACACCCACCTATCCCACCCTAGCCTCCTCTAATGCAATGCCAATTGGCAGATAATTTCTCTTTCAACAATGTACTTTCAATAATGTACCCGTAAATATTTCTTTCAATAATGTACAATCTACACTTCTCATGTTTCATCGAAGTAGTACTGGTTCGGGCTTTAGGCAGACTAGGGGCCGGTTGAAAGTTCTAATACATTTCTAATTTAAAAAAATAAAGTAGAGGGGAATTAGTATGTCTGCGGAATCTGTCTGGGTTACGGAGATTGATAGGAAATAATTCGATATAAAAACCAACGTTTTCAAAAACAACGTTTTTATATGGTGGCAAAGTTTATTAAAGAAATTTATTCAAATATTAGTTAAAACTGTTAGTTATTTTTAACTTTAAAATTTACTTAAGAGGAGACATTTGTGAGCGTATTAAAAAATTCATAATACTCATAAAATTCAAAACATGCATTTGAAAGTTTGTAAGTCATTCTATTAAAAAAAAAATGGGAACCAGAATTCAGAAAAAATTATTGTGATATGACACGGCGCCAAATATTGGAAACTTTCTTTCTTGCGAATGATTACTGACTAAAAATCAGCAACCCTTACTATCTCAGAGATAGTAAAGGGGAGATTTTTTCTCCCCTTTGTGAGTACAAAAGTTTTATTGTATAAGTTTTAAAAGTCTCATGTGGAGTGGGGTGTGCCCGGTGTTCCCAGAGGGGGAAATAAATTTTTCCCTCAATGCTAAAAGCGCCGAGGGGAAAGAATATTTTGACTTATTAAAATTATTGAAATATTAGTTAAAACTCGTCACAAACATCTAAATATTGCATTGTTAGGCGAGTACGAACGATTCCCAAAATTTCAAAGCTCTAGCTTGATGGGAAGTTGGTTAAATTAACTATCGAAAATTTGATGAGAAGCGTTCCATGTGAATGTGGGGATAAGCAATATGTATTCGCAGGGAAATGTTGGAGCCTGCCCTGCTGCGGAAGTAATCAGTCTTGAGAACTAGTAAGCTGGTGAGATGAACGTTGCTGACATAATTGTGACTGTTATTACTTATCTGTTTTGTTCTTGTATCTATGTTACTAAACTGTGGAAGTGCTGTGTATTTGTTTATACCGTTATTTTCAAAGATATGCTACCTGTGTGTCATCCTGCAGATTTGTGAATAAAGCGTCATTTACCATTATCCTATATATATACAGGGGTTGGACAAAAATATGGAAACACCTTTTAAAAAACATGTTTCTTTGCTTAATATGGTGTAGGAAACCCGTTGGCATCCAAAACAGCTTGCAGTCTTCTCGGAATGGATAAATACAGTTCCTGTATGTGTGCCAAGGGAATATTATACCATTCTTCCTGCAAAACGGTGGCAAGTTCAGATAACGATGTTGGCGGTGGATAACGAGAACGCACTTTCCGTTCCATAGACCACAAAGGTTCGATAATATTCAGGTCTGGTGACTGTGGTGGCCAGGGGAGATGGGACAAATCCTCCTCGTGCTCAGAAAACCAGTCCTGGACAATGTGAGCTGTGTGAACAGGGGCTTTGTCGTCTTGGAAGACACCATCACCATCGGGGAACAAAGTTTGTACCATGGGATGAACTTGATCTGCCAAAATGTTCACATAAGTCTTGGCAGTCATGTGCCCTGACACAGTTATCATGGGGCCAGCAGAGAACCACGATATGGCTGCCCAAACCATAACAGAACCCCCGCCATGTTTCACTCTTGGCAACAAGCAGTCTGTATTATAGGCTTGAGATGGCGTTCTCCAGACGTAAACTCGGCCAGAAGTGGGAAAGAATGTGAAAGAAGACTCGTCAGACCATATTACACGCTTCCACTGTCCTATAGTCCAGGCTTTATGACTTAAACACCACCTTTTCTTGTTACGGGCATTAGCATCACTGATGAGTGGCTTCTCAATTGCAGCACGGCCAGAAATTCCCTGTTTATGAAGCTCCCTTCTAATTGTTTTGGTACTCACAGGGTTCTGTAACACAACATTCATTTCAGCAGTAACTTTTGCAACTGTGGTCTTCTTATTTTTCGTCACAATTGCCCTTAATGATCGTTTGTCACGATCACTCAGCACACACTTTCGTCCGCGCTGTGATTTAGCAGATGATGTTTTTCCGCTTTTCAAATATGCGGAATAAATCTTCGATACAGTACCTCTTGAAACACTAAACACCTCGGCTACCTTGCTTACGGAAGCACCTACCATACGTGCTCCAACAATTTGCCCACGTTCGAAGTCTGTTAACTCTGACATAATGCAATGACAACCTCACATAACAGTACTCCGACAACAACTGAACTGTTTAGCACATTTACGAAGTTGTATAGGTGGCATTAGTAGTCAAAAACGCCAGCGCCACCTACATATTTCATTAAAATCAATCTTTCTTTTCAAACATGCATTTTACAAGGTGTTTCCATATTTTTGTCCACCCCCTGTATATATGGTAATATCCTTATATTTCTGCGAAGTTTAGTTAGCTGTTTCCCATGTTCCTTTAGGAAAAGGATCGTTTATATTACTAGTTTTGTTTATAAAATATATATTTACATGAACAAAAACAACAGACACATTTATAGAAGCCAGGTCAGTTATATTGTAGAAAAAACACACAATCATTATCTTCTAGCTCTCTTTTGTATGTATACACAACAACTAATTTACTACACGTATTTCTCTTTTAGTTTCGCTATAATATAAAAATATATTTGCGGTTTTTGCTCTTTCTCATCTAAGACTTTGGCCTTGGTGCACAGTTGAAAGGAAGATTATCGATTTATTCATTTTCCGGTCCATATGAAATATGAATCGTATCTGAACGAAAACCTTATAATGAGGACTGTGACTTCTATCCAAAATTATTTGAAGTACAGGTCATTCAAAAATACTAAATCTATTTTTTATATATTTCTATGTATATTAGTAATAAATATGAGTAGATTAGAACGAAAACTTTACTGTAGGGCAGGGGGGGTCAACCTATCAAACCTTGGGGAACCCTTTGAGCTTACCGTTTTCTTGAAGGAGCCTCTTGATCAAAGGAAAGAAAAAAAAAATGTCATGAAAATTTTATCCTATTCAAATTTACAAAATTATTATTGCATTTTTATTTTATCACAATAGAAACGTCTTAATAAGATAATAAATGGTAAGGTAGCTAATGTTTTTTTATTATTTTTTTTTCTAAAATATATTCTATAGATAATAAACTAAAGCAACAATATTTTAAATCATAGCAAATTAATAAAAAGAAGAAGAAATTAATGACTTAGCTGTGATTGTCTTATATTACGAAGTATTTTTACGATTGGAGTAATTGTTGAAATCTGCTACCTAATGTTCTCTTCAGCATTCAATCTGTTTCTGTATTTTGTTTTCGTCACAGCATACGAAGAGAAAGATGTTTCGCATAATACATATGTACGTTGAAACAAATGGCATTAGATGTTTTACTGCTCTTTTGGCAATTTCAGAACATTTTTTTCTAATATCAATAAAAAAAAAATGTATAGTATCAACTTGACTAAATTTTAGTTTCTACTGAGTATCGGTCGAAATATTGGCTTGAGAAATATCGACTGAACCAAAGAACGGAGACTAATAAGTGACTTAATGTGTCTCGATTAATGCATTTGAAGCACGTGACTTTTGCGAAATACCTGTAAAAGTTCCACGGAACTTTCCAGTTGTAGACCTCTTCTGTAGGGGACTGAAGATATTTCGAAGTGCGCCAAGGACGCCAAACTGAATGAGTAGCATTCAAATGTGGCAGTCAGCCAATAAAGTTACGTCACACGCGATGACGTAAAAATAGTCTTAGCAATTGTGAATTTATTCACCCGCTGTACGAAAAAGTTTTAAATCTAATTATATCTTTTATATAAAAGTATTTTTATAAAATAAATAAGAAAAAAATCAATGATGAAAAGAAATAAATGAATTCTTTGCATCAGTTTCAAGCTCAACTACACATAAACAAGTTCTAAACACAACTATATATTTTATATTGATTACATTTTAAAAAATAAATTCCTTACACCGGTTTTTTGTAGCTTGTTTTCCTTTTTAAAAAAATTTGTAATACTCTCAGAAGAATATTGCAAGTGCCGTTAACACTCAACATACCAAAACTTAATATATACCTATTTTTACCATAGCCGTTCAAATGACCGGACTTTTGTGTTTTCTGACTGAATGTATGAAATATGGATGTTTGGATGGAAATAAAAAGATTAAATTTATTATAACTAAAAAAAATTGTATATTGTCAATTTCTATAAGAAGCATAAAGAATAAGAATTTTTAATTCATTGCTTATCGCATTTTTAACATATACAGGGTGCCTCCATTGTACATTTTCTGCAAACATATTTTTTAAATTTAGAACAAATTTTGATAATTCTATTTTCGTTACAATCTCCTATTTGACACGTCTTGCGTCGATAAGAATCTGTAGAAGATTTAGACAACGATAGATTTGTATTTGTCCTTCCTTTTGGTTGTTCATGGGCTTCTCGAAAATCGGCGGAAAGTTCTGCTAACTGGAGTAAAATCTTGGCTCGAGATATTTTCTAATGTCGTTTGCTCGTACAAAATTCAGGGTTTTATGCCAGCTAAGTCAAGGATATTGAAAAATACTTGGAATAGCCACCTGTAAAACTTAGATTTTGTAGTATGTTTCCTCGTCATTTGAACGATCATGTCTACACCAAATTTAGTTTTATTGTAAGGAAATATATACAATACGTTGAATACGCATGTAGAGAATAATTTTTGATGCGATAACCTTATAAAGCCATAAATTGTTCTCCCAGTCAGATGACCGTTTGTGGTAGATAACGGTTACGACGAGAGTATAACTCGAAATAAACAAAATAGAAATAAATATGTAAAATAAAAAAAATTTAGTCAACTAAGAATTTTTTTTTATTTTAGTTACTTTTTATTAAATTATTACAGTTAATTTATACACACACACACATATATATTCATATGACAGAATCACAATATTAAGTGGCAAAAAAAAAAAAAAAATATTCCAACGACCTACACGCTTCGTCACTACCAGTATTCATTCCTAAATTTATATACTGCTAAATATCTTATATATGAGAAATTTTTTCTGCCATATAAAACTAAAATTAGTTATTTGAAAATCAAATAAAAAAAATTTATGCTTCGACGAGATTCGATCCGGGGTCATGAAGATTCTGCTCCGACACTCTACCAACTTTGGCATTGCAAGAGAAATGACATAGTAGAAGCATTGGCTTGTTTCTTAATTCATCCGGTAAGTCAAATGGTTGGAATGCAGTTTAGCCCAACCACCCTTGGCAACAGGAATTATTGGTGGTATTTGGCCAAATGTAACTACCCTGGTCCACTTCGCGGACTTAACGTTAAGCCAAAAAAATCGCCAAGTTTGGCAATTTTTGAAATCGCTTTAAGTGGTGGTCTAAACTGCATTTTCACCTATTAAATTTAATTAAATGAATTAATACTTGAAAAAATTGTATTAACATCAAGTGTCATACACTACAAGTTTTAAAAAATGTACTTGAACTTGAGTGGATGAATAAAAAGTATTTTATTAATGATTGAAAATTTGAACAAGTGAGAGTGAAAAACGGAGATTGTGAGCTAATTGTAGGAATTTAAAAAATAATACAGCGATATTAACTGTATATAATTAACAGAAAAAATCGTCAAATCAAATGTGCAAAAGCGATAAGATATGCGCATTTTCAGTGCAAAAGTTCATAACCGGTCAAAAGTTCGGTTATGGTATATTTAGCTTTAAAGAAATTAAAATATTAATGGGATTTTATACTTTAAAGGGGAGGATGTATAACACTCACTCTCTCTCTTTCGCTCGCGGTCTCTCACTCTCAAAAAGGATACTTATATTTACTAATATTTAATTTTTTGTAGAAATTAAAATTCTGTTGTTACAAGTTGGTATTTCTTAAAGTTATGCAATCCATAATGGCAAGCTGTAGAGATTATCAAATTTGTGAGAATAGTATCGAAAAATTACATTAGATACGATCATTCACATTAGATACATTAGATACGATCCGACAATGCCTGCTGCAGACCAATGTATCAATAAAGATACGCTTGATGAGAACGTTTTATTTTAATTTTTTAATGTTACAATATGGCGTTATAATACCGCGAAATCTATACAGATAGGTTATTTGGAATGTTGATCTTGGTGATATGGGCTTGGATTTCACTTCTGGCTAACAGGATGGGGGTAATTGTTAAAAACACGTGTTGCAGTGCTGCTTTTTAAATGTAATGACATGATTTAAAGGGTGCACTTGCTTTCGGTTTGCTTTTTTTTTTCCTTGCTTGCTTGCTTCTTAAAAGTCCGAATGAGATTTTATGGCTGTTTATGGGGATTAGGGTTTTCGGTAGCAGATGCTCTCAGTTGTTCGTTTCATCCGGGCGATTTTTATTTGTAGTGACAGTCATGACGAAAAGAAAGCATTTGTCTGATACTGAAATTTACGAATTAATGAATGAATCCCACTGTGATGTTAGCGAAAATAATCCAAATCTGTACATAGCCATTAAAGGAAGAAAAGGGCGAAGAAGATGTGCCCTTTGCTCAAAATCTTGCTTGAAGCGTCAAAAGTTGACAAAATATGTGTGTAAAACATGTGGCGTTGCACTATGCATTGAAGAATTTTTTTTTAAAAAATACCATACAGCAAAATAAGATTATTTTTTTATATCTTAATATTCCATGTCATGGTACATCATTACATCAGGAAATTTATGCAACAAATTGAAATATATTTTGTATTTTCTTAAGAGATATGATTTTTTATGTAATAATTTTATGTATAAAACAAACAATTTTCTATTAAATCTTTTCTTTTTTCGTATATAATAAGTTTAATGCATTTTAAATAATATTTATAAAAACAAATTTATTCTAACGAATAGCCGATTTTAGAGGAATTTTTTTTCGTGAATTAGGCTTAATATCTAAAATCGTCTGTGACACTCCGCTGGCACAGAAAAGCACTTCTTTTTTCTCCCTCCAGTAGTGAAAAGGTTAAGAAGGAAGTTAGTTGAGTTGGTATATCACTCTTCTAACTTTCTTAGCATAACAGGCTCAGAGAGACAATATTGGAGAAAAGACATTTACAGAGATTTCGTCGGAGCTAAGGAAAGCTTAAGTAATAACCTCTTAATCGTGTCGTTGGATTTGACGACAAAAAGAAGGTTCCCGAAAGGGCTTTAATCATGGTGAAAACTCGATAAGGGTGAAAGTTTTGAACTTTTCCTGAATTTTCTCTGTGACGTCAGACCTAGCCGGAATGGTTATGAATAAAGATGTATGCGAAGCCAGAGGAATAGATTAGAAGCGGTCAGCAATAGCGGAATAATATTTTCTCGGGTTTTTTAATCCTCTCGGGCTCTTATTCCTGGTTTGGCTGAAATTATTTTCTATCGTGAATCTGAATTTTGGTTCTACGCCTGCCCAGGAGACAGAATTTAAGTAATGAGAATGGAAGAAATGCTTTAAAGTTAAACGAGCATTAGCTGGTAATTTAAAGAGATTATGCTTAAAAGTGTTTAAAATTTCAGAGGAAAAAAATGCAAATTGCATATAAAGAACTAGTTTAAGAAAAACTTTGTGATTATAAGTGTGAATAAATGGAATAAAGTTTACTTTGTTGAAGAATATAGCATGAGAAAAAGGATTTTTTCCGTTTCAAATTTATAATGTTTAAGTGAAGGAATAGCTGTTATAATAAAATAGATTTAAAATACATGAAAAGTTCTATGCAAAGTTTTGCGAAGAACAGATTTAGCCCCCCCAAGGTGCACTTTTTTCTACAATTATTATTAAATTACTCAATTAAATATAAGAATTAAAGTTCACGACGAAATATCGAGAAATGGACAATGGCAAAATTTTCCGATACTAAAATTAAAAGAAACGATAAATTATTAAATTGAATATATTTAAGCTAAATGTAATTAAAATTTAAGCAAACGATGAAAAATTGAAAAGTGATTTGGTACTCCAAAACGTCCCACCTAAAACAATAGCCCCTTAGGTGGCTGAAAAATGCAATAAATTAAAGAATATTTATAGAGACAGGGAGTTAGGTGGTGCAGGTGCAGAGGTAAAAATCCTGTTTGTTTATCCAGTCTGGTGGTTATTTGAACGAGAGTAGATTTTTCTCGGCAGAGCCGAGAGGGTGTTTTCTGATTGGTAGATAGGAATAACTCCTATCTAGAGTGGGCAGTGGAGTGTCATTTTGGATGTAAAGGGCTCTAGAAATTTGAGAATTTAAATGAAAATAAATTAAACTAATAAAATTTCATGCAGTCTGTGGAATTGAAGGAAAAGCTTCTTACTGCTTAGAGAAAATTGTTTCTATCGCATTTCATTGTACTCACAAGGCTTCGAACCGAGGATCACTACATGATAACCACTACATCATGTGTACACAAGCGGTCGACATTGGCAGAGAATTTCTGCCAAGGAATCTGTCGGTTGCTTGGCCGAGTAAATCTATCGGGGACTATTGATGTGTGCCTTGGAAGTATAGAGTATTACGGCAGAGATTTTGGTCCGTAGGGCGAATTAAAATGCTGTTGAGCTGAACGGAACTTATACAACTGTGTGACTATCATTAAAAGACTTTTTTTCTTGTATTGGAGTCGAAAATCTGTACAAGTGTTTTGTTTCCTATTTTTGCCGTAATTCTGTCCAAGATTTGCTTATATCTTTCAAATTGAAGTTACGGGATTAATTCTGAAAATTTCAAAAGCCTTCATTAAAAAAAAAATAGCGCACAAAATACAGATTTATGTTTTCTCAATTTTTATTAATGCAATCAATGACATTAACAATTTTCTAATTATTTAAATGTATTTTAAATTTTTGTATTTCTTAATTTTTTAACTTATTCATCATAAATAATTTGGCTTTAATTTTTTATGAAAATTTGTTTGATCATTGTTGTAAGAGCTAGTTAAACCATCCAATTTGTAATAAAATGTCAGGAGATTAAACTATATTTTTTGAAATTAGCATATGATTGAGATCCTTTTAAGAATGAAAAAAATTTCTCAAAAATGTGTTCAGCTCAAAACCGAAACAAAAAAAAAATGAATCGGATCCTTTTCACTACGTTTTCCTATGATTCGCCCATAAAGCACTATTGCTTCCAGAAACATTTCATGGAGGAAAGTACCGCTACTAAATTTTGTTTTGAAACATTAACTTATCCACAAGAATAGTTAAACAGATTACTTAAATCCAAAAATAAAAATACGTTAGAAGAATAAGACAGAAATAAAATACGTCATTTAATTAAAATGAACTATTTAACTTCATGATTTCATATATAACTTATGTTTCAATTCGGATGATGAACAACGTTTAAATTATTTAGAATTTCCTTCAATAGCTTAAGTTTTCACATGAATCATACATTTTTTCGTACAATAGATTTAAATTAACAATAAGTACATCAAATTGTTAGGCTTTGAAAGCCATTCTGAACTAAATATTCCACAGACTCTAAAAAACTCTAAGTATGGTTTTTAAAAAAATTAAATGTAATGTTGCAATATTTCAAAGGTACATAATTTAAGTTCTTTTAATACCTTCCAAGGTATATTTAAGTGCCACGTAGGAAATATAACAATATTAGCATATTCTAATGTTTGTTACGTTTTTAATGAAACTGTTTCAGACATTTCATAGAAAACAATATTTTTTCGAAGAAATGAGAGAAAGGGAGCTATGCCTATATTTTTAAAGTCACACCCATTCTGATCTGGAGGTTGAAAGACGCTCTGTGTCATCAATTACTGTGTGTTTCATATCATAAAGGTAAAATATAGAGTAGCATAGAGTCAAACATTTTTAAAAACTACAAAGTTTACTTATATTTATATGCATCATTCAAAATTTTTAATCAGTGAAATAGTTCTGTAACATAAAACATTTTCAAACAAATATTTAAATAATACACATATTCGTATCTCAATTAATAGTAAAACAATATTTTAACATCTGAGACTGTTTCGTAAATAATTTTATACTTTTATTTCCAATGCCAAATCAGGCAATTTATTATTCAGATAATATAGTTACAAATTACATGCTTGTTACTATTAATTCTTTCCCTCAAACAACTAATTTTCCTTTCATCCCAGTTTAAAGAAAAAAAGCTGTCTAGATTTTTGAATATTTATCAAAGGTGTCTTTTCCAGAATTTCATTCACACCATGAGAAAATTTTTCAAAAAAAAATTCTTTGAGGAAATAATGTTTCAAAATTTTGATTAATGAAAAATTAGTACTACTCGTTTGTATCCTGAAAACAATTATAATAGATCTAATTGATATTATTCATAGCAAAATGTTACCGTCTCTTCAGACGCAAAAAATTCGATAAAAACTTCTGCAAGAGTTAAAACTGTGGCAACAGTCCTTTATTATTTAATTCTACTGTCAATTCTCTTTCCTTCTAATTTTACTCTGTCAATAATAATAAAACTCCAATTGATGATCAAGAGCAAAATAAAATACTTTATAAAAAAAAGAATGAAGCAGAGATATGATCGTACTCTCTCGAATCCCACTTAATTTTCGATTTTAAATTAGGATCAATCAATAAAGTCTTAGTTTACCAAATTACTCGTTTTGATTTGATCACTAATCGCAAGCAGCCGATTCTTATTTTAGTACTTCAAATAAGATTCGCTTCTATCCAAAAGATCAACTGCAATACTTCAATGCAATTTACAAACATTTATCAGCCTGACGTTATACATCTTCCTTCATTCCTTTCAATTCTATTTCATTTATATATCATGATCTCTAATTAACTCATTGCACTTCTTATCTTCATTTAATTTATCTAATGTTGTTTCATTTTGGTTGAGAAGGAAACATAATTTATGCAATGCATATTATTACGTATTCCCCGAGGTTAGTGGAACGAAAATCACGAATGTCCCAACGTCATAAAACCAGAGGAATAAATTATCAACTTCTTTGGAAAAAAAAATCTCAACTGTTGAAATTCAGGGGCATATTTAAAAAAACTATTGATTGAACAAAAAATATCTGTTGTGGCGTGATATGTATGACAAAAAAGTATAAACGTTTTTCAATCATATTTTACATATCTAGCTATAAATGGCTTCTTAATTCTTTTAACTATTACATTAGGAAACAACTTATCTAATATTATTTGTATTGAAAATATTCAAATATATTTTTTTTATTTCCTTTTAATTTACCTTTGTTTCTTACTAAATGATTTCAAAGTTCGACTTTTTAATAAAAAGACTTTTGAACTAAACCGAATTTTCAAATATGTGACACATACATTACTTTAACATTTTTCAAACGCTATTACTCTTTACACAAGTAATAAGTAATAACGCAAAATTGTAATTGATACGCGCATCACTCGAAGAAGAATTTTTCTTTAAGAATTGAAAATTGTCTTTTATTGTTCCTTGAAATTATGAGAAATGCTTAGATTTTAAAGCGTTTCTGTTTGCTAAACTACAAAGTTGAATTATCCATGAGGTTAAAGCTTAGCCTCTCTTCTCCCCTGCAGAAATTTGTATTCTTGGAAATTGAATGTTTTGGAATTTTTGCATTGTTCAAATTAATCCTGTGGGGGGGGGAATGCAGAATCACATATGAATAATCAGATGTTCACAAATGAGTGGTGTGGGAAGTCGTAAATGGAGAAATTGTGAAGATGAGATTCGAAGGGAAGGTGGGATGTAGTTTTCGGAACTCGCATTATTACGGGAGTGTACAATTGTGAAGAGAGTCTTTATTCTTTCGAAAATCTTAGCGTGGCGCAGTGGGTATGAAACTTTGCGAAAACTTCTAATCTTGTTTTGGCTTAGAAAGCATTATTTTGCTTGATTATTTCCAGAATGTAGGAAATATTTTTATTGAACATTTATTACTGATTTTTATGAGGATGTTTGTTGTATTTAAAGAGAGAGGTTACAGCGTATAATTTGGAATTGAATTTTAGATCGGGCCTGAATTTTTTTTTTTTTTTTTTTTTTTTTTTAAATTTTAATTTTTTATTTTTGTTTTTTTTTTTTGGGGGGGGGGGTTTTTTTACCTTTTTTTTTTTTTTTTTTTTATAATTTTAATTATTTCTATTGAGTTAGTTAGTTGAGGGAGCTGACTGTTTTACAGCTTTCTTGAAAATTAAATACGTTACTATCTACGTAATCTATCAGATCCTTGTTATAGTTAATATTTCCATGAAAAGTGTTTTCTAGAGTATTTTTAAAATCTTCAGCTCATTCAAAATCAGTAAAGGCCATATTTTAAAAAAATTGACTTTTAATTATTTATAATAAAATTAATTTTGATTCAGAAGCATGTTAATATGAACACACATACATTCGTATGAGTTTTTAATTATTTATTCTTAATTTTTAATAGGTATGCTTTCTAAAAAAAAAAAAATTCCAATATTTAGAATACGCAAGCGATGATATAAACTATAATTTTTCTTATTTTATTAATTGAAATATAAGTTATGTAAAATAGAAATCAACATATTTGAACCATAAGCAATTGTAATGACTTACAGCTTTCTACTCACAACACACACACAGACATATATATATATATATATATATATATATATATATATAAAAGCAATTAATGCGGTTTATTCTAAGTATGTAACTTAAAGAAAAAAAACTCTATTACTATTGTTGGCTTAACATAGACTAGAGGAAACTTTATTCACCATTTTCTTAAAAAATATTTATTACAAAAATGATGTGCATCCAATACATATGCTATATTTGAATATGTTCTCTGTAGCATTTGATAAACGTAATAAAATTAATAAGTACTTTATAATTTTCTTAAATGAGTTAGTTATTCAAACATTTTTAAGACTAGAGATAGATATTGTAAATTTTTCATGAATTTTCGATATTTTTAAGACATCATATGTGTTCTTCAAGAAATACACTGAATTCACTTACAAATGACTTCATTAAGATCAATGTAATTTAAAATGTAACAGTATTTATTTAAAAACGGAGATAAATATACATTTTTTCCCTTTCACTCAGATCAATCAAATTGTTTCTCTAATGGTCAAACGTTGTTTTTGAACAAAATAAAAGATTAAATAGGTTTCATAGAATTAAAGACAACGAGGTCTTCAACTTAGTGTCATGTAGATGCCCAGATCGGATTTCATTATTCAATTTTGCTGCTCTTTATTAGATAAAAAGATAAGCTATCTGTTTGTCGAACTACTTTATTGTGTCTACAAAAGTGGGCAAACGAGACTCTTTACAAGCACATGCAATTATTGGTTAAATGCGGCAACCATTGATAATTTAAATCTGGTTTTTTTTAAATAATTTCGAATTTTTTTCTCTCTTAATCTTGTAAAACTGACTAAGCAATTAATATTCCGTCAAACGGATTTTATGTGTTTTTTTTTATGTCCGGATATTTTTCTGTTTTGATTTTAATTTTAAATGATTGCTCTGGCGTATATTTTGCTGACGCTATTAAAGGAATTGTGCAAAACTAAACCGGTGAGCACAGATTATTTCGAGTTTTGAAAAAATTTTCTCAACAAAATACTTTTTTTTAATCGAACAATTTAAACCTTTTTACTAAGAATAATTTTTCTAAGCATTACACTTATTTATTTATTTTTTTTTGTTTCAATTTCAAACATTGGAATTAAATTTATTAAAAATTTTATAGTAACATTACCACGGAAAGTGTCAAGAAACTAAAATACGAACAAGAAAATTGAATGAATATTTCAGGAAGAATGGATTCAAAATTTTGTTTTTATAGAGAATAATGGAAAGTAGTTGTCTTATTTTAAAAGTACCTTCTCAATTCGAAATTGTGAACAGAGGAACTTCAATCCTTAAAATCTGGTCTACATTCTTCAGTCAACAAGGACATCTGTTTTCTTTTTATAGCGAAGATGACAGAACAAACGAAGTCTGGGATATAGCTCGTACCAAACGTACGTGGAGAAGTGTTTATTAAAAGAAACTTAAAAGAAATAATTCAAATTATAGATTCAGATCACATAGAGAAGTTTTGTATTGATTGATTGATTTTTCGTTTGTTAACGTCGCACGTAGAAGCAACACAAGGACTTTTGGCGAATGACCGGATAATTTTGATGGCCAAGTGACGAGGACGACACCTGAACGGATATTTCTCTCTCCAAATTTCATCACGCCAACGGGAGAACTTGGAATCTTGACCAGATTTAAAGTACGTTTTTAGTGGCATGAAGACACAAACTCATGACTCGACGAAATCAACTCCGGCCACGAATCCGCGACCATGACCATTAGGCTATGGAGGTCCAAAAAAGATTACCGGGACGAATGCGAATGTAAAAATATCATTCATATATGTTAGAGAGCTATGATTGTATAATGTCTCTCGCCCATTCCTTTTTTTCCCCCTTGGTTGCTTGAAATCTTCGACCCTGTTTCTAAAGCCCTACACCATAGGGAAAAAAAAAAGACTTACCTATACAGTATTTTATAAAGACATTCCCTATTCAGTATTTTGCTAAATAATCTTTTGAACGGATGGATAGAAATGTGGAATAAATTTTTTTCCGAAGATTTGTTAAACGAGTCCAGTGCCTCAAAATTGACTAGATAATAGCATAACAGTGGATATCTATGAACAATCAATTGCTTTAAAAAGCTGTTTGGAATATGAAATTTAAAAAGAAACCATTCTATATCAGGAGGATCGCAGAATTGTTAGTCAATTTCAGTAGCCTCGCCTCTAGTTTTCCGGATGTTTTAACAGCGTGCTTGCTATTTTTGACCTTTCCGGTTACAAATGCAACAGTCGAAAGAAGCTTTCCGAATTTAAAACTTATTACCAAATATCTTACAATTTCTATGGGGCGAGAACGGTTACCGGACTTATCGGTACTTTCCATAGAGAGTGAAGAACTTGAGAAACTAAAATCGTCTTCAGCTATATATATATATATATATATATATAGCTGAAGACGCTATATATATGAATCTACGTACTTCCGTATAGCAACGTATACAAAATAATGGAGATATCGCTATAACCGGAAGAAGAGAAGGTTTTCAAATACTGCAGCGTCCCCATAGTAAGCTTTACGGTTGAACTTGTCCATATTTCAGCTTTCTCTCCCTCCCCTTCAGATGGGGGGGGGGGAGGAAGAAAAAGAAAAGAACCTATTTAACAACTAGAATACATTTTTTAATTTAGATAGTTTTTAAATTAGACATGCATATTTGTTTTTGACACTTTCAAATTTGTTCCATTGATGCAAGTGCTTTGATTCATTTTTTCAAAAAAAGGGCTCTCAAGACATTTTGATTCAGGGCCCTCTCAGACTAGCCAAGGGGCTGAATGGCAGAACTCAAATACTCGGTTCACGTGAGTCTGCTCACACCTCAAGCTAACTTATTATTTCTCAAACACAGAGACCTAGCAAAAATATTCTTACGATTTCTTTTTTTATTTAAGTCTTTCACTCGATTTTAGCTCTGTTTGTTAGCTCTGAAATTTTTATTTGCACTGGGAACTCGGAAGATAAAGTTTTGTTGCATCTAATTCCTACACTGACAGGAGATAAGGGCCCATTAGGGCTTCGTGCTTTTTTCTATTTTATTATCCAGTTTAACCCATCAAACAAGTAGAGCCTGCTTTACATACGGTTTTACTATGCCTCTGTTGATAAATACTTATTTGCGATATCACTCTAAATATTGTATTTCATAATTTTTCTTCTTCACCTTTTTTTTTTTTTTGTTTAAATTAAATTCTGTTTAATCTTTTGTTCGGATAACGTCACGACTTTCTGTTAAGAACACGCATTAATACCTTTTTCTTTCTTTCTATTTTATATATTAATGTAGGATTTTCCAGCTAAATATTAAAGAATTAATTTTATTTTCCAATGTATTGTAAAACCAGTTCCTCCGATACTCGATAGATGGCACCACGAATCAGAATCATGTGATAAGCTCATGCAGCGCCACCTATTCTAGAACAAAAACTGAGTGACACTTCGTTCTCGCTCTCTCTTTCCCGCACTTTACCACTTCTCTTCTTCTTCGCATTACCCGCGTCAGAAGTAAACTTCAAATGCCCGAGTTCCAGCGCCCTTCGCCGATATGGGTTAAATGAGGCAGCCAACTATTTTGATCCGATGAACTGGTCAATTCTTCATCATTTATTGTAAATACTTTTCGCTCTTCATAATATCTCCTAATAAACAAGTAAAGCTACTGCGAGCCTCATCATTGAATTTCTACAAAAACCACATGGAATCCGGTAATAGAATTACCCCCTAGACAACCGCCCCTTTGAGTAAGAGCAAACCATCGTAGATTCGGGATGAACAATCTCATCACCCCACAGTCTTCATGAATGAATCACCATTTCTCGGTAAGTGAAACGTTCGAGAATGGATTAATTTTTTATTACAGATTATTTTCAAATTCTCGTGGTCAGTGCATTCAATCATTTTGAATCGGTCTAATTTTGAGAGTCCACAAAAGGCTTATATGTTTGAGGAAAAGCTCGGGTTATCGAACGAATTCCAAAAGGGGCAAAAGTCTACAAGAAAACTTAATCTACTGAGTCTACACTACGTGGAGGGTTAAAAAAAAGAGTATAAGATTCGTCAATTTGTTGATAACATTGATAATGATAAAGGTGGGGCCTAAAAAAGGGCCAGGACAGTAGAAATACCAATCCTGACAAAGGTCCGTTTAATATTTTCAATTTTTCTCAATTTGTATTAATACTGCCACGACACATGGCTCTGAGAGGCAATTTAATAAATATGAGTCGCGTATTTGTTGCAATTAATCAGGCGTTTTATTAATCAAAGAATTTTGTCATTTAAGTGTGTTGCAGTGTGTTTATCGAAATATTTTTCTTCGTAATTTGTGCTTCTGAAGTTTTGATATTGTTTTAAAAAGTATATGCAAGATAACCGTGAACGTCACTGAATACAGATAACTTTCTATGTTAGTTGTTACACATGATTCTTGTGTAGGTTATAGATGCAAGATACATCCTTTACTAAACTTAACAGCTTTAATTAAAACAAACATAACAAATTAGGAAAAGTTTTAGATACATTAATAGGATATCTTGGCTTCCCAGAACTTACACTTTGGGCTTATCGCTTGCTACTGAACCCATAGCGTTCAAGCAGCGCCCGGTCAGAAATAGCAGAGAAGTGACATGGAAATTATATAACACTCCCACATGAACTTACATGAGTTCATTTACCACTGATTTGTAACAAAGTTTACATCCAAGAACCATATAAATTCGCATGAAGACAAATACATAGAACACCATATCGAATTAGCAAGAACTATACTAATTTACATGAAAACACATACACAGAGCATTACATCGAATTTCAAAGCATTAAAATTGTTCACAATCACTTAATATATAAGTATACAAATTATATAACACGAATTAAATGAATTCAAAATTAAAATTATTCAAAGATTAATATTTAAAACATATAAACATAATTACAATCACTTTTGGTTATTGTTATTGTGTTTATATATTTGAAATTGTGCTTATGTGTTTAAAAACAATGAAAGAAAATTGACAATTTTGCACCATAATTTAAACTATTGTATTGTTAAGGATTAATTTCTAAATTATAAACAAGATGAACTAAACGTTTTATGTTTCCTTTAGGAGTTTTAATTAGAAAAGAACAAACATTTTCGTCTGATCTTGGATATAGTTCTAAAATCTTTCCCATCATTCTTATATTTCTAAGATAATGCTCATCATTAATCAAAACAATAACATTAACCTTAAATGAAATAATTTTACTTGGTTGAGGAAAAATATATAGGCTGATCTTTTGGAAGATCGCCATGGTGGTCCCCATTCTCAAGTCTGATTCTGATGATACGAAACCTCAAAATTATCGCCCCATATCGTTACTCAGCTCGCTGAGCAAAGCATATGAATGTGTTATTTTGAATCGCCTGGACCAGTTCTGCAATTCCAGGAATATTGTTATTCCGGAGCAGCATGGTTTTGTTCCCAAGTGCTCTACAGTAACGCAGTTACTTAGAGTTACTGAGACGGTCCAGCAAGGCTTTTCCAATAACAAGGCCACGGGTATGCTTTTTATCGATATTGCCAAAGCTTTTGATAAAATTTGGCACGATGGGCTCATTTCCAAGATGATGCGACTTGGAATTCCGGACCAACTTATCAAAATTATTCACTCGTTCCTAGACTCTCGTAGTTTTCGGGTTCGAGTCGAAAATGCAGTGTCCTCCCCCCGTCCAATCCTTAGTGGAGTCCCCCAGGGATCGATTTTAAGTCCAAGAATTTTTTCTTTGTACGTAAATGGCATCCCGAAGGCTTCCAACATTCATTTCGCAATGTATGCTGATGACACTGCTATTATGTCCCAAGACATCTGCAATCGGAAAATTATTGCAAGATTGCAGAGATACATTTCTCGTTTACAGCTCTGGCTCATTGACTGGAAAATTAAAGTTAATGCATCCAAAAGCGCTTGCCTCCTCTTTACGAAACAACGGTGTATTTGCAATTTGCCAGCAGTCACCATTTTTGATCAATCCGTCCCCTGGGTTACTGAATATAAGTATCTAGGGTTAGTTCTAGAAGCTAAATTAACTTTTGCCCACCACATCCGAAAAGCACATCAAAAGGCTATCGGAATGAGCAGATTGCTCACTCGCTTGATTTCTCGTAAGAGCAAGCTGGCGATCAGGCACAAAATTTTGCTCTACAAGTCGATCTTAAGACCGATCATGTTGTATGCGTCGCCTATTTGGGCGTCTGCGGCAACCACCCATCTGAAACGACTGCACGTCTTTCAAAATATCCACCTTAGGAAAATGATTAATGCTCCCTGGTTTGTCCGGAACGAAGTCCTGCATAAAGATCTAAATACTGAACCAATTCTAGAGTTCATTAAAAAAAACAATCATTTAATTTCTTTAATAGGATCCCTCAAATACTTAATGTACTGCTTCAACAACTCCCCGCGTATGATGCGTAAATCGCATCATCGCAAAAAAGACCAAGAGCCGCTCTCGGACACTCTTATATTCATTTCCCAGTCTTAAAAAGATTGACAGCGCATTGAAGCAATTCATTAGTGATATCCTGCTTAATTTTTAAATTCAGGACTTCACATCGATAAGTGGCAATGTCCCATGGTCAAAATGGACCTCGCGAAACACTGTCGATCACTTTCAAAATTTTTAAAATTTCGAAATCTTAGTGATTTAAGCTCTTAAAAGTTTGTTTACACTTTATTTTCCATTGTCCTAAGTTAGAACCAATTTTAACCACCAAGCGTCGCTAGTGGCGCATAGCTCAATTCATGTTAATTCTCTTTTTTCAAACTCAATCTCCTCGCGTTTAAATTTTCCCTCAAACTTTTAAATTGCATTTTTCTTTAAATTGGTTTCGGTACGGCATTTCTATTTATTTCATTTTAATTTTATTTTTATCTAGTTACAACCTCTCAAAAACCCGCGGACGACAGCTTTCTCGAAGTCATTTTCGCCTTCGAACTGAAGTCCCACCCCCTAACGCTCTCTCCGCCCATTACTATATATGCTTCTTAGCTTACTGGCTACAACATCCAATGGCAATGCGCTTTCGTAACTTTACTTTCCAACTTTGTTTCGGCAGTTCCTCACTCTGCCGGACGCCCAGGCGCTTGTTGCCTTGAACACAATTATTATAGTTGATTACAATTAAGCTAAAATTTTGTTAAATGATGCACTTTAACTTTTTAATAGTAATTCTGATGAGAGGGTATGTTTTTAATTTTAAAACAGGTACCTCGTAATTTTAGGCGTTACCGTTACCGTAGGCTGATCTTAGATTAACTAAATACTCCTTTCTTCGCCTGTTCAAAAAATGTTTTAAAATAGTTTGTTGGCATTAATATTTCTTTATCAAAAAGTTGCTATTTACATTAAAATATTCCATTTTGTGTTTTATTATAGATAAAAATACCAATATTTTACCATATCAGTTTTGAGAGGGGGTGAGTGGAGAGAACTCTGAGGATTCGGTATACAGATACGTGCTAAGCCTGAAATTAATCTTGGCTGTAATCTCACTGAAACTGGTTCAAATTCTTTAAGAGGAAGTGAATACCTCCGAACGATTTCCTTTAAACACATTTTAAGAGAGATCGTATCTGCCTCTATCCCAAAAACTTTCCCACCATAGACTCCTTTTAACTATGAATTTCCAAATTTTGCCTTTGGAAGCAAATATATTTTTAACCTCTGTATTATCAATCTGCATCTACTATTTTTTACTTCACAATTAATTCATTCTTTAAAAAGTTTTAGTGTTATTAGACAGAACAAAATCCTTGACAATAAAAATTGCCCGAAACTCAACAAAAAGGAATCAGCACTTATGTTTAGAACTCTAAGTGAATTGTTCCTATCATAGCAAAGGTAAAAATAAGTAAATAACATTTTGAATTAAAATGATACTCAAAGAACGGTACTTCCACATATACTTCAAATGGAGGATGAATTTTCTCAAGTGGAAATGGAGCTATCATCCATGTTTCAGGTTTCACTTTGCAAAGCCTACAAATTAAAAAAAATTATTTAATACCTATTTTACATACTGACGACCTTTAACAATGCAGAATTGTTCTCGTAATTTCTTCAGAGTGATATTAACACATTTGGTACATTTTACTACGAGCATCATAAGTGAGTAGCTCAATAAATTTATCATTTGATGAAAGGAGCCATTGATATTTGGCTCGCTCATCCTCATTTGAGAATCGTAACGTTCTTTCAAACAAAGTAGATAATTATCAATTATCAAATTCAGGATTCAAATTAAAAATATTAAGAATTAATTATAATCTTATTATAAGAAGTTATAAACTCTATACCGCAATGATTTGTCGAGTTGTTTTTGTCCAAAAAATACAAAGCTCTCTTACGTTCCAAGAACATACAGATCCATTCGATTTTGTAGAATCTGGTTTAGAATTATAATCAAACCTCTTAACCCATGCTAGAAGACGCAATAGTCTGCCAAGTATACTAAATTTATTAACATCCTGTAACGGTAGAGATATGTTTTCACCATTTGAGCTGATCATCACAGAATTAACTTATGCAGTCCGCTGCTTCCATACCACCACGTCTGCGTCAAAAATAGTATAAAATAAATACTGCAAGTCTCGACAAGACCACGAATGAAAGTGATGTCAGGATTTTCCAAGCAGATTCTGCTCTTGTAGTAAAATTGGCAAGTTTGTCTAAGCCACTGGAGTTGTTCCAACTCTCTGATAGAGTCAGTGGTCGAATTTAAGCCACTTTCAATTAGTTATAAATAGATTCCACATTTTTCCATGATCCTTTCAACCAATAAAGGATGACTAGAGAGTCACTCCAAGAAAAAATTTGCTCTGTGAAATCAAGGTAGATCTTGTAATTAATTTCCTAAACGTGCACTGCTGCCAACAAATCTAATTTTGCAAGTGTCAAAGTTTTTAGTGATGCAACTCCACTTTTTGAGATGATAGAACTCACTTTAATTTGGCCATTACAATTTACATATTTTAGGAATATAATGGAATCATATGCCTTCGGAATGGTGTCACAAAAAACATGAAATTAAATTTCATTCACTTTCAGCACTTTCAAAAATTTACGTTCAAGCCATACTATTTCAAGTTCAGATAATTCAGAACACCAAGTCCTCCATTTATTTTCTAAGTAGATAGGCAAATCTTCGTTCCACTTTAGTTAGATCACATCTCTTGTAATAGAATCTGTACTGTTGTTACAAAATAGTAAATTATTCCACATGGATCACAAAAATCATTGAATTAACTTTCAGCATATATGATGTTTTGTGATTCTAGCATCAACGGAATGCCTTACACCATTAAAGTCAAATTGAATTTTATTCTCAATTCTTAGGATTCAATTTAAAACCTAAGAAACATGTTTGTTGCCGCAATCGGTATTTTCCTCGGATTCATTTTTAATTCCAAGTTTACGCAGTTTCGATCAGTTAATTTTTAATTTCTATAAATGAAATGCTGTTGCCATTAATATTTCTATTGTCATATAGGTTAACTCATAAGCCTCCTGAGAGGTGTTGACTTCATAACAGAGATCGTCAATATAAAGAAATGAATTCAATATTTCGTAGCATTTTGGGTGACAATTTTCAAAATTTTTTATATGAAATTTCAAAACACAAGCCAAGGGAAAAGGCAAAGTCGTTAAACCAAATGGGGGAGATTTAGATACAGTCTGCGTTAAATCATCCAGACCTTTCTATCTTCTTCCGCAATATTGGTCATAAAAAAGCCTCTTATAAATTTCCACAAAATGCTAATTGGTTTTCCTGAAACTTAAGAATTATATCCAATAAAAAAAATGCATTAATTCCCAATTCAAGAGACTCAAATAAAGATTTATTATTTTCATTTGCTTTGCTGCTGCAGTCATACAATTCTGACTGGAGGTGTTTCCTTGTCATCCCGAATTACTATTCTGTATGGCACATTTAATATCCTAAATTCACATTCTCTGGAATATATTTCCTCATAATCTGACATTTTAACTGATCCGATTTAATCTGATTATATCTGTCAGAAATATCCTGATTTTTATTTAAATTGCGCCCAAATGAATTAAAACGCCTTTTCGCTACCTCGTAATTAGTATTCAAAATGTCCGTACATCTTTAAAACGCCATTTTTGTCAACATTTTAGAATTTCTAATTTTAATTTCAGTTTAAAATTTAAACTTGTTTCTTTCTAATAGAGTTTGAATTTTTCGTATACCTTATTTAGAACTTAAGTTACAGGGATTTGAATTTTATCGGTAGCTAATTTTTAATTGCATTTGAAAGTTTGTTTTTGATTTTTCTCAAAATGAGTTTTCTCGACATATTCACATATGGCAACGTAGATATCAGAAAAAAGTTATGAACCAAATTAATTTAAATTTTGCATGTATCTTCCTTATATAGTTTTTAAGAACCTCTACTACTTTAAGGTTTGTAAAATTGATACGTTTATAGTAACAAGGTGTAAATCATGTATTGTTATAACTTTTCCTTGATTTTTCATTGTTATTTGACTCGAAACACAATAAAAATTGAAGTAATAGGATTTTCATCAAGAAAGTGGTACCAGCCCCAAAAACTGTTACGATGAATAAGATAGAATTTACAGAATAATGATATTTTTGTTTACTTTTGAATTATGAGCGTTATTCTGATTATCAATTTATGTACTCTTTTCACCATGTTTTCCACTCCAATTTTTTTTTTTTTAATTTAAAGCAGATTATTAAATGTGTTTTTCATAGTTTTAGGTTATATTTTATCATTAAAAAATAATTTGATAACAAATATCAATGCATTTCAAAAAAAAATTTCGAAGGCGTACGGATACCTTAACTTAAACTAATAAACGAACTATGTTTTTTTCTACATCAATCCACAAACATATTTTTCTGCAAAAAATCCCAGAAAATTTTCAAACCCGAAAATCAACTGATTGCCTTTTTCGAAAAATTCTTGTTTTTCTTATCGAAGCACTTCTATCCCAAAAACTTTCACAAATCGCCCCCCCCAGATGGAAGAAGAATCCATAACCAAACATACATTTTCACAATTATCCCTCTCCCTTTTTTTTTTTTTTTCTTCCATCCACACCCGCCAACAACCTACCAAAACAAGATCTGATCGCACTAATGCTATTTAACTGTACTCTATCATCGGAAGTTTAAATTACAAAATGATTTGCAACCTCTACCCGAGAGTCGCCTAAATATGAATCAGTCGTCTGTAATCTCCTTTCCCTCCATGCATGCATCGGGAATGTTCAAGGTCAAATTAGATATAAACTTCGTAAGTGAGAATTTTTAATACTTATTGCAGTATGTTCGAGAATCTTGATTTTCCAAAAGCAAAGGTAGCTGGTATAAGTTTCAATTTTTTTTTTTTTTTTTTTTTGGCTATTCAGAGTAAATAAAACTACTGTGGGAACAGAATCCAAAATAAGATTCGTTCCGCGTAATACCGATTTTTTATTTGAACACGCTATAACTGTACATGTTTGAGGGATGACTTTATTTTATTATATTATTTGAGTTCCCCCCAGAGAAATTACTTTCTGCATTTTTATTCGAGCCGGTCTGTGAGTCATCGGAAGCAATTTCCAATTCTTGCACCATTGTATTGTATTGAGACTTTTTTACACCTAATATTTGGCTGACATTCGCGGGATCATGATATTTTTAAAACAATTCCAGAATCTGCTTTCAATATCAAGCTAATTTGTTTTTTGTGTGTGTTCTGTATTTGATTTTTTATAATGTATGATTGCCATTACAAAATAAGATTTCTTTTTTCTTTTTTTTTTTTTTTTTATTTTAATTTTTAAACTGAAAAGAATTTTTTTTTTTTTTTTTTTTTTTTTTTTTTTTCATTTAAATATTTAACGCTGAAGCGATTGATGTGTGTTTAGGTTTGAATAATTTCTTTGATACATTTGATCGTTTTGATAATTTTGAGATAATGTTCGCTTCGATTCATAACTTCTTGATGCACTCATATTCCTTAATTTCCCTAGATTCCTCTTAATTTCTCAAAAATTGGATAATTTCCGAAACATCGCAATTCGCTTCCCTGTTTCTTATTCTGCAATCTTAAACTAAATTTGGCGGTGATATTTTTAATAAAATGGGAATCAATAAATGCCCATATGAACCCCCTGTTATACTTAACGAACGTAAATTTCTTATATTGTCTTCTGTTTCATCATACAATTTACGTAATCCTTTCACGTAAAAAGAATTTCGAATAGGTTCCAAGTTTAATAATTTTGTCATGTAAGAATTTATAATATAACCACAGTTCTACCAAATCTTTGTTATAAGAATTCAAGACATATTAGTCATATATATATGTGTGTGTGTGTGTGTGTGTGTGTGTGTGTGTGTGTGTGTTTAGTTCACAAATCCAGCAACATAATTATGAGAAAGGCTAGAGAGGAGGAATTTTAGATGCACCAATTTTTCAATTTTTGTGAAAGAATCATTTGAACCAATTACGTTGTCACAAAACTATTTCAAAATTCCTCAAATTTCCCAGAATCGCCAGAGAATCGTGGAATTTCTTATTTTGGCAGTTTTAAAGCTGAAACAGAATATTCTGAAACACTAGATGGACAATTAGAGCCCGCTGGACAATCATTGATTTTAAGTTTTTAATTTTTTTCTTTAATTTAATCTTGCAGACAATATTTTGTCATCATATTCTTCTGAAGCTTTAATTCCTTTTTGAATTTAACCGAATTATTGATAAGTTCTACTTCTAAATTAAATTTTTTCTTTTTTAAAATTAATTCTTTCGTATCTAAAAATTCTAATAACCCTCTGACAACGCATTCAAATCCTTCCTCGTACTTTTGTACCCATTTAACTAGTTTAGTAATACATATCCCAAAAGTCACTTCTCTTTTCAATTTATTTCGACAGCCTATCCATATCTCTCTATTCAGAATTTATAAATTCATAAAATCTTATTTCGACCAGGGCCGGATGATCATTCTGTTTTCTCGTCTTTTTAGTTACTATCTATTCTCTCAATATCCTTTAATTTTTATAGTACCTTATTTTATATTTTTCCGTTAGTTTTATTATGTTCAGGGGACTACTAAAGTATCAGTATTTAAGTTTGTTAGTATTATAACTTAGTACTATTTAAGCATCTAGCGAAGTGGTAAAATTCAGGAGAAAAACTAGTTTAGTTAGACGCTCAATTACCCATTTCTTTTTTGTAATACAATGGTGGCATTTTGTCGAAAATATAGGTAAGTTAAAATTAAAGTATTTATATACCTTTTTATTCTATGCAAAACAAATTGAAGTAAATTTGGTTCATGGTCCCGATATTGATCATAAAAATCTGCGGCGCTGTCTTTATTCAGTTTTAGTTTTTCCAGAATCAGTGATGATCTGTTTTAAAGTTTCATATGGGTGCCAGGGAACAGATAAAAATGGCAGAGAAAAAGAGTTCTAAGCAACTTAGCTCTTGAACTAAATAGCGTGTTGGCAAAATGACGCTGCCAAGCTTCACAACTGTCCAATCAGGACTAAATGGTTTTGTTTTAATATCCATTGAATATGATCTAGCTCGCAATCTTCAAAAACACAGTTAAAAAGTTTGCGAAATTAAAAGTTTGTAGAAAATACTTGTTTAGTATAGGCTTAGATTGAATGCTTAATTATTATAATTAGTGAGATGGTGACTGTTTAGGTATATGGCTTTATAGACGTTGATACTGATGTGTAAGGCAGTTTGCATAGTGTCAATAAGAAATTTGTGCAAGGGTGGGGTTGATTTTCTTTTTCAAAAATGGTTGTCCAAATTGCAAAAAAATAAGCTCTCCGAAATCATATTATCGTGTCCGCCTTTGATATGTTTCATTAAGGATATTTTACCGATGGCAAAAATAGGAGATCTAGCAATTAAATAAAGAGACTGACGCTGCTACAGAAGAAGTACGCATGTACCAAATGCCAGCGATCGGCAGCTGTTTAGCATTCGAATGCAGTGCCTCTCGCTTCTGTAAACACAAATCCGTATATCCGTAGCCTTCATTCGCATTAGAGTTTTTTTTTTTTTTTTTGTTTTGTTTTGTTTCGCCGGAAAAATGATAACTGAACAACGAATTGGTATGAAATTTATCATGAAACTTGGAAAAATCGCTACTGAAACTTATAGTTTATTGAAAGAAGTATATGTCAATAAATGTTTATCGTGTGCACTTATTTTTGAGTGGCTTAGACTTTTTTCAAGATGGATGAAAATACATTGAATACGAATCACGCCCGTGTCGCGCATCAACGTCAAAAACGGGTGACAATATCGAAAAAATCGGTAATCTGGTTCGATCCGACGCCACATTCGTCTGATCGTATTTTTAGAAAAATAATTTTAGGCTATGGTAAATGCTAGAAAAGTGTTTCAAAAAAACCGCGTTGGAATCATCTGTCTTCCCACTTTTTATGTTTTTATAAGTGAAAGCTCCTCTCCACTGACAGGCAGACACAATAAAAGTATTTATTACTCCACTTCTTTTTAGCAAGTTGATAAATTCTCCTTTTCTGTGACACCATCTTCATAATTTTAGCAGTCTGCCTGACGATAAAATGATTAAATTTTTTATGCATTATAAAATGAATTAAAAAAATTGAATCACTTTTAAACGCAGTAACAGAAATACCTGCCTCTTGAATTCGTCCTTTTTTTTTAGGAAGGGGGGGGGAGTAAGACAGTTTGTGTAAATCGGAAGACCGAAGCGATAAAATTGTTTACAGTACGGATCTTTTTTAATAAAAAAAACCACTTTTATATGGCTATCATTTGATAATGCAATAGTAACGATTAAAGTTACTTTTTTCTTACCTAATCAACCATTACTGTAAACTTACCTTTACAGAAAGTATCTGTTGTAAAAGATGCAATAAAGATTGGTGACCACGAGAGATATTTTTTTAAAATATTAGGTAGAAACGACAATAACTTTTAGACATGGAGTTCGTCGTCGAAAGAGACAATTTAATTATGAAAAAATCAGGATGAATCTCCGAAATCGAGACACAGAAAAAATTCAAAATTGAATTAGTTTACTACTTAGATAATATTGCATTCAACTATTCAGAACAAAGAGTTTCTGGGCTGCAATATACCAATAGTTATTTATCATATATATATGAACTGTTAGATGTTAATTTTTCTGTCATTTTAGCCAACTGAAAAGGTTTGGAAACCCTTTTAACAGGTGGAGAATCATAGGATATAAAGAACCTGAAACTTTGTGATGAAGCATTTGTTATCTCCAATGTTTAATATCCATCTGTAGAGGACGTTTTGTAAGGGGCGAATGTGAGAGATGTTTCTCACACAATCTCCTTAGTGTCAGTGTGTAAGCGAATGAGTTGACATTCAAGATAAAGGATCGCGAGGAAATTTGATACGCTAAAAGTAAACTACGCAGATAACCATGGTAACACGAAAGGATTTTAAAAAAATAAAAGGATACTTTGTTATTAGTTAAAAAATGAAGGTTTTTCTCCCTGAGAATTAAAGAAAAAAGTTAGAGTTAAGTAAATGAAAGGTAAAAAGTTAATAACAATCAATAGATCCTTATCTCTCCAATTAATAGATAATTTTTTTCTTCATTAAATAATTTGATTGATTGTTCATTAATACTGCACGTAAAAGCAACACCAGGGCTTTTGGCAAATGATCTCGTAGTTAACCTTAGACAAGTGACGAGGTCGACACTTGAGCTGGTACCTCCCTCTCCAAACTTCTACACCATGTCAATGGAAGAAATTGGAATTTTAACAGATTTAATGTGTATCATGTGTACATTGCTTCTCTTTTGTGGCATCAGGACTCGAACCCACGATTCGACGGAAATACACCTACCGAGCTCGTGACCATGACTCGATATTAGACCTTTCAAACAAGAATGGCAGTTTGAAAAGTAATAAAAGGCATGAAATATCCTTGTGGAATTGGAGTTGATTTAATGCGAGAGACTAAGATAATGTTATTAAAAATTTATTATTAAGAAAGGATAAGAAAAGTGCATTTCTACATATCAGAAGCGGTATAAAAAAAAGTTTGCTAGTAAAAACAAAAAAGTTTTTCTACACATCAGTGTAGTGTTTTCTACTGGAAAAAGGGGGCCGCGGTAGCCTAGTGGTCAAGGTCGTGGACTAGCGGCTGGTGGTTTTCGTTCAGTCGTGGGTTCGATCCTTGGCCGCCAAAGACCCGCCGTGTAGCCGGGGCTGATGCACGTTAAATCTGTTCGGGGCCCAAAGTCCTCCCGTAGGCGTGGTGTGGATGTTAGGAGAGGGGGGTGCCAGCTCAGGTGTCGTCCTCGTCACTTAACCGTGGTTCAAAATTACGAGGTCCGTCGCCAATAGCCCTCGTGTTGCTTCTAGTGCGACGTTAATAAAAACTAAACTAAACTAATCTACTGGAAAAAAGATTTACAACCTTTGGAAGTTTTGAAGTTGATAACAAAAATGAATTTAGCTTCAAACTTGAACATTGCTCTAAGAATTTTACTAACTCTTCCAATGAATATTGCATCCGCGAAACGTAGTTTTTTTCAAACTAAAACTAATCGAAAACTATTTGCGTACAACAAATCAAACAAGATTGTCAGACTTCGCTTTATTAGGGATTGAGTATGAACTCAATTAGCAGTATAGATGATTTTGAATTAATTAGAAAATTCTATGAATTAAAAGTTCGTAAGAAATTATCTGAATTATACTCTTGTTAACTGATTTTTTAAAAAAAATATTGTAAAGGAGAAGTTGCTATAAGTGTTTGTGTTAATTATTGAGTTACACTGTTATTTTTTAGACGTTCGCTAAAAATGTAAGAGAAAGACCACGCAACTTTTTTTAAGAATGCTTACATTGAAGTTCCATAGAAGCGCAATTTTTTACTTTTGTTCAAAGCAGTTCAAAGGTTAAATCTGGTCCTGCCACGACATTTGTGATGTAACAAGTCCTAAGTATAGGCCCTGAATGAAAATTTCTTGAGAACCCTTTGTAGGAAAATAAATAAAAACACTCTAATATAATATAATAGATATTTTTAAAAATGTCAAAAACAATTATACAAACAAGACATGTCTATTAAAAAAACTTCATAATTTAAAAATTATTAATAAGTTAGTTTATTAGTTGTTAAATATGTACTTATCTTTTTTTTCAGCAAGCGTATTTATCATAGCATCTATAGTTGAAGACGATTTTAGTTTTTCAAGTTCTGTTTCTATGGAAAGTATTGATAAGAACGATAATAATTTTCCGGTAACAGTTCTTGCCTCATAGAAGTTCTAAAGTAATTTTTAATACGTTTTAGCTTAGAAAAGCGTCTTTCAGTTGTTGTAGTTGCATGAAAAATAGTAAGCATGCAATTAAAACACCCGGAAACTGGAGGCTACCTATTAAAATTTATCAACAATAATTCTGCAAGGTCCTTGATGGAACGATTTTTTTTTTAATTTCAGATTTCAAACAGCCTTTTTTAAGCAATTAATTGCTCGTAGATATCCAACTGTTATGTCATTATCATATTTGCTAGCCAGGTTTGAAACTTCATTTTTTAATGTATCATTTGAAAAGGATAAGAGTTTATACGATTGTAAGATTTCGAACATATCACTCAGATCACGGAGGCTCCGAAATCTTTGTTGAGTTTGAGATCTTATATACAGTGGATCAATAAAGAAGTCAGACACTGGGTTTCTCATAATTCAGCCTATATTTTAATGCTTAAAAATGCATAGTATAACAAAACCACAAATATAATGAAAAATCGCGATAAGTTTTACGTACAATTAGCATGATAAAAATAATTGCAACAGTAATTTCATACATTACAAATTTATAAAGACTAAAAATATACACAAAATAAATTCAAAAAAGAACTCGGACTCCTACAGTTAAAAAAAAAATGTAATAAATATAAAGACATTCAATATTTTGTTGGCAGTCCTTTGTGTTTTATTACGGCTCTCAGTCTTTTAGGCATTGATTCTACAATTTTTTTACAAAAATTTGGATCGCTTTTAGACCACTCAAGTTGGAATGCATTTCTTAAGTCCACTTGTGTCTTCATAATGTGTTTTTTTTTAATTTATTTTCCAAATATGTTCATAAATTTTCAATCACATTTAGATCAGGTGATTGTGAAGGTGTTTCTGATACATGTGGGCATTTATTTACAAAAGCCATAAGTGCACAATATTTGCTGTATGTTTTGGATCATTGTCTTGATAATAACTGAAAACCTCCTTAATCCCCAATTGCTCGGCGCTTTGTTGCAAACATTCTTTCATAATGGTTAAATACTTTGTGTGGTCCATCATGCCATCAATTATATGAAGTTTTCCTGGACCACTGGCAGATATGCAGCCCCAAATCATGATAGAGCCACCATCATTCTTTACAGTAGCTTTTAAATTTTG
>BMAW01031477.1:16451-61026 GCA_019974015.1 Nephila pilipes | reverse complement strand
AAGTAAAATAAGTAGAATTTTATTTTTACTGGATTACATATTAATGTTAATTTCTTAGTTTTGCATTAAATAACTTGTTTATGTTAACAATCATTTTTAGACCTTGGGTAGAGGCATTTTGAAGCTGTAGGAAAACCGAAGTTTGGGCAAATACATTACAGATTAAATTCGAATGCATTAAAAACCGAAAAAAGGGTGTCAATCTTTTTGGGATATCACTAATTTAAAAAAAAATTAGGGAAAAACATCTCCATATACACTTTAGATTTAGCCTAAAAATCGATTGGAAAAGTTTTAAATGTTAATATTTATTATTAATCTAAATTGGAAGAAGTTTTGTTATTATCATTCAAAATATTTCAGAAATCCTTGAAGAATTTTTTTAAACTTTAAAGACTCTTCAATTGTTAAAAAGATTTGCTTCGTTTATTTCTGGTATTAAAATCGAAACTTATGTTCTGTCTTCTTTCTTACTCTGCATTATATCTGAAAAGCATCTTATTTATATTTTTTACGAAACTTTAAATAAAAACTTTTGTTTGTTAAATATTAAAATGGTTTTAAATAAAAAAAAATAATAATAACAGTTTTTTTTTCAATAAGTTTTTTTTTCTTACATGGCAAAACATATTTGGCTCTGCGAAAGCAAAATAAAAATTTTTTAAGCCATTCATTTTTCTTTCCTAGATATCATGATCTTTAAATAGAAACCAGTAAACTATTAAATGTAATATCTTTTCAACGCTTCGAATTTACTTGAGTTGAATAAAGTTGAAAGAAATCCGTTTTGCATATTATGCAAATGAAAAGCCTAATTTTACCTTCAAGGAACTTCATAAAATTAAAATATTGAGTTCTATTCATAAAATAATTTAAAATACCAAAATGGAAATCGTTTTTGATTTCTTATTCAGGACTTCAAATCCGCATTGAAAAAAAATCCCTTCCGTTCGCCCAGCCATTTGTCGAAGTTAATGCAAATAGCTTTCATCTTTAGATATAGAAACTCGTTTTCCTGGAAATTATTAGAAAAATTTCACATTCAGATTGCAACATGCAATTACTTTTATGTAATTATTTTTCTTGGAATGATGAATGATCTAAAGTGTTTTTTCGAAAGCATTTAATTAGAACTTCTTTATTCAAGCAAGAGGATTAGAATAAAATTAATTCTAAGAGTAGGAAGCGAATCTAAGAGAATCTTTTGGATTTTAAGAGAATCTTTTGGATTCTAAGAGAATCTTTAGATAAAGAATTTTTTTTTGTCTAAATATCAAATTTGATCACAATTATTTGTAAATGATGGCAGAAGGGAAGAAATTAAGAACTTTTTGCAACAGAATACTCTTATATGTATTGATAGAAGTTTGTTGATTATTGAGAGCTACGTTTAGGTCGCCTATAATATCCTGCAGCTATGCAAAGTGTTATTTTCATCTTTGTATTCTACAGCAGAGTTGATCAATTTCTCTGGACCATATTAAATGAAAATGATTTGTTTTTAGGCCATATAATAAAATTGCTATCACATGCAATAATTGATGATCAAAAGCAAAGCAGAATATATAGTTTATATATTTTGGGAATAAAAACTTAGTCAATTCTTAAATGTTTTGCTAAAAATGTAAAATATTTGAGATTAATGAGATTCTTGAGATATTCGAAAAAGTAAATGCTTCGATATTTTGTGTGATGAAAGTAGTTGTAGTCTTGGTGAGTTTTCTACGAGATTATGGATTGTCTCTCGTTTTATTGAATGTAAGCATCGTTCTTGAAAGCATTAATTCAAATGAGTGATTCCAAATAGTGGTGACGTAGATAAAGCCACATTTCGAAAAGATAGATTTTTTTTCTGAATAAATAATATAAAATTCATTTCTTTTTGAAATTTTTAAAGTTACGTTTATGTAAATCAAAAATGATCTCGCTAATAATTTTTTTAAACACTAATAGTTTTTCCGTCAATCTAGAAACCTGTTCTTTAATCCTTACATCTAATTCAAGACTATATATATATATATATATATATTATCATACTGCGCTAAACATCGAGTCTAATTTTTTAAGAATGCTTTTTCTTAATTTGAGTTTCTCACAGTTTCATTTTCATTTTGTACGCTATAATAATTTAAAGCAATGCATTGCTCATCTCCTTTCCATTCACAAGTGCACTAGTTCAAAACCCAATGTTATGACGTTAGTTAAGTTCTTTTAAGGTAACTGAGATTCCTTAAATAAGAAAAAAAATTAGCTTATATGATACCAAGTTTAAAATTTTTTCACTTTTATTTCTTAAAATTGAAAGCAATGGAGGTCGTATTTAAATATTGAGACATCTGTGTAATGAAATGAGGTTTCGCTATTAAATAACTTGACAGACATTGCTACAAAAGAAATACTCATACGCCAAACGCCAGTGACCAACAGCTGTGTAGAATGAAGCCTTCTCATCCGAATGCAATCTCTCTCATTTCTGTAAACAAATCCGTATAGCCGTAGCCTTCGCTCGCATTTGAGTTTTTTTTTTTTTTTTTTGTTTCGCGGTAGCCTTCACATTAAACGTGAAAAAACCGCTACTGAAACTTATAATTTTTTGTAAGAAGTATATGGCAATCAAGGTTTATCGTGTGTACGTGTTTTTGAATGGTTTAAATTATTTTCGAGGTGGCCGAGGAGACATTGTAAATGATTCAGTCCCGGGGCTAAATTCCACGTGAAAAATGCATGACAATATCGAAAAAATCGATAATCTGGTTCGCTCTGACAGTCGGTTACGTATTCGTGCAATTTCTGAGACAATTTTTCCACTAAGGCAATGAGCGGGCTTGTTCAACAATGTCTGTCAATAGGTTTCTATCCAAGTACAGCATCCCAGTGTTAGACCATCGGTCTTATTCGCTGGATATCGAGCTCTGCAACTGCTATCTGTTTCCTAAGGTGAAATCTGCATTAAAAGGAACACGATATGAGTCCGTTGAAGCTATGAAAGAGAAAGCGGCAAGCATCCTGAAGGAGCTGTTCAAAGACTTTTAGTGCTGTTTCGAATAATGGAAGATTCGCGTGGGTAATATAAGGATAGAGGAGGGTTGTATATTAAAGGTGATAATAAATAAATATATATCACAACAAAATAAAATGTTTTGCAGCGTCTGTCTCGTTATTTAATAGACGCACCTTATATATATAGGTTTAAGCAAAAATAATCACATTTATTAACATAAGCAACTATGTATGATCAAGTTGAAATCAATAGCTATATTTGCATTTTTAAGTCACAAATTTCTTGAGAACTTGAAGATTTTATTTTACCGAACATAATTTTAATTTAATTTTTTTTTAATTATTGATTTAAATTTCCCATACATTTTCACAATTATTGTGTCGTACCTAAAATGTGTGAGTATTTGAGAGAAGAAAAAAAAATTCACTCTACAAAAAAAAACTTCATTTTGAAATGTGAAAAATATCTGCTCCATAAAGAGAATAAATTTACAGTAAGGAGTTTACCAGATTCCTACAAGAACCGATATTTTTTGCTAGTAGTAAGCAATGCCAGTGCAGATATTTTTCTCTATAGGGGGACTATGTGTATACAGTTTTGATTTTGATATTAGAGCATTCAATTTAAAAAATTACTATAAGTAAAGCCTTTGTGGATTCAAAAAAGTACGCTCAATATTTTATCGTAAAATAAAAAAAATAAATGCCATTTTAAAACTTTCTGATACTTCAGTTGCCGTAAAAATTAAAGGAGTCGTGTTCTTTCTTATTTGAAACTTAATTCCCTTTAGATGAGTAATGAACAAAACATAAACTGGTAATTAATCACAACAGAATGGCTATCTCACTAAGGAGTTTCGATCGAGCAGCGCTCTTCTTTTAGCAAGTAACCATTCAGCGTGAATGTGTCTTCAGTTAACAAGGGGTTTTCCTTTCTTATTCTTGTATTTTCTAAATTAAGAAACTGGGAGTCTTACATTTAAATCATGTATAGTGTTGAATTTCAATCCAAACAAAATCCTGAAAAGTTTATCAAATTTTCTCTGTTTCCCTTCAAGGTATTGTTTTTATAGTTGTAACCATTGGTTATTTTTATTTTTGTAATAACTGCTAGATGGCGCCACCAGAACAGAGGATCTGCATGGTTTCCCTCTGGTGGGAAACCAGTAGATGAGTCAAGGCTGCGGGGAAAGCTGATGTAACCATCGTGCAGGAATTTTTCTCCAATGTTATTTCTGCCTTTATAAAATATACATCTTTGAACTGTAAAAAAATGAACTGTATAGATATGGCTATTGTACAGAAAATAAATGTATGTAACCCTGAGGTGAACTAATTTCATGGAATGATCGACGAATTCATTACCAATAGTTACATAGTCAATTTTCTTCAATACACCTGTTTTACTTACAGCAAGGGAATATCGAATGAAATATACTATTGAATTAACAGGAACATATACAATTAAAATATTGTGCATGGTGACTTTTATTTGTGAAACGTAGCTGGTATTTGCTAAAAGTTAGTTATTGACTCTTCTCATTATTTGTCGTGATTTATCTTTTCTCAATATCCTTAAGGTTATTTTCCTTTTATAAGAACTCAAGCTCTAATCCTTTTCATGAGAACGGGATTTAAGAACCCGAAAGGCAAGATATCTCTCTTCGCTCCCCATAGAGTTTGATAACATCGTGAAATAAGTTTTCTCTAATGATCTTTATTTCAAACCATATTCCTTTTAATTCCATTTCCTTTTTCTTCCGTTCCTACATGTACAGACTTTTGAGTAGAACTGAGGTTCCTAAACGGTAGGTCGCGATGCCTACCGTGACGAATCCCCTTGCCTTTGCCTCAAAATAACATAACTCGTAACGTAATATAGAATATTTCCTGATATTTTTAGTTCTTTGAATCATATCTAACCTTACAAGGTGACAAAATTACTGTTTATAAAGTGCGAGAAGAAGTTGCAGTTGCTAGGGAAAAAAATCTGTTAGAGGTCACGTCATGTGGAAGGTGATAATTACAAAACTTTTATAAAGTATAGGATTGTAGAATGAGTATAATGCGAGTTCCTTGTCAGATGAGGTTTCAGCTTCTGTCGTGGAACGTTTTCTAGACCAGTAGACTAATCTGCAGGAAAGTTTACCCTCGATCAACGGGAACAAAGAATGTGTAGGGAATTCATTAAAATTTAACTGTAGTATCCGAGATAGGATATCGAGACAGATTCAGGTAATGAATCTGCAGTTGAACTGTCGATTGTTAACACTCAAAGTATAACAATGATGAATTTTTTGGTGTTATATCTATTTAGTTTATGTAGAAAAAGCGGTAATAATTATGATGCCTTTTGTCGCTACCTATAAGTATGAAGCAACTTACAACATAATTTAGTCAAATTGGAAATCAAACCAAATCTAGAATATAAGTTATCATCTTTTTCTACATATATGAAGTTTTTAGTTAGTAAGAAACAACTTCGTACTTTTCACTAATGATTTGATCTCATTAAAAAAGTTACTTTTTTCAATTATTATTATAATAATTTCATGTAAGTAATTATTTAAATGCATAAGAGTTTTACTGGCATCTAAGTACTGTTCCGTTTTACCTATAAATCTCGAAAAATAAGCAATATGTTAATATAGGGTAACGAAATAAAATCTTAAAAATAGCCGAGTTGCGGGGGGAAAAAAGGTTTGGAAACACTGGTGTAGATTAGAAACTCGTGTCTTTTCATAAATTGACGAAAGATTAGTTTTAGTTTTTATTAACGTCGCACTAGAAGCAACACGAGGGCTATTTGCGACGGACCTCGTAATTTTGAATCACGGTCAAGTGACGAGGACGAACCTGAGCTGGCACCTCCCCTCTCCTAACATCCACACCACGCCAACGGGAGGACTTTGGGCCCCGAACAGATTTAACGTGCATCAGCCCCGGCTACATGGCGGGTCTTTGGCGGCCAAGAATCGAACCCGCGACTGAACGAAAACCGCCGGCCGCTAGTCCATGACCTTGACCACTAGGCTACCGCGGCCCCCGAAAGATTAGAAAGACCTGGCTAAATATGTGCTAATAAAAAAAACCAACCCGCTAATATTTTCTCAATTGCTTAGTGATATCACAAAAGATATTTAAATGCACCAAATTCTTATCTTTCGACATCCAAAAATTAAAATAAGGATATTTTATTCTGTTGTAACATAAGTAATATATATAAAAGAACTATTTGGAAGTGGAGACATATTCTTAAATATCTGGTAAAGCTCCTGGAGCAGTTCCTTCCCTTAATGGTGCCGTTGGGAGTCACTGATGTCCATTTAAGTTCTCATAAAACAAGAGTCAGTTTAGGTAATCAAACTACTTTCAATTAGATTCTTAGAATGATTGAAACACAATATGCTTATTATCACCTCTGTTGAATGATCCCATCACACGAACTAACCTAAAGAAAAATACTATATACAATTACTTTATCTTTTAATTACTAACCTGATTCGTGTCAACAATAATACTTTTTCGGTGTGTCAAGCTTACTGTCCCTATTCTGATGCTCACTCTCACTGCTTTCGCAAGCAGCTAAGGCCAAATTCTAACTTTTTCGAGTTTCTTTCTCTTTCTATTGTTAATCCCAACTTTAAACTCGCCTCCGTTTATACATGGATTTCATACATTCTATTCACTATACATCAGTAATTGTATTTAATTTAAATAAATTGCAATATTCATTTACCAAAAGAGGTTTTCAGTAAAATTAGCCCCAACGTATGTATGAAAGCCCCAACGTGTTAGTTTAAGGGAAATATGCGAGAAAACTCGGTTAGAATATTATTTAAAAAATAAAGAGCCGTGTAATAACCAAATAGTCACTGCCACATGCCTTGCGTTTGGCGATGTTTAAATCGAATCGCTATGTACCTGATTTGATTCAATTAAAGACTACCACGTGGAAATTATATGAAAAGTTTCTGCTTAAAGGAAAAGTACCTCCTAATATTCTCATTAATTAAGACAGTCAGGTTGTGACGCCCGCTCGACCAGGGCTTCATCTTGTGCTTTCACTAGATTCAATTATTAAACACAACGAAACAAATAATCAAAGAGACACTAGAACAATCTATACTTAATTTATTAACTTATATTTACTATGACAACAGCTCGCTATGCTCTCCAGGGTAAGCTTTCTAATACCTTAGTTCAACCCACCAATAGTAATCTAACAGCCTCTTACCACTAATCCTTCCTCGACTGCAACTCAGGCTCTGGATCAACTGTTGAAAACAGTAGACAATATACTTCTAGCAACAATCCTTACTCGAACACTCTATTTCCTCCTTCCTCTTATCTATCACTTCAGCTTCACTTCTCCTACAGCCTCCCTCTTTCAACCTCTCTACTCCTTCTGCCTCTCTTTCAGCCACCCGTGCTACTTTCAGTCGGAGTTTATATATTTCCTAACTCAACCACTTCACTTTATTTCTAACTGCTTTACATAATAACTTTACGTATCACGTTTCATTTTTGGTTGGGCAAAGGTTGTTTAGCGAAAGCAATCAATCTCAATTAAAAGTCCCCAAGGTTAGTGAAGAGAAACCGCGAATAGCCCAATGTCACAAGGTTAAAATTTAAGTCTCGGCCTCGAAATTAGGTATAGATAAAAATTAAATGGACAAGTGCCAATTTTCGTTACTCTTGGTAGACGTTAAGAACATTAAATAAACAAGAAATAATGAATTAAAAAATATATAACTGTAATCTTGATTTATTTTTCAGAAAGCAATCCCTTATATGTTACAGGAATCTTAAAATTTACTGCCACTTAAATGTTAAAGTCATTATATTTAACGGTAAATATTTAAGAACGCAAATGATTTTAAATTTTATTTTGAGAACAAACACTTAGAACTTTCTTTTATAAGGCTCGAAATAAGTGAATTTTTCATTTTGTTATCTTATTTGGTTAGTTTTTATGTCCCAATATGCCAAGGTAACTCTTAAGCTGCATAATTATATCCAATGTCTTATTTATGTGCAAATATATATATACTCTCATGGACAAAAAAATTAGCCCACTAAAATGATTCGTCAAAATGAAATGATATTTTGCATTCTTAATGACTACTTTGATATAAGTAAATGATTAGAAAATCAAAGAAAAATTATCATTTATTTCAGAGAAAAAGGCAAAAGAACGGAAGATTTAATACCCTATTGAACCCCCTGTAGCGCGAATGCACAATGCGATACGATCGGGCATTGAGGCATACAAGTTCTGTATCATATCTTGAGACATTTCGTTCCATATTTGCCGTAACCTTGCCTCTAGTTCGTTCAAACTCGTGGGATGCCCAACTCGCCATCCCAAATGATCCCAGATATGCTCGATTGGAGATAAATCTGGGGATCGGGCAGGCCAAGGAAAGGTAGTAACAGTTCGGAGACAGTCTTGTGCCACCCTTGCTGTGTGAGGCCGAGCATTGTTTTGTTGAAAAATGACTCTTGGTAGCCGTTGCATGAGTGGCAACACATGTGGTTGCAGGATGTCATGATCATACGGCTGGGCTTTCATGGTGCCACGGATCAATACTAGGGGTGACCGTATATTGTAGGCAATGGCACCCTATACCATCACATCAGCTGTGGAAGCGATGTGTCGCTGTAAAGCAAAGGTAGGATTGAGACGTTCACCACGGGGGGGGGGGGCTCCACACACGAACATGATTGTCATCACTGCTGAGATTGAATCTAGATTCGTCGCTAAAAACGACCTGGTTCCATTCCGCTGCAGTCCAGTTTCCTCGTGCGTGGCGCCACTCCAAACGGAGGCGTCGATGGGTGGGCGTCAAGGGCAGCACACGTAATGGGTGCCGCGATCCCAAATGTCCTTCATCCAGGCGCCTTCGTATGATTCGAGAAGACACAGGGCCCCCTAGTGAAGGTGCTACCCGTGCCTGGATGGCGGCCGATGAAGCAGTTGGCTGTACGCGTGCATTTCTTTATGTGACGGTCTTCTCGACGACTGGTCTGTCGAGGGCGTCCTGAGCCTGGTCTTCGTGTAAATGGCATCTCTCGGATCCACTGGTCCCAACACTTCCTCACAACATAATCAGAGCGGCCTATTTGACGAGCTACTCGCCTAGCTGACCACCCCGCTTCCATCATGCCCATGATTCTCCCCCTCTCAAACTGCGACAGCTGCTCATATTGTCTTCGAAAACGGCGTAATGGCATGCCTACCTCAGCTCTTCCTTTGTAAACGATTCAGCACACTCAAACAGGCTTTGGTTACCTGTTTTATACTCCACGGAGAACGACGTTAAACGCCCTCTACCGGGTATGCGTAATGCGCAATCACGCTGCATTTCCAATCATTTTCATATCTTCCCGACAAGTACCTTCATACCAAGTTTCGTTACGATCTTGCAATTATTTCTTGGTGCGCCAATTTTTTTGTATATATATATATATATATATATATATATACACACACACACTTGGATAAGTCAAAAACTATTTAGACTTCTCGTTTCTTTATTAAACAAAGATAAAGAGCAACTGCATAATCTTGCGTTGAGTTGGCGCCTCTGTGGTCACGTGTATTGTATTGAATTTAATCACGATCGTGTTAGTTGTCGTCTAGGTACAACATCATATGCAAGTCAGCTCCAATATAAGATTGAACCAAAGAGGAGCAACGTAGAGTAATCAGATTGTTATGGTCAGAGAGTGTGAAAGGTGCTGAAATTCACCAAAGACATTTGTCAGAATACAGAACACCAGAGACATTAGTCATGAGTGCTTTATCTCGTAAAAAGCATTTTTTTAATCGAAATGTTTAAAAGTGGCCGAATGAGCGAAACACTTTAAAAAAAAAAGGGGGAGCTAAGAGACCATCAACCTCGGCCCCTGACGACAACACTCAGGAAGCTGGAGAGATGGTTACAGCAGGTATGCAAGTTACCATAGAAGAAGTCGCATCTTCTTTAAACATCACTCATGGTTCTGCCCATCAAATTAGGATAAATCTTCCTGTTCCATATATTTTAAATCTTTCTATACCATTTCATAATAACCTTTTATCGACGGCAATCTTTTGGGTTCCCAATCCCATTTGTTTCGTGAAAATTTCTTTTCATGAAGAATTGTTAATCAATTACTATTTCGTTTTACAACAGCGTTTCCTAAAGGTTATCATCATTCCACTTTACCAAGTAACGAAAACACCGCTTCTTGAGAAAATTTTAATTATTCTCTTCTCCTCTTTTCTTCATTTAAACGAAATATCTTCTTACCACATGATTCTACTACAATAGTGTCCTAGAGTAGGGTATGAAAAAATGTGACGCACAAGCACCGAGACTTTCAGTCGCTTATTCTCAATTGATTGTCGCACACAAATTTCGCTGTCAATCGAATAACAGCATGCGTACACGAGGGCACGATTGTTAAAAAAAAAAAAAAAAAAGATTAATTGTTGTTAAACTATCCTCAGAATAAAGTTAATCAGTATTCTCTCTCGATCGTTAAGCGAGAAATTTTATCCGACAGAAAATCAGATCATATCTTTTTTTCCGAGAGCAGCAAGTGCCTTATTCAGTAAACATCGATTTTAGGTTTCAGTAATATGAATTCTTAATGGGGACCAACCATTATTTTCATTTGTAAGTATTTCAAAAATTATAGCTTCAATTAGGGTCTATCTCGTAAATTAGAACTTTTTTTTCTTTTATAGCTGCAACAGAAAGAAATCGTGATACCTAATTATAAGTCACAATGAAAATTAATTTAGTGTTATGTACTCATATTGTGTAGAAGATAAAACAAGGCTTGCAATGTCTATAGATTAGTTGATTTCTTATCATATTTCTACTTATATACAATTTTGTACCGTGTTAGATCAATTATTTCTAAAAAACGGTGTGTGTTTTTCAAATTTTCAATCCCTATTTTCATCTATTCTCATAAAGACCTGAAATGAAGGATGAAATCATTTACCGTTATGTTCATATTGAAAATATTATCAATGTAATTATCCACTTTTCATGAAGGGAAATGCAAATTATCACTTCAGAGACACGGTTTTGAAATAAAATATACTAAGTGGGAGCTTTATTATAGAAAAAAAAAATTAAAATCATGAACGTCATATGTTTTTCATTGTTTATTGTAAACATGTTTGAGAGATTCCCCTATTCCATAGCTTTATCTATATTAGAACAGCTCTACATATATCTTTTAAGTGTACTATTTAACTAATTAATTGCAGCCAAGAGTCTGATATAATTTTTTTATACGATATAGGGTATTGTATAAAAAAAACTTAAGCAAATGTATTTAAAACTTTAAGAAATGTTTTTAAAACCCTTTTGAAACCTTTTTAGTAAAATTATAGTCAATAGTTAAAAATACTTTACTTTTTTTTTATTTATTTCTTATTTTTAGGCGAAATTGGTGTGCCATGATCACATTATAATACAAAAGCATTATTCGTCAGCTATTCTCAAATTTTATCATTAGTTATATTATGAAAATTTAAAAGAGTATAATGCAAACAGTGATTAGATAAGTTTTAAAAAAATATCAAAGTGGAGTATCATTTCCTAGTGTTTTTTTCACAATTCAAAATAACTTCTTTTGATCTTTTTTCTCCTTAAAATCCTAGAATAAAAGCATTGTGCGACTTGGTATACATGGCATGTATTTGGGTGAAAATAGATTCTATTATATGACCAAGAAAGGGCCAAAACTGACTGATTGTATATTTGTGATGGCAGAGTCAGCCTTCTCAATATAGGGGCTTGGGTGCAAGAAACCATTTGGGGCCTTATTTTTTTGTAGAGTAAAAAAAAAAAAAAAAATACAAACACGAACAAATATCACTAATGCATGTTTTTTAATAAGTGATTTTTTTCGTTTTCGCTAAAACATTAGCTACTTCGCAAAAATTGGAATTTTTGGCAAAATCTTTTTCGATGCTTCATATAACAAGTGCATTTAAGCGTTCTGCACATATGCTTGATTAAAAAGCTCAATTTAGGAGAGGATACTCTAAAGTTCCCTGAATCAAATAACAAAAACCAACTATTAGCATCAGCAAGAATTAGTTTAAGAGAGAACATTGTCAAAATTTATAGATCTACTATAATAATGTTTACGATAAAATACTAATTAACACAACGATAGGAATATTGTCACTTTTTCATTTGCAAGATAACATTATTTTAGTTCTTGATCATATCAGGGGCCCTTCAATTGCGGGCCCAATGTGCATAGAAACCGCATAACTCCCCAGATAGCCAGCTCCAGATGTGGGGGGGGGGGGTAAGAGGGGAATTGTTTAACTTCATTTCATTTCACATTTATTTCCAATATCTAAACTAAGGGGCATTAGGAGGGGAGTGGTTTAGAGAAATGTCTGAGGCGTAAGGAGTGTCAAAAATAACTAGATGTCTGTCCAGCCGCAAATTCTTCCCTCTTTTACAGAATTTGCTTAACTTTTAACGTAAATTTTTTTCAGATTTTCATCTGTACTAAAAATATTTTGAGAGAATGGGAATCTGTTCTGTTCTCTAGCTTTCATCACTGCATACGGTTTAATGTTAACCAATAGGAACATGACATATGCTATCAATTAAATTAATTGCCATATATACTCCTGTATTACATTCTCTTTATCAAAATAGGAATTAAAACTCTTGAAAGTTCTAATCAAAAATAATCTCAAAATTATTCAAGTAATGAATCATGTTCATCATGTCAATGCAGGAAATGTGCATCAATCTTTCAATTTGAAAAACGAAAATTTGAATAAAAAATAATTTGAACAAACGAAACATTGATGTTTCAATTTGAAACATCAATGTTTCAATTTGAATAAAATGTTTCAATAAAATAAATGTTTCAATTTGAATATTTGAATAATCAATTTCAATAAAATAAAAGAAAAAAAAATTAAAAACACCATTTTATTTAGAATAAATGTAATTGAAGATGCATATTTTACAACGTTTTTATGTATTTCACTTGGTGTGTGTCTCTGTGTATCAAATTTTCGATCATTAATTTAACCAACTTCCCATCAAGTTAGAGCTCTGAAACCTTGGGAATCATTCTTACTCACCCAACAGTGCAATATTTAGACATTTGCGACAAGGTTTAACTAATATATCAATAATTTTTTAACAGTGTAGTTTAGCCCAACCACTTGGCGCGATTTCGAAAATTGCCAAACTTGGCAATTTTTTTTTTTGGCTGAACGTTAAGTTCACGATGTGGACCAAGGTAGCCACATTTGGCAAATAATTCCTGTAGCCAAGGATAGTTGGGCTAAACTGTATTCCAAACATTTAACTTTTAAAATTAATTAATTTTAGTTACTTTTAACGTTTTTATATATTTCACTTGGTGTGTGTCTGTCTCTGTGTGTATCAGTATATCATCAAATTTTCAATCGTTAATTTAACCATTTTTCCATCAAGCTAGAGCTCTGAAACTTTTGGAATCGTTCTTACTCGCCTAATAATACAATATTTAGACACTGGCGACAAGTTTTAACTAATATTTGAATATTTTTTAATAAATTTTGCCACCATATAAAAACGTTGTTTTTAAAAAATGTTGGTTTTTTATCTCGAATTATTTTATATCATTTTGTACAAAGAGATACATTTTTTGTTATTCAGGCTAAAAATACAAATTTCTAGAGTAAAGTATATTACATTATACTGTTTTATAAAACCTGATAATACCATTATCTATTATCCAGCACTTATTTTGAATAATTAACTAAAAATGCGAAAATAAATTTATTATACCATTGGATATTACTGTATTCCATTGGCATCTATTGATTCGAACTAAGACATACTAGCATTTTTAATACAAAAAATATATCAACAGGCAAACCATTAAGAGTTGTATACAACAAATTATCAATAAATATTAATATTGCAGCAAAGGATAAAATATGAAGTTGAATCTGTCTTGTGATACTGCTGCAATGCTGTATTAGCCTTTTAGAATGTTCCCATGCCTACTTCTGTTGAACTGTAAAAAAATAAATCCTGCGTTTGGGAAACGAAATCAAAAGTGGAAAGATGTTGACTGAATATAATATGCGTTTTTGTTTACTCCAGATTAAATAATAAGTATGAAAGACAAAATAAAATAATACCATTATATAAATTTGTTATATTTTATACTAGTTTATTCAGTGAATGGACCATATATTTGTGGCGATTAATTACAAAACATTAAATGAATGCTTTCAAGAGTTGACTGCTTATTGATAATTTCCAATACCTCTTTCGCCAGACAAAACGAAAAACAATTACATTATCAAATTGTTTTCTTTCAATCTGGGCCATGTATTATGATCACACTGTGGTGTTCATCAGACAAACTGACCACTAAGGTCACAATTATTAATTTTTTAAATATTATGTTGAATCTCAGTATCCTGCACTAGTCTGAGTGCAAGGTATTTAAAAAATATATCAAAATTTTCAGAGTGCAACTAAACGTTAAGTAATGACCTTCCCTTCTTTTTGCCATACTGAAAAATTTGGGGAGGAGGGATTTAAAAAATCTGTCAGTTTTACACCCACTTGCTGAAATTTGCTGATTTTTATCATTATGAACTCTTATATAAACTGTTGTCCGAGGTAGATTTTAAAGAAAATTGCCTTCTAAACTGACTTCAAGGGAAAAAAAAAGTTTATACAATTCTGTTGTTTTTATCTCTCTATATATATGTAATCTAGGGGGAAACTTGCATGATAGTTCTGCAGTGTTAAATTCCTTTGAACACTTTTGAGATTTTTTTTGTAAGAATTTAAAGAACAACTGATTTCAGGAAAATTATTTAAAAAGGAACCTGAACAGGTAAGAACAATTCATCTAAAAGAACAGAAATTTCAAGCCTTATTCATATGTATTTTAACTAACATTTGCCTGAGATTATTCTTGAATAGAAGCATTTACCTTTATATACATTTCAATATTGCTTTTGATGAATAAATTCTGTGTATTGTAAAAAAGAAAAGGATTGTTCAATGTAAAATTTTACCAAACACTTTAAATACTATGGTTTCATCAACATTTTGGTGGTTATTAAAAAAATTTCACAGAAATTTAATATATTTATTTACTATCCATCCAAATTAAGCAACCACTTTGAAAATGATGGTGAAATGAATTTCTGTGTGAAGAAAGTGGAAATGATTGTTATACTTCATTTTCAGAATTTCTTCATACTTTTAGAATTCTCACAGAGCATGATTATTATAGCTTGAGGGTCCAAGCAAGTAAATTATATTTTCTGAAAGGGAAATGAAAAGTTCAAAGCAGGACATTTGAGTTTTCAAAATTAGAGTGCTTTTTTTCCTTCAATTTTATATTTAATAGTGCAAGATCTATAATTTAATTACCTGATTTTATGTAAAGATTTTTTAAATGAAAATACTCAATTTGAAAAAAAATAATTTATAACAGTAAAGAAGAAATTTTTTATACCTTTCTTCAATCTGAATATTGAAGAATTTATATATTTATTTACTGTGGAAAATTGTAAAAAAAATAATTTTTAAATTCATTTTTGATTTCTTATTAAAGAAAATTTATGTAACTGGCAAGAGAATTATAAATTAATATGTATATAACTTTTAAAATTACTACTTTAAGTTTAATTAAGGTGCTTTCTTTGCCCCTTTTGAAAACAAAAGTAAAAACATTTGAATGCATTGAAAAAAATATTCCTAGAATTATACTTGGAAGGTAATTACCCCTGCTTCAACAATTTACATTTATCATTGAATCGGGGATCAAAGGTGCGATGAATTATAAATTATTCAAAAATTCCACACCTGTCTCTGGAAAACACGAAAAAAATTCCATACTCTTTTCTTTCAGCTTATAACAGAAAACATATCTCTGTATTAACTACTATATGTTACAATAGTGTAAAATATAAAAAATGGTACTTCAGACAAAAATATTTATAAAGAATCAAAATATAACAAATTATCTTTTTATTTTTGTACTGTGACATTTTAACAAGTAAAATTTAGGAGAAAACATTTGCTCCTAAGTTATTTATCAGAAAGAAGAAAAGAACATTCATGCTTTATAACCCACCACATCAATAAATTAGTTCTAGTCTTATTATTATTATTTTTATCATTATTAATGCATTTTGCTTACCTCGTTGCAGCTTAATAAACAATTATGCTGATCCTGAGGGAAGCCTTACTGAAGTTAAAATACATTCATTTCAAAATTTATAAAAACTTGTGTATACGACTTTTAGAAACAAGTAATTTCTTTGGTTTGAACAACTGTAACCTTCATTAAAAATTTATCAATATATCTTGGGTAAATGTTCAAGGACCAATAATGTTCCTTTAGCCATATTGGCAGTGCTAACAACTCTTTTCGGCCTTTTCACAAAATGTTTGTCAGAGGTTATCAAATATGTTTTTAGTATTACTAAGCTTCCTTTTACTCCCATAGAGACAGGGGGTGTCAGCTTAGGTATCGTCCTCGTCACTTGACCGAGGTTCAAAATTACGAGACCCGTCGCCAATAGCCTTCGTGTTGTTTCTAGTGCGACGTTAATAAAATCAAACCCCCATAGAGGTCTTATTTTATTGATAACATTGGGCCAAAACATTTGTAGTAAGTTTCATTGAATGTACATATCTTACCTCCATACACTTTCTAAGCACAGATGGAATTCACAGTATCAAATATGTAGATTTTAATCATATTGATAATTTTATTTAGCAAGTATGTTTAAAAAAAGAGGACAGTTCAGGTACTTAAAATTTGGAACAATTTAATGCTAATTAATCAAAATTTGTATTTTTGAACTAATCATATACCTACAGGATATAAAAAATATTATTGTGTAAAATGCTCCTGCAAAAATTAAAAAATGTATACACATTTTGAAATTAATATCTAAAAGTATATTATTTACTCTTTAGAACTTCATTAAAATTTATTGAAAGGGTTTTTTGTTATGTACGAAAATATGATAAGGAAAACTTTCAACATATTGTGTAGATAAATTATATAAGAAATTGTCTTATAATTTATATAAATAAATCTGCATAAAGTATTTCCCTGCTCCCTAATATACATTATAAAATGTTAATCATGCACTACATATGTGTTGTGAACATTTTGTGCACAATAAATTCATAAGTATTTCTCTTTTTAAGTATTAACTATATGATAATTAGTTTGATTTTTGAATTAACCATTGATTGATCTTTGAAAAATAATAAACAATTGAAAAAATTATTCTCGTCAATTTATCACAAGATCATTCTAAAACTTTTTAGTACTAACTAAAAAAATATTTCATTAGTTATGCATAAAATTATTTTTCAACAATTTATCAATCTTGTTCTTTATTTAAAAACATGAAAATTCTGGAATACTTCTTAAAAATGAATAGACATAGTTGAAAATATTTGTATTAAATGGCACATATCTTACATAAGGAACGTATTTTTGAAAAACTAAAAATCTTTTATTCCTCTTATGTTAATATAACATTCACTCGATTATAAAAAAAAATGATGGATTTTTCTTCAATTACATTTAAAATTTGAATTCCACTGTAAATTCTAACACATTAAGATTAAAAAATAGTTTATGTGGTGTTGGTTGTTTTGTGGCAATTTTTGCTCGGACTTTAGCTTCTAGTGGAGCTGCTTTTCCCTAATATGGTGCTGACATTTTGATTGATAGAATGAAACTAATGTCAATGAATCACAATACTTGAAAAATTATTTTATTTCTTAAGGGGACACAATACCTTGACAACGATCTAAATTTGAATTTCTTTTATTTACTCATATTAATTGCATGACTATTTGAAATATGTGCACATAATAGGTATATATATAGGTTGCATATATATATAGGTAGTATCAGTTATACATACAATAAGTTGGTAAATGCTTTCTGAGTTGTCAAGATATCGGTTACATTATCCAACATTACACATTCACTAAAAACACTATGAAAGAACAGAACTTGGCGTGTACTTCTATGTGTTGCTGTGCGCTGATGCAGTACCAATAACCGCTAAGTACCAATATATATATGCTAACATAAGCTTCCACTATAATTAAAATAAATCCAGAAATAAACTAATAATGCATTTGACACAATCGCAAACTTTCATTCCACTTACTATCCCAATATTAGAAAGTAAATATATAACTTGAGAAGGATTCTGCTTTCAAAATATTTTATTTAAACTGAATAATAATATACTTTAACAATGAATACAATATTTTAGGTATTCCATTTATTTTTCTGCACTTTAAACTTATTTTTCTTCACTGTGTTTGAAAAGGGTTTGGTGCTGACAATTGTTTTTGAGTAGATATAAATTCATACATCTTGATTGTGAGATATGAACTACCTGCTTTTTCCGACACAAATAAATGTGTTTATTAAAAAAAAAAATCTTTAACAATATTAAACTTTGTAAAAGTAGTTTTATAACACGTTAACTTCAAAACGGGACTGTAGATGGCGCCCCATGATAGAAGCATTGTAGCAAGGATGTGGCCTTGCCGCTCAATGTTTCTTCGGCAGAGAGTTTCCGAGGCTTTTTCTGAAAGTTTTGAATATTCCAACAAGTATAAACTGTCATTATTTTGATAATTACCAACATTATTTATTTCTGACAAAAATTCCGTTTCTGATATTGCAAATTGAATACAAAATCTCTTCTTAAAAAATGTTTTAATTCATTAAAATCGTTGCATGGAATGCTTTTCCAGGGTGGATAAATTTCTTCCCATTTATCAGATGTTACACCAGAGAACTAACTCAACATAACCACGCATGCACAACGAAGCTTTTATCGCCAAACTGTTTGGCTGTATAGTTTCTCGACAAGCGTGCTGTATGGTTTAGGGTTTGGAAATACGCATACGGGGACAGCATGAAGATAGAAAAATAGGTGTCAAGAATCAGCAGAATAATCTGGAGAAGAAGGGTAAAAAGCCTTTAGTCGATTATATTTTGAGAGCGAGAGATATCATTATTAAATGCCCTTCTTCGCTGACTGGAAATTTCTCTTCGGAAAATCATGACTGGAAATTTCTCTTCGGGAACTTGCATATTATATTGTTAGTGATATCTGAGGAAAATATGGAAAACTATGAGACATCCTGAAAACCCGCAAGATAAAACTAGGGTGATATCTTGGAAACATTTCGTGAAGAAGCAAATAATCCAACAAATATACGTGAAGGGACCAACGTGGAGGAGCTGTGTTCCAGAAAATTTAATCTAGCTACGAAACTGATATATCTGCAAGCGGCCTAATAACCTAGTCAATGTTTCTATAGAAGCAAGAGAGAAAAGAGCCAAGTACCAAATACAGGAAACGGAATAACAAAAATCGCAATAAAATTGATTATTCTCCTAAAAAAAACCCAATACCAGTTCAACTTTCACAATTTTAGAAGAATCGCCTAAAGAGTTGGATAATATTTGGATTTTAGACAGTGGTGTTTCTTGTCATGCATCAATAGACTGTAAATGGTTTCAAAATATAAAACCAGACTCTAAGGAAGTACTACAAGCAGGTAAAAATTCTAAAATAATTTCTAAGGTATAGGACATTTAACAGCCCAAACTGTAAGAAAACTATATAAATTTAACCATTACAAATGTTAGTTATGTGTTCCTGATTTAAGATATAATTTATTATCTGTTCCATGCGTAATGGATAACGGTTATAAAATTAAATCTGATAATAACTGTAAGTTAATATTTGATAGAAATATTGTAAAATACATATAATCAATTTTATATACGAAAATAAACAAGGTAAAACGCTTACCTCGCTTTCGAATCCAAAAGGCAAGATGAATTAATCTGCCGTTTCGCTTCAAAATCCTAAATGGCAATTTGAATTATTCCAGTAATTTTAGACAGTAACTACTTGAAAGAAGGACATCCAGATTGTTATTATTTTTGCAGAATGATATATTAAAATAAAATTATTGACAAATATTAAATTTGATACTTAGATTAGAATACAATTATATCACTCAAAGAAAATATACGCGACCGATAAGTTCGAAAGTTCAATTCGTAATGTTTTTCGCTCCGATCTCTTCTTCACTTCAGGAATCGTCTCTCAGCTCCGTGGCGTGTAGTAGAACGGAACAAATATGTTGGTTACTAAAGTAGTTAAAATTGATAATAGATTAGAAATTTATTTCAACCCCATGTGTATTTCTGAATGTTATTTATCTAACAAGTCTACTAGTAATTAGGAAATCTGGCAAAATAGACTATCATTTAAATTCTAAGTATGTACTTAAAATGAAAGAATATATTGATATTAATGTAATATGTGATTTTAGATGTGAAAATTGTGATACAAATAAAACAAATAATCCTGATATTGGTATTAATCAAATTTCTGAAATTTTAGAATTAATCTATGCAGATTTATATGGTCCTATGCAAATTGAAGCATTGGGAGATGCGAAATATTTTATTATACTGGTAGATGATTTTTCTGACATGTATTTTACTTATTTCTTAAAAAATAAAACTGAAGTATATGAAGTATTTCCCCAATTTTATCTAAATATGAAAATTTAACTGGCAAAAGAATTTAAAATTTAGGAGTGATAATGGATTAGAATTTTTTAATGAACAATATAATTATCTTGCTAATTCAGGTATATTTCATGAGAAAACTTTTCCATATATTAGCGAAAGTAACAGGAAAGCTGAACTTGATAATAGAATACTTACAGAAAGGGCAAGGGCATTTTTATATGAAAGTAAGCTTCCTTTAAAATTCTGAATAGAAGATATTAATTGTACTAAACTGGTGTATGATGTAAGACAGCGTAAATGTTACGATAAAATCCCACTTGAAAATGGACAGGTAAGAAACCTAAATTATCTTTAAAAATTTGGTTGTGATGCATATGTTCATATTCCCAAATTAATGAGGAAAGGGAAAATGGGTGTTATGCTAGAGAAAGCTATGCTATAATGTTATGCTATACTAGAGAAAGACGAGTTTATTGCATTTATGACAGTAAGAAAATAATTTTAGAGTGATCAGTTAAATTTAATGAATTGTTAAAGAGTAACACTTAGTTGGGAATATATCATAGTTTAAAATCTTGGGATATTCCATCAATAAATGAAACTTCTCCAAAATAAAACGAAGAATCAAAATACAAAAAAAAAAATAAAATAAAATAAAGAGATCAATTTGAAAATATATGACGACTCAGATTCATCAATGCAAAAGAACGTTTGCACCCAGTCATGCAGAGAGGGAGATGAAACCAAAACATCTCCTACACTTCAACTCAGGTACTCAAAATGATTCAAATCTAAAAACATTCCAATTAATTTGACTTATAATATTTTGAACAATTATTTAGAAACAAATAGTATAGTTGATTAGCATAATTGGGAGCAAGCTATAAAAAACGAATAGCATTTGTTACACAAACATAAAATTTGGGAGATTGCATCTCAGCTCAAAAGAACTAAACTAATAAAAAGTAAATGGATTTATTCATTAAAAGAAAATAAGTCTGGTGAAAGGAGATATAAAGCGAGGCTTGTAGCATCTGGTTTTAATGAAACTAAAAATATATACTTTCCACAATCATATTCAGCAGTTGTAAATATAGTATCTTTCAGATTAATAGCACTTGCAGCTAAATTAAACCTAATTGTTAAATCTTTGATATAAAAACTGCATGTTTATATAGCGATTCATAGGAATCTGTATGTCACACCCACCTGGATATGAAAAAATAAGAGAGATTGTAAGTCACCAAAGAAACACTAATTGCTAAAATAGAAGATAAAAGTTTCCTACTAACAAATGAAGTTATTAACATAACTTTGTATCAGGAATTAATAAGTGAACTTTTATACTTAGCTAATAAAATGTATCCTGATATAAGATTTGTCATAACTTACTCCTCAGTTTAATCACAAACCAGAAAAAAAGGTTTTATCTTTTGGCACAAGGAGTGTTAAAAGTATTATATAATGTGCCCAAATAATATAATATTGATTTTTAACAATTATTTTTGTTTTGTTTTTGTAATGTTTGTTTTGATGCTATGTTGGGGAAATACAGAAAATAGTAAATTACTTTCTGGTGGAGTAATTTTATAAGGTAATTCGCTTACTTCATGGAAATATCATGAACAAAAAAGTGTAAGTGTTTCTACATGTGAAACTGAATTATTTTCTATCTCAGAAATTTGCAAAGATGTTATTTGGACAGTAAATTTATTATCTGAAGTAAAATGTACGCAATTTATAAATGATGCTGTAACCTTGAATTCTGATAGTCAAATAGCAAGCAGTACAGTGGATAAAAGGCACAAGATCATTAAATCCAGACATGTAAACTTGATTTCCACTCAGTGAAACATTTATTGCTGGAAAATATAATTAGAGTGAAATGATCTGATTACATAATAGCAGACTTCCTAAGTAAAGCAGTGAATGATGATAAACTGATATATGCAATGGAAAATGTTTCTTTGAATATCTTAATTTTTGTTTGTGGTATTATGTGTGTTATTTTTGTGTAGATGTGTTTGTCTTTGAGGTTGCTTTGAAAAGGGGAAAAAAATGTGTCACTTGCAAGAGGGGGGTGCTAGATTTGGATTGCGTGAACTACTTCATACACAGTATTAAGAACATCTAAGTTTGTGTGTGTGTGTGCTTTGCCAACTTCTCCCAACAGATTCCCAAGTAAAATTGTGGGAGCCTTTATTCAATTAAACGGATATATCACTTCATCATAACTGAGAAAAATCATAAGCTATACTAACATAAAAAAACAATTAAAATTTCAAATTAATGGGGAGGAGAAGGATTGGAGCTTTTATAAGAAGGTTGAAAAATAGCAATCCAAAAGAACTCACTTTCAATCTGATTTTTTTTAATTGTACAGCCAAGTGAGAAACTCAACCGTAGTGAGTTGTACTGAAGTGTAAAACAAATAAATTAAAAGAGGGGGAAATAATTGCTTGAATTATTTAAATCATAATTGATTCAGGAAATATCTATATATGAATTAATGTTATGCAAAAAACGCATTTTGCACTTAAATATTTATAGATAGAGTAGTCAGGGAAAATCTGGAATATTACAGCAATATTTCTTTTACACTATTTTATGACGTTGAATATACTTTTCCAGAATATAAATTTCACTTCTGAATATATTATAAAACACTTTCCTAGCAAAAGAAATGCTTAGTTCATTTTAGTCAAAGGTTTAATATCCAAAAACAAATTTAAACATGTGTAGCAAGGCCAACTATTTCAATATCTTGACTCTCCATAAATTCATTAAAAATTTGAAAAATGTTATAAGTTAATTTTGTTTTATACAAATCAAAAAAATGTAAATAATAAATATAATTTCTTGAAATTATGAAATAAGTATTCTTTAGTTATAATGGAGAGCTGTAGAATATGTTTAATTTTTGAGAAGAGTATCAAAAAATATATGTACTGAATTTCAACAATTGTGATATATATTTTATTATTGTAATACAACAATAACTATCTATATTTTTTAGAAAAACATTTTTTGAGTACTAAAGTTTCCTTTAAATCCATTCATAAATGCAAATATAATTTTAAGAGAAACTATTTTAATAAAAAAAATTTATTTCAAAGAAAAAAAAATTATAATTTTAAACTCATTTAAATTTCCACTTTTTACAAATAACATTTCATGTTGCTTTGTAACATGACACCAGTAAAAACAACCAATCAATACTGCTAAAATTACATCATTAACAAGTACCAGCAAGTTAATGCTTAAGTCCAAAATCTTTTAATACTCATATCAAAGAAAAACCATTTGAAAAACATACACACAAAGGTAGGAATAGGGGATAATAAGCATTTGTTGCTCTCTATATATAGTAAAACCAAATGGTAAAGCAAGAAAAAAAAATCAAATCACAAGAAGAAAGCTGCTGTTTTAAGCAAAAATACCACAAGGAAGTGCTTGATTAAACTTTTCATTATTTCTTTTAATTAGTAAGTCGATTTAAGTTAGTTCATCATAGATCAGCATTTTGAACATTTGATTTCCTTTAATTTGTAAAATATATAAATGCATGCAAAACCTTTCATATGAAACATAAAAATTTTACATAAAATTTGGATCATTACAAATCCAAATCATCAAATATTATATACATATAAATTCCGAGTTGAGAATTTTATCAATTTCACAATGCCCCAAAATTCAAATACACTTCAATTTCTAGATATTATATAGCATGAAATGTATTTGACTCAATCAAGAATTTTGTAATTTTTTTTCTATTTAACCTGGAACAATGTAATTGCTTATTTCTAATTCATAATAACAGTGGAAAAAATTTATACTCAAATGCAATCAATATTCACAAGTTCCTGTTCACAAGAAGTAAAGGTAAAAAGATGTATCCCACATTTACATTAAATGTTTACATACAAAAAAAATTCTTGCCACATCTCAAACATAAATGTTGAAAAATGCTGAAATCAAACAGTGCATTAAAAAAAAATCTGAGCTTCACATTTCTCATGCAAAGTGGAATTCCATCAATACATTAATAATGGTATAAACTCAAAAGGCATTCATGAAACTTCAAAAATAACAGATTTTTTTTTCACCCTATGAATATACTGATAATTTTTAATATTACTATTTACAGTGCGAGCCCTCTGCCAAATTTCGCAAATTTAAGAGTTTCTGTTGGTATGAATACGTAAATGAGTTTTCAAGGCTCCACTTTGAGTAAAACTCCTCTGGCAAACTTCACAAACATAAGGTTTTTCATTGGTATGAGTACGCAAATGTATCTTGTAGTTACCAAAAAAAGCAAAGGCTTTCTTACAGATTTCACAAACATAAGGCTTTTCCAGGGTATGAATACGTAAATGCATCTTTAAATAACTATTGGATGAAAAGGACTTCTTACAAGTTTCACAAACATGCGGTTTTTCATTAGTATGAATACGTAAGTGTTTTTTCAAATCCCCATTAGTATAAAAACCCTGATTGCAATTTTCACAAACAAATGGTCGTTCTTTGGCATGTATACGCGAATGTGCCTTGAAGTTACCACGGCGGAAAAAGGTCTTCTTACATATTTCACAAATATAAGGCTTTTCATTGGTATGAATGCGCAGATGCAACTTTAAATAACTATAGAATAAAAAGGCCTTCTTGCAAATTTCACAAATATAAGATTTTTTATTAGTATGAATATGTAAATGTTTTTTCAAATTTTCTTTTTGGAAGAAAACTTTGCCACAAATTTCACAAACATAAGACTTTTCATTGTTATGAACATGTAAATGTTTTTTTAAATATTCTTTTCGCGAGAAAGCTTTGCCACAAATTTCACAAACATAAGGCTTTTCATTTTTATGAATACGTAAATGTCTTCTTAAGTTATCTTTTTGCGTGAAAGTTTTGCCACAAATTTCACAAACATTCGATTTTCCCTCAGTATGAATAAGTAAACCTTTTTTTAAATCACAAGTAGAAGTGCAAGCCATTTTCATAATTCCAAATGATATGGCTTTTCATTGGAATGAACATTCAAGAGTTTTAAAATTATTTTTCCTTGAAAAGCATTACTTGCACAAGAGTCCAAATAAATTTTTTGGCATAAGTTTTTAAAAATATAAGAATATGAATTAAAACAATGAGAATGGATTTACATACAAAAAAGACAGAGTTTCTTTTCTGTAGGTGAGCTGAAATTGTTTTTTAAATTATATATTTCACTAAACATTTTGACACACACACATATATATGTAGGAAATCTTTTGTACATAAATATGTTAAGGACATATTAAACTTTGAGTTGATTAAAACAATCAACAGTGCTATGTATATTTCAATTGTATGGATATTTTCACCCATTGGTATTAATTCAGTAATTTTTTTCTATTATTATGTGTAAGTTAATGGAACTTAAGTATATAACATGCTTTATAAAATTCTAAGTATTTACTTTGTAATTATTATTCACTTTGGATTCGTTATCAATTTTATTCTTTTGAAAAAAGGGAATCGTGCAATCATTTTCAAACATTGGGAAATATGAATTGTTGAGTTTCGAATGATAGATTTCAAGGAATATTAAAAAACAAAGGCTATTATGAGTTTCACATCCTTTCCCGTTACAAATCATAACAAATGATTCGGTGATGCCACTAAGCTAAAGCCAAACATTTCCAGATAGGGAGAAAAAAAAACATCTTTTAATTAACTGAAACTGTTCAGTAAATTAAAACCACTTGCATCTTATGACATTGCATGAAATACATTTTTATTACAAACCATTATTTACACTGCACTATCAATTCCTATTGATCAATGTAACTCGGCGAAAATTTTTACCTTCCTTCCACTCTTTGTAACTAAACTGTAATGAAAATTCGGTACTTTTTCATTTCGCTAAGCAGACTTTATTGGTGACAAAAAAAACAATACAAAATGTTAATGCGCCATCAAATACTACCTACGCCATTTGTATCATTTTTGGCGACTCTATTGCCTGCCCTGGCTAAAAGGAAAATAATTGAAATTCGTTTGATAGGTCGCATTACTTCTGCATAATTTAATTGGCAAGAACCATTCTATGGTTTTTGTCTTTGTAAGGACTGTTGCCACTCACCATTAAGTTTTATATTTCCTGTTTCCTTAATTCTACTCTTAGTTTATTCCAACTTGGAATCTGGCAACTTCTTTTTAGTTTTGGTTACGGAATTAGAATAAACAAAAATGGCTTTTTGATGTCATTACGTAAGTTACGCTTTTAATGGTATATATATAAGTTTTCATCAATATTATGTACGTATTCTTTGCATAATAACTTTCTCTACTGTAAATAGCCTCATTATCTCTGTGTCGTGTTGTGAAAATAAATATATTTGAAACGAAAGGAGACTTTGCATTGAGTCATAACAAAGTGGCGTCCGTGACAGGACATAATACTCTGCATCATGTTGTGAGATAGAAGTAAATTTATATACGAATTGGATATTACTTCCGATTGCTGAACTGGAAGGTAAATAATTCATGAATCTTTTTCTCACTTATTCTGAGTTGTTTTATTCAAAGTAGTTCATATTTTATTTCATTGTTTATTATTGTAAGTGAACTATTTTCAAATTGAAAATATTTGTGTTGAGTATATATGTTCAGATTCATTTACATTTAAAATAAGTAAAATGACTCAAAAGGCAGAACAAGCAGAGATTGAGGCTAAATTAAGAAATGAAAGAACGAATTTAAGACATCTTTTTACTGTATCGGCAAACACGTTCGATGATATTCATCATAAGATTGATAAAGTAAAAGACATTCACGTTCAATATAACAAAGTTGTCGAGAAAGCTGAGCGTTTATTTAAAGTTGATGATGAAATTAAAGAATGTATTATTTTTACTGATGAAGAATATGATACGACGGAATCATACAGAGACAGATTTACTGAAATAAGAGTTGTTTATGAAAACAATATACACAAGATGAAAGTAGCTCTGTAGTTTCCAGTAAATACTCACATGACAATTTAAAATTGCCAAAATTACGTATGAAAGAGTATGATCTAATACCTAGAACCTGGGTCGCTTTTTGGGGACAGTTTTGTCGTATTGATGAAGATGAGAATATAAGAGAAGAAGATAAATTTCAATATTTATTATCTTCGTTAAAACCAAAAACAAAGGCTCGTGATATTGTGGAAAGTTACCCACCGTCTAAGGACAATTATGCGAAAGTTATAGAGCATTTGAAGTCCCGATTTGGGAGGAAGGATTTACTGATTGAAGTTTACATTCGAGATTTATTAGCATTAGTCAACAGTAAATCGAATATCAAGTTAAATGATTTGTACGATAAACTTGGTTCATATTTACGTGCATTAGAGACATTAGGTGTGACAACGTCTAATTATGCAGCAATGTTGTATCCAGTTGTTGAATCGTGTCTCCCAACAGAAATCTTAAAAGCATGGGATAGATATAGGCTGAATAGAGAAGACAAAGAAGATGATCCTGTTGTCTCGAAGGATAAAGTCCTAGAAAATCTTATGATTTTTTTACGTCATGAAGTAGAAGGCGAAGAACACCGTTTTCTAGCAGAAACTTCATTTGGCGATGGTATGAAAAGGAAAGAATCTCGTAAACCACCACTAAGAGATGAACCCACTGCTGCTACTCTAATTGCGAATACATCCGTTGGAAGAAATCAGTGTATTTTCTGTGAGCGGGCTCATGCAAGTCAAGACTGCCAGAAAATCTCCAACTTGGCTTATGAGGACAGAAAGGGACAAGTTATGCGCAAGAGATGTTGCCTCGTTTGCCTTAAGCCTGGTCATATGGCAAAAAGGTGCCATAGTTCCGTTAAATGTTTGATTTGTGGACGAAGGCATTATGCTTTACTATGTCCAGATTTACGAAAGGATAAAATTTCCTCGAAGAGTAGAGAAGTTGATGAGGAACAACATTCCACGGAAACTTTGTTAACAAACCTTCCCTTAGAACGTAAAATTTATCTAAAAACTATCACTGTCAGACTACGACATAAAAATAAAGAAGTCTGTGTTCGCGCATTGATGGATGATGGTTCCCATCATTCTTATATTGAAAAGAGTTTAGTTGCAGAGTTGGATCTTTCTCCTTCCGGAACGGAAGTGCTTTCTCAAGGATTGTTTGGAGGCGGAATTTCTCCTTCTGTGGAGTATGGGAGATTCATAGTAACGGTTGAAAGCTTGGATCGTAAATATTCGACTTCAATGTCTTTTCTTGATCAACCGAAAATTTGCTCAACTTTACCAAGGATAAGTGATAGAAATTTAATTGCCGAACTTGCTTCTCGAGAGATTAAACTGACTGATGTTGGACAAAATACGCCACCCATAAGAGTTCTTCTGGGAGCAGATGTGCTTGGAAGAATATTAACCGGAAGAATAGAGATACTTACGTCCGGAATATCAGCCATAGAAACTTTATTTGGTTGGACCATTTTAGGATTAGGGAAGAAAAAACAATCTGTTAACATGGTTACACTAGCTCTGCAAAATATAGAGCTTCCAAAGATTTGGGATTTAGAAGTTTTGGGAATTAAAGATCCCATTGAAAGAAAAAATAAGTCAATTCTGGCCGAAGAAACACTGCTCCATTTCAAGGAAACTGTGAAATTAAAAGATCTACGATATGAAGTAGCATTACCTTGGTTGTCTGGTCACCCACCAATGTACAATATGCATGATGTCGCTGAATCTAGACTACGTTCAGTTACAAAACGTCTAGTGAAAGAAGATATCTATAAAGTTTACGATGATGTTTTGAGACAATGGCAAAGGGAAGGTATAATAGAAGCTATCGCAGAGAATGAAATTTCAAACCCAGGTCATTATCTTCCTCATAGACCAGTCATCAAATCAGCAAGCCTCACTACTAAAGTTGGTCCAGTTTTTGACGCATCCTTCAAACAACCAGGATATGCTTCTCTAAATGAATGTTTAAGTGTTGGACCTAGCCTCTCAGAACAGATTCTTCCTCTTCTCTTAAGATTTCGCACTAATAACTTCGGAGTGATTGCTGACATTAAGCAAGCTTTTGTACAATTAAGTGTCAGACCAGAGGATCGTGATTTTTTGAGATTCTTGTGGTGGGATTCCAAACATAGTTCGAAATTGGAATTTTTCAGATATTGTAGAGTTGTCTTCGGAGTTGCATCAAGCCCTTTTCTTTTGAATGCTAGCATTCGCCATCACTTGGATTCAACTGAATTCCAAAAGGAGTCTCTTCAACCGACAGTCCAGAAACTTAAACGAGGATTTTATGTGGACAATTTAACAGTCAGTGTTGAAAATAAAGAAGAATTATTACGATTCAAGGAACAAACCATGCAAATAATGAATGCAGCGTCCTTTGAATTACGGAATTGGGCTCACACAGGAATTAAACAGCTAGAAAGTCAAAATGTGCTCGGACTTAAATGGGATACCGAGACCGATGAGCTCTACTGTATTCATCCTGAAGCTGATAAGGGAATAAGTGATACTATTTCTAAGAGGAAATTACTTTCAATTGTAAATAGTATATATGATCCTATTGGTTTCACCTCACCTGCGACTTTATTACCAAAATTATTGTTGCAAGAAACCTGGCGTAATAAATTGAACTGGGACGAGGAGTTACCACCTGATATGCAAAAACGTTATCAACGGTGGGCTAAACATTTTGATCTTATTGAAAGCTGTAGAATTCCTCGCAAGCTATTTTATGGAAGTTTTGAAAAGGCTACCTTGCACATATTTACGGATGCTTCTGCTCATGGGTATGCGTGTTGTGCTTTTTTACGGTGTGAAGAAGGGGGAGAAGTGAAAATCTCATTGGTTTCCGCAAAGGCTAGAGTAGCACCTGTATCGAGACCTACAATTCCCCGATTGGAACTATTAGGAGCAGCCATTGGAGCTAGAATTGCTTCAACAATTAAAGAAGCGCTTGACTTATCTTTAAAAACATATTTTTGGACGGATTCTATGGTAGTTCTGGGATGGATTACTAACTCAGAACCATGGAAAACATTTGTGGGTTACAGAGTAAAAGAAATACGAGAACTCACAAATGTTGAAGATTGGAGATTTGTTCCTGGAGATGTCAATCCGGCAGATATACCTTCAAGACCATGCAATTGGTTTGAACTTTTACGAAGCCAATGGTGGGAGGGTCCAAAATGGCTCTACGAACCTCCGGAGTTTTGGCCCTATGCTGAAATAACTCTACCAGAAGAGGCATTAGTAGAAATACGAAAGTCTGTTGCTGTAAATCTTAATATCAACACCAAAGAATGTCTTGGAAGTAGATTTTTATACTTTTCCAGTTATCCAAGAATCGTCCGAATGACAGCTTGGATATTGAGATTTTGTCGGAACATAAGAGTGAATTCAGACAAGCTGACAAAAGAGCTGTCATACGAAGAAATTCAAAGAGCCGAAGAAGCGCTGATCCGATTAATACAATCAGAATGGCCGTCTGATATTCGTGAAAAATACACACAGACAATTCAGTTCTACGAAGAAAATAAGATTTTGAAAGTTCGTTCGAGACTTATACTTGGAGAAGATCCAGAAGATTTTGTACGACCTACAGTTTTACCAGATCATCCAATTGTCAGGAGACTTATTGATTATATTCATCAGAAGCTTCACCATGCTGGTGTGCAAACTACTCTGTCTCATTTACGCGAACGGTTTTGGATTCCCCGAGGCCGTAGAGTAGTCAGAGAAGTTTTGAAAAGATGTATTACATGCAAGAGATATACATCAAAGCCTGTGCTACCATATAGTCCAGCTCCTCTTCCTGCCGACAGAATAAATCGCGTTGCTGCGTTTCAAGTGACTGGTGCTGATCTAGCAGGTCCCTTATTCTTAAAAGGAGGTCAAAAGGCTTGGATTGTGATATTTACGTGCGCAGTTTATCGTGGTATTCACTTGGAATTAGTAACCTCTCTGTCAACTGAAGCTTTCATGCAAGCTTTAAGAAGATTTTTTGCTCGAAGAGGACGTTGCTCAGTGATATACACTGATAATTTCAAAAAAATTTTGGGAACATCAAGAGCGTTCAACTCACTCAATTGGCAAGAAATAACAGCTGAATGTGCCATAGAGAAGATCAAATGGCATTTCAATCCTCCTACTGCACCATGGTATGGAAGTTGGTGGGAGAGAATGATACGTACCATCAAACAACTTTTGAGGAAAGTTCTTGGTCGTGCTTCTGTATCTTACGAAGAAATGCTGACTTTGCTATGTGAGTGTGAGAGCATAGTCAATGGACGCCCACTTACTTATATATATGATGATCCTAATGAATTGAAGGCTATCAAACCATCAGACTTCATCCAAGACATTAAAGGCACTGAAGTTTTGGACTTGGACATTGTAGACGCTAAGCATTTTCGTAAGCGTATACGTTATCTTCAAAATCTACGCTATCAATTACGTCAACGGTTCCAAAAAGAATATTTATCAGAGCTTATTCGGAATCCACAGTTAGCTCCCAAGCGATGTAACTTACCAGTAGGAGATATTGTTCTCGTGGGCTCGGACAATGTTAAACGGTTAAACTGGCCTTTGGGACGCGTCATCGAAATGTTTCAAGGAAAGGACAACATCGAACGAGTCGCCAAATTGCGCGTGTCTAATGGAGAAATTATCCGACCTATTCAGAGAATTTATCCCTTAGAATTGAGCTCTTCTGAGATTTTCGAGGATGTACCTGCAATAGTTAAAAGTGCTCCCGATACCTCTTCTAGTGCTAAACAGTGTTCTACTTCAAATGACCAATTTTTTCAATCTGAAGATCTTCCTAAAGAACAAGAAGAAACTCTGAAGAAAACACGACTTGGTCGTCAAATTGTCCCTCCGAAAAGATTGGACTTATAGACTGAACTTCAACTTTGATTTCAGTACATTTTATATAATCTGTTTAGTATTTTAGTTTATTCATTAACAATTGTTAATTAAGATTTCTGTAGTATTTACTTGTATTGCATCTAATTTATATTTTGTTTTGTATTGCTTTAAGCAAGTTATGCCCACAATACAAAAGGTGGGAGGATGTTGCCACTCACCATTAAGTTTTATATTTCCTGTTTCTTTAATTCTACTCTTAGCTTATTCCAACTTGGAATCTGGCAACTTCTTTTTAGTTTTGGTTACGGAATTAGAATAAACAAAAATGGCTTTTTGATGTCATTACGTAAGTTACGCTTTTAATGGTATATATATAAGTTTTCATCAATATTATGTACGTATTCTTTGCATAATAACTTTCTCTACTGTAAATAGCCTCATTATCTCTGTGTCGTGTTGTGAAAATAAATATATTTGAAACGAAAGGAGACTTTGCATTGAGTCATAACAAAGACAAACATCGATTATCTTTGCTATTATCGAGAAGATGATGAGGCTTCTTTATGATTCTAAATTAAATTACAACACCATTTTTCACGCTAGACTTAAAATTTAAATCGACATTCGTTTGGCTATGTCACTCACATCTGAATCTGTTTCGAAGGGAAAGTTTTGCTTATTATTTATATCCGTAATTATGATTTGAGCTTTGATCAGGTGATTTGCATGATTTTCAATGGATATGAATATACATCTCGAAAGCTTGGTGATAAAATTATCAATGAGTTCAATTTGCACTTCATTGTGTATTACGGAATTTTTGACGTACCATTGAACGTTTGCTATGATTCTATGTATTTTGTTTTATAATGTTCACAAGTGTTTCAGGTGTGTCGGGGCTGCAGCCCCCTAAACAGGAGAGGCATAGGTAATAACTGGGAGTAAAATTTGTATATAAAGTAGGACTTAATTTTTTGAGTGAAAGTGGTGAGTGTCTGCCAATAAGAGAAATACAAAGGTGGATCTTATTTCGGAATTTATCTTTTAAGTGTTTTATATGTTTGGAATAAATCAATTTTTGATCGATGAGCGGACCCAGATATTTAACCCCCAATACCCAGTTGATTTCTTCGTCGAAAAAGGTGTAGGTGGAGTGTGGGGTTTTGTCTTCCTTCGTGGAAAAGTATTGTTTGTGATCTGTCAACATTTATTTATAGCTATTCTTCAGTGTGTAAGCCATTTCTTAATGGTGTGTAGATAGTATTGCATTGTTTTTACTGGGAGTTTTAAGTTGTAGTCCTGGACTACCACTGCGAAATCGTCCGAAAGAGGCAAGTGCTAACACAGATGTGGTGTGGGAAGTCATGCGTGTACAAATTGTACAAATGGCGCTAGCAAACCCCGTCTTGGGCCGTGCTCGCATGAATTCGGCTCAGGGTGGAATGAGGTTTGTTTATTCTGACACTGAAAGATCAAATTTTTTTAAAAATTTATAAATTATTTTGGTGATGTAGTTTGGAAAATTTAGTTTTATTAATTTGTAAATAAGTCCGTCATGCCAGATTTTGTCAGAGGCAATTCTTACATCTAAGAAGACCCCAATGGTATGATGATTTTTAAGACAAACCCTTCGTTGGTAATATTGGTAACTCTGATGAGTTGGTGTGTTGGGAGTCTCTGAAACCGCATTACTCCGGGGGGGGGGTTACGGTTTGTGATTGAAATGTGATTTTAAATTCTATTTAATATAAGTCTTTCGAATACCTTTGCAGTGTTGCACAGCAGACTAATTGGTCTGTAACTCTGCAAGAATTTATGGTTTTGATTTGGTTTGGAGAGCATTATCACATTTTCCGATTTCCAGTAAGTGGAAAAGTGATTATAATTAACACATTTATTGAAATTTTTTCCTATGTGAGTTACTGAGTTAAGGGGGAGAAGTTTAAGTACATATTTGTGAATAGAGTCTGATCTAGAGGCTTTTTTATTTGATAGTTTTTTACTTATGTTTATGATTTCCTTTGGGCTGGTGAGAGATGGAAGCTGGTCATGATTTTGATGGTTGAAAAACTTTTTTACAATTTTGTCAACTAATTCAATTGTGGCGTTTTCATATGGTTCTACATTTTCGGTTAAGGTGTCTTCTAGTATGTTTTTAAAGACCTCAGCCTTTTCTTTATCTGTATAAACTATTTCATGCGGACCATGTAATGGAGGAATTTCGATATTTTTTTTTTGACTATTTTCCTCTGCATATTGTACAGGGAGTTGTCTTTGGGGTTCAATTTGTTTAATAGATTTTTCAAGGTTATATTTTAATGGCTATTTTTTTGTTTTTAATTTGCCTTTGAAGGGCATTCATTTCTCGCTTGAAAGTTGGATCCCTGGTAGACTGAAATCTGTACGGAATCTATTTTTAGTTTTAATAAATTCTCTAATATCAGGAGGGAGTCTAAGATGGGGGTATTAATAGTTTTGGTGACACTTGCTGCAGTGATTCCCTGCGGGATTATGTTATTAAATTTAAGGATTTCGCTCTCTCTTCCGCATCGATCTCGCTAGCGCTCTTACCTCAGCAGCACTGGATCGCGGATTCACTATTGATGTGAACTGTAAAAATGTACTACTCTGAACTCCAGTAAGCGTTCGTTCTAATGTTCTTCATAGAAATGCCTCAAATTCGAAGAGATATCTTTCATCATGATGAACTAGCTCGTTAAAGAAAATCAAACTGTGCATAGCCTTGTTGTAAATACTATCTCTTCATCTTTTCGGAAAAAAAAAAACAGAATAATTCAAATACCAGCTTCATCCTTGAATTAGGACATATACCGTGGAACTCGTAATAAAAATTTATCTTAGACACCAGCCTACCGCGTAAAAGCAAAATATTTAATTCAGTGGAGTCTCTACTTTAGACCTCTACAGATACCACCTACATACATACACACATTTCTCCCTCTCTCTCTCTCTCTCTCTGTGTATATATATATATATATATATATATATATATATATATATATATATATATACACTTATACTGTTGGCTATTAAAATTGCATCAAAAAGAAAGGAGTGATTTGACTAACGTTACATGAAAACAAAAGTAGGTTTGGATATACAAATCACTAATATTTCAGCGCATTTAGACGACGCAAGGTGGAGAAACGACATTTGAAGCAGTGCATAATAGAACTATTACGTAAAGGATTTCTCATTCGGAAAGCGCTTTGTAAGGCAGGAATTTGCTCAAATGTCGTGTTATGCTTCGAATTGGAAGTAAAAAAGCTTACCAGTATGTTTTGGAATTCGAAAGAGGCAGGATCGTTGCCTATCGAGAGAGTGGATTATCGTTCCGTGATATTACCCGTCAGATTGGTCGAAAATAAACCACTGTCATGCGAATATGGAATTATTAGGCTCTTGAGGATCACAATGAAAGGCATGCAAGATCTCCTCACTCTCCCATGGCTAACTCCCGAGAGAATAGATATATCACGAGCTTGGCCCTGCAAAACCGAGCAACTCAATCACGGATCATTAGTCAGGAAATGGGCATTGCAGCACGCCCAGTATCCACTCGTAAGTAGAGACGATGTTTGCAGCAGCGGGGACTATCAGCACGACAAACATGACTTCTGCTGTCCTTGATAAGGCAGCATAGAGGTTAATGGCGACTCTGGTGGGTTGAACGACAAAGCTGGATACGAGAGTGGTACAATGTCATCTTTTCTGGCCAGTCCCGTCTTTACGTGCAAATTTTCTTTCAAATTTGATAAATTTGTCTACATGCCTTACTGTTACATACAATAAATATCTTTTTTGTAATCGCTTTGTTTTATGTTGATGAAATTTTGATGGCCAGCATATATATATATATATATATATATATATATATATATATTAAACCCACACCCCCATTTTGATTTCCTGGAGTTCGGAAGAATGATTATCTTTTTGTCATTAACATTTCAAAATTTAGTTATTTTATAGAGGAGAAATATAGCGAAAAATAGAGGCAACATTTTCTGTTCTTTTATGGTACAACAAAGAATTGTTATCGTTAAAACATCATTAAAATCCTCTTTTGAATCAAACATTCCTACAAAATAAAAGCATTTTCAAACAAATATTTAAATGGAACTGATAATTATATTTCAAGCAATTGTAAATTATATTATGTTAACTATTAATAGTATCATGTAAGTAATTTAGATTCCTTACGATATCAAGCATTTATTGTTTAAATTATAATAAATAACTTTAAGTTGTTTTAACTTCTTTTCCTTTACTCCTACAAATAATTCATTTTTCTTAACATTAAAATTTTTAAAATTTTTTGTCCAGGTTTATTAATTGTTTTTTAGCTTGCTTCGAGTATACAGGATCCTTTTTCCACAAGCATTTAAAAATGGTGGACAAGAAAAAAGCCACAATTAAAGGTATGTCAGCAGTTTGAATTTATTTTTATTATACTTTTACGCATTTTTTTAAATTAAAAATAACTAATATATAATAGAATAGATAAGTGAATAATCAAATTATTTTGTATATTTAATCAGTAACCCATATGTTTCAACTAGATTCAGACCCAATGTCCATTATAATGGACTGACCAAAAATTGTATTTTCTTAATTAAAAAAAAACGGTTGCATATACTGTTTTGTATTACTTTTTAGATGATTTATCTCAAATTGGGGGGGGGGGAGTTGCCCAAAGAATATGGTCTTGGGTTTCAAGAAGATATTAAAATTTTTGTACTTTAATTCTTAATTTAAAAGACTTGATTAAAATTTTGTTTCGCTAGAGCCAATTTACTACTATATACTGTAATAATGTTCATATCGGATTATTGGACGTAATTGATACATATCGGACCTACATCTTTGTCCATAGATTTGAACTAAAGAATAAACCTATATTTTAAATAGTCATGATTGCAGTGACGAAGGAATCCAATTAAAGTTGTTCCTTTTCCTCCTCCCCCCCAATTTTTTTTTTTTTTTTTTTCATCTTTCTTTAGGCAAAGAATGTGTTTAATTTATTTTTAAAAAAATTATCTACAGTAGACAAGTAGATTTCACAATTTAACCTTAGTATATGTGTCTATTAAAATATTTTTAAAATTCAGACAGTATCAATTTGATCCAATTTTTACAGGTTTGTAAAGAAGAAATTTAAAGAATACTGAAGGTTTTCATTGTATAGTCTATATCTCTAATTGATTTAAATTTATAAAATGTATTTAAAATTCAAGGTTGATATCATTCTTTGTTAATGGGTCCTTTTTAACTCACATTGTAACTGTGTCTGGTGCAAAATTTTAAAAAGCCTTTTTCTCGCATTTTAAAGCACTCAATTGAGATGAAATTTTCTACACACGATTGTTTTCAATGACAATACGATAATTTAAATATAATTGATAAAAATTAATTGATTAAAACTAATTATTTTAAGAATTAGATTTTAAACCAAGTTCCTCCCCAAGTCGCCAAATACAATGTTAAATAATTTGTCGTTTACTTTAATTTTAATTACATGTAGCTGATATTATATTCGATTTAATAATTTACCGTTTGCTTTAATTTTAATTACATCTAGCTGATATAATATTCGATTTAATAATTTACCATTTGCTTTAATTTTAATTACATGTAGCTTAATTGATTAATATAATGCTTAATTGAGCTAAAAAAAATTTACACCTATTTATTTTAGATGATAAATTTAATAAACGTCAAATACTAAAATAAATTATTAAAACTAATTTTTGAATAAATTCAATTTAACTCGACGTTTCCTTTTGCTCTTAAAATTTAAGATATAAGAAAATTATGTTATGGAAAGTGTGAATTTTGAAAGAAAACTAATGTTCAAAAAAAATTTTTTTTACCAGTATGTGTTATCTCTTATTAAATTTAGATGTGGATGAAGATTTGAAGTATCTAAGAATATCGCTTTCAGAAAATTTTCTAAAATTAGTTACTAAATTTTATGTCTTCTTTTTTTCTTCTTTATGGTATTAAACTGTTAGAAAATGTGTAATATATTTAATCTTAGAATTTACAATTTATTTGTTACCGTTTGTTTTAATTACATCTTATCCAGTTATAAATATATTATTAATTTTTTTTCATCTATTTCCTTAGTTATTAGTTTGTTTAAGGTAATTTGCAATAAAAAAAATATTCGAATTTATTTATTTTTATTTCCATGTTATTTATTTGTGTTTTATACTAACTTATATCAAAGTTTTATGATTTTAAAGAATGGTTTTTTTAGTTGAATTGCATTCGTTACATGTATAGTTTGTATAGTATACATGTTCTCAGTATAGTTTTCTTGATCGGTCATAATTTCTGTAATGACCAATAAGGCAAAACTATAATTTAGGCGCACTTTTATATAGTTAATTAAGATTATGAAAAATTCATTTTTAAAAATGACCTAAATGAAACATAAATAATTGCTGAATGCCTAGATTTAAAAGTGATACTGTTTTCTCATTCACAGAATCATATTACCCGTAAGGCTAGAGCTTAGCCTCCAGTCTTCTCTGCAGATTTTGGACTGACGTTCTTTGTATCTGACGAGGCTCCAGGTCCCTCACATTTGAGGTGTAGGGAAGTTTGGTGAGTGGGATCCAATTCAATTGTCATCCTCGTCACTTATTAAAAATTCAAAATTTCGTGGTCCGTCACTAATAACTCTTTTTTTTTTTTTGCTTCTAGAGTGAAGTTAATAAAACAATTAATAAAACTATAACATTTTCGTTTAGATTTTGGATACAACATAATGCTGTGAACCTATACTCCACAATAAAATTCGCAAGGTCAAAATATTACTTATATTTAAATGATCATCATCTCACAGAATTGATACAAACGGCTTTAACAAATGTTAAGCCCAATTTGAAAGATTTGAGCAGAGATATTGTTATATTTTATACTTTTTGTTAATGCATTTTATTAACGCTTTCTGTATTTACTTGTATACAAAAATAAGATAAATTTTGAAATTGGAATAATTTCTCAAATAAGGTTCACATAGGGATACATTTTTTTTTTTTTTCATAAATAAGAAAATATCTTCTTTTAATATCCTTATTACCCAGGTTCAATTTTGAACTTCGTCCTTATTCCAAGCAGTGCTTTTTTTTAATACGAACAGAAAATGATAAATATTAAACTTAAACTCATTATAATAGGTAAGACAAATACCATCAAGTAGTTTATAATTTTTCCAAATGCAAAAATGTCCCCATCCCTCATGGGGTTGATACACGGAACGAAATAGATAAAAGTCTGGAAAATCATAGATGTTTAAAATAGTAATGAAAAATAATACATTTTACCATAACTTAGTTTACAATTGAATGAGAAACAGCAAGTATATACAATTCAAAAGCAGAAAGAGGCTGATTTTTCTAAATAGTGATAAACTTTAGAAATGGACAATTGAAGCAAAGTGTAATTACAATTGAACACTTATATTAATTTAATAGTTATTTATTTAGGTTTTAATATATTTGTTTACTTTCTTTCTAATATGAAATTCTATTTACATTTCTGAAATTTTGATTATTCTTGATTTATGTCTTAATTGAAGAAGTAATTACTGAATCATGATGGTAGTATCTAAAAAACTAGCTTAAACACACTTTTCAATATGAGGGACAATATTTATATTACATTGCCCCTCCATTTTTTTTTTTCCATTTTTTACCCACTTTCCTTTTGAGACTGCTATGTTTTGGGTAGATTTGTATTTAACATAGGTGAATTATGGATTACTTCATATCGTTAATTTCACCATGTACACTCTATAACATAAAAGAAGACGCACTTAAAATGAGTTGTCCGATGGAGACAAAAATTGGTGGATAGGAAAATTATGTACAGAATAGATAAGGTTTAAACTTTCAGAAAAATTGAATGATTTATTTCAGAGTTACATTGTTACAAACTAACGAGATCAATAAGGTGTTGATCCACCTCTAGCCTGGATGAAAGCACCAGTGATAAAGCTCTCTGATGGTCTCCTGCGATATTTCCAGACTAATTTGCTGAAATTGTCGGGCTAGGTCATCAACATTCCCTGGTCTATGCAGTCGCCTTCCCATCATATCCCAGCCATGCTCGATTGGTGAGAGATCTGGCTGGCCAAAGAAGTGTTTGACAAGCTGTAAGACAGTTCATAGCAACACGCGTCGTATGTGGTCTGTATTATCTTGCTGAAAAATAAGGCTAGGGTACTGAAAAAAGGAACGGTAGCAAAACAGGTCTCAGAATGTCGTCGAAGTACCAATATGCTGTAAGTGTGCCTATAATGACGATTAAAAGGGTCCGGCTATCAAGGGAAATGGCACCCCAGACCATAACTCCTGGTTGAAAGCCTATGTGGCGTGTTATTGGGAAATCAGGATTAGCACGCTGCTCTGGGTGTCTCCAGATACGTCTTCGATTACCTTCAGGACACAGTTGGAAGCGGGATTCATCACTAAACACTATACGTCCCCAGTCAGCATTATTCCAACCTGATTGAGCCAAGCACTACTGTAATCTGGCTCAACAGTGTGCATGCGAGAGGGGCAGGTGGCGTAGCGGTCGATACGACAGTAGATTTCGCTCTATCAGCTGTCTGTGAAGGGTCATGGTGGACACTCGTGTGCAAGTCGCACGTCTGATAGTTGATAATGATGAATCAGGCGCTGTGACAGCTGATCTGACAATTACCCTGTCTTCCCAATCTGCTGTGGCCCTAGGTCGACCACTACCATCATGATGCTGAAATTTGCCATTGTCCACCCAGACTTGCTAGCATCTTCTAATCACCACATCGCTTCGACCCATATGACGAGCGATTCTCCGATTTTCCTAACCTACCTCTTTTAATCCAGTGATATGACCTCTTTCAAATTAAGACATTTGCTCGTAATGAGCTCGAATCCTGAGGCGAGGTATTAAGGATAGGAGGATATAAGGAGGTATAAGGATAAGGATAGGAATTCAGGCGCATTATTAGATGTGAGCACATGATGAGGATGTAGGCGCATTATTGAATGTAAGTACATTAGGACTCTATTAGGATATAAAAATCGTGATAGTGTAGGACTCGTGATTAAATTGTGAACATTGAACTGAAAAAAAAATGGATAATTGTGTGCTGACTTAAAGGATAAATTTAAGACTTTGTGGTGAGTCAAATTTATTCGAATTTGCTAATTTAAAGATGAAGATTGACGATATTAATGTAGTAAGCGATGCACTGAAGAATCTCAAGAAAGGAAAAATTAAAACTTTACATAAGTTTATTTTTGATACAGATGGTGATGATAAGAATACGGAAAGAATAAGAAACTTCACTGATTTCAAATTCCCAATAAATGACTTTAATTTTCAGTCTAAATTAAAAGCTATTAATGATACTTTTTCATTATATGAATTGATTACCATCTGTGATATTCTGAATATTACATTCCAAGGAACAAAAACCGAAATAATCCAGAAAATATTAGTTTTATTAAAGGATGTTAACTCGCTCTTTCAATATATTCAAAATTCGAATCAATCTGTATCGGAAAGCGAAACGGGAGTAGAAACAAAACAAAACTCATCAGTGTAGAGCCAGAACATTAATTAGTCAGCAGCTTATTTTGAAAAACAGTGTTATGGCACCACTCGAAATCAAAATATCTATAAAATTTTCAGACACTTTTAATGGAGAATTGCATGAAAACATTTCAGTTTGGTTCGAGCAGTTTAAGAGCGCTGCGAATATTTTTAATTTATCTAACCTACAAACGTTTATTTTCGCTAAACGATCGCTTGGCGATAATGCTTTATTATTTGTTAAGAGCGAATTGAATATTACGTCATACTAGGAATTAAAACGTGCATTGATAGATGAATTTGAGGTCACAACTAATACAGCCCATTTGCATGAAATATTGAGTAAGCGTAAAATGAAAATAATCTTAATCTATACACGAATATTATTTTATAATGAATGAGTTGGGTAATCGAGGGAGAATTGAAGATGCAGCATTAATGCTATATATTGTATGAGGAATTAACGTAGAAATGAAAATAAATTAGTTTTGTATGGATGCAAGGGTTTACGTGAATTTTGCAAAAAACTAAAGATTTACGAGGTTATAAAAATGATTTTATGAGAGGAAAAAGTAAATATAATTTTAGTAAAGTAAAACAAAAATCTGATAATTGTGTGACTCAGAAACGATCAAGTAATTATGATCAGAATATAAATTTTGTTTTAATTGTGGTGGTAAAGGACATTTATCTAAATTTTGTTTCACATCAGAATAAAGGTTTAAAATGTCAAACCTTTGGGCATAAGACGTCTGAATGTTCGCAATTAAATATGGAAACCAAATCCAATGATAATGTAGAATCTCTCAATATTGCGAAGCAAACATATCTGTTCAAAATGGTTCGTTTCGGTAATTTAAATATTAACTCATTGACAGATACTGGAGGTCAAGCTGCGTTAATTTCTAAAAATATATTTGAAAAGTTAAATATTTGGGAACTGAATCAGTGTAATTCAATTTTATCGAAATTAGGAGATTGTAAAATAAAGCTCATAGGTATATTTACGGGAGAAATACAAATAGATAACTTTAAGTGTTTTACTGATACATGTGTCGTGGAAAACGGTATGATACCGCATAATGCTGTTATTGGACTTGACGTAATTTTGCAAGGTGAAGTTCTAATAAATAAAAATGGATTTACAATACAAAAATAAGTGTCCGTGTAAAGAAAACAATATTTTAACGGTTTTGCCAGTTAATGTTAATTGTGATGAAATTGAAGAAAATATAGGTTATAATATTTCAAAATCCATTAAAGATGAAGAGCGTCAATCTATATCAAATTACCAACCAAAGAAGATTAAATCAGTTGACATAGAATTAAATATTTTAGGCTAAAGATAATGAACCAATATATCAACGACCGCGACGTTTTACCTTTTCCGGAAAATAAGATTGTTGATGCTCAAATAACTGAAGGGTTAAAATAGAGAATTATAGAACCTTCTTCTTCAATGAATACCAAGCGTACTGAAAAATCAAAAGATAGTATTGAAGCCTAATTTCAAGATAATTTTGGAAAATAGCAAAACGATCTACGAAAAGATGCCAAAAAACAAAAGATTGAAAGACCAATAGTTAATTGTGTGCAATTTGTACAAGTAAATAGAAAAAAAGGAAAGCAGAAAGGATTTCATCATCCAATTCATAAAGATGATTTACCTTTACATAAGTATCGCACATATTACCTAGGACCATTTGAAAGTTCTACAAAAAATATAAATCATCATAGGATTACAACTTGTGCAGAATTTATAAGAAGACGGTGTGTAACTTAAACTATCCAATTTTTTTTCATTTGTTTGACTGTGAATCCATCAATTATGACTTTTCCCTATTATGACTATTTCCCCCCCAAAAAAATGAATGATTTATTTATGTTTTTTGAAGACGTTGAAAAAAAAAAGAGAGAAGAGAAATGTGAAAGCAAGACGAAGTGACAAAGTAAGATGATGATACTCCATAGACGATAGTGATTTCCGAAGACGATGATGTTCCAAGATTGATAAATGCTGTTCGAATTATCAACTTGTTACTGCTTTTGAATTTTCTCTTTTCGGGTTTATTTTTCAGGTTGAGACAATCATTTTTTTTGTTGGAGTCAAGAAGCTGAGGTCATTTTCTTCCAGGAGGGCCGAGTATGGGCTTTGTATAAACATAGAGGGCTCTACCACTGCTACTGAATGAAGCCTGCTCTTGAAGGAGAGTCAATTAGAGACGACTGTAGTCACCGGAACGAGGAAAACACCCTTGATGATTCAAGATGATTTATGATTTAAGACGCTGAAGAAGATTGTTTTAATGTTTTTAAATGTTATTGTGAAATGTCTCGTCAAGTATGTGAAACTTTATGTTAATGTGAAACGTCAATATTAAATATGTGTGCTAATTCAAAGTTTGATTCTTTAATAAAAATAATTTGTAACATCGGCCATCCTATATATGTGTGTGTGTGTGTGTGTGT
>BMAW01031476.1:0-10374 GCA_019974015.1 Nephila pilipes | reverse complement strand
AATTATTTGTTATATTTAAAAAAATATTGCTTTTGTTTATTATGCATAGGCCATATTTTAGGGAAAAAAAAAACTTTCGCTACCTTAACATTCATTAATCTTACTAAGACGTTTCTAATAAAAAAATAGAAATGCAATAATAATTTTGTAAATTTGATTAGGATAAAGAGCTTTGATATCCTATTTTTTCTGCTGTTTGATCAAGGGGTTCCTTGAAGGTAATGGTAAGCTCAAAAGGTTCCCCAAAGTGCAAGAGGTTGAATACCTCTGCTCTAAGCGAAATACCCCATCTACATCCACTTTTGTGCAAAGGTAATATATTTTACATTCAATAAATAATTTTAAATTTTAATGGAGTATATATTCTTCAAAATGTCAAAATATTTCTAGCCATCTTCAATCCCACATTTTAATTTTCAACTTTCTGTTTCTTTGGTGTTTTCAAACTTTAAGTACATATTCGTATTATATCTTTTAACAGAAAATTGTCATCGATTACTACATCTTACATATCAGTTATTACAAATTTGGCAGTGAGAGAAACTTTTCCCTTTTTAATTTGTCTTTCAAAACAGTACACTTAAAACACTTTAGTTCAGTGAAGTTGACAAACATTTCCTCAAAGAATTCATAACAAATTTTGTAAGCAATTTTAAATTTTAGAAATGTATTCTTAATCCTAGGAATATAACCATATATAATTGTTAGTTTATTCTTTAGTATTAATGGTACGAATTTATCATCATATCTCGTTCTATATCGGAATAAAATAAACTGTAGCTGAAATGTTATGATGTTTAATTTCTTTGGTAGTTTTACAGAAAAATAATGTCTGGCTGTAGAGAAAAGAGAGCGTATGTTTTGATCTATTGAAAGGTGATGTTTTTTTTCCCAAATGTAAGGTATTTTTTTAAATTTAAATAACTTGACCGAAGCGGATCATATAATTTCAAAATGCACTCTATTTGTGCTCTGTTTGTGTGCTGGTTTCAAAGTAAACCACCTCACTTCTGAATAGCCGAGCAGCTTTTTATATTCAATATCAAAATGAATGCAAAATTGCTTACGATTTGCTTCTCCAACCTTAAAGGGACTAAAATATATGTTTAAGTTCAGTGCAAAATATTCACAATATGTAAAAATAATATTCATCTATTAATTTTAGTCCATTTTACAAATTGTACCTAAAAAGAGTTATATGTGTTTATTAGATCAAAAATTCGTTTATAACAAATCAGGTATAATTTTGTGTAGTTTAAATTTCAATATAATATACATATTTTAAAACAAATGCAAAAAGAGTCAATTTATTCAAACTTGTATTTCATGAATAAAATAAATCAGTGTTCATATGTTCTCAAATAAACAAAATTGTAATCAAAGTGTTCATTCAATTTACAAAAAAATGCAAAGAATCGTATATAAGCAATAATTTTAATTGTTACAAATGTTAAAAATATCAGAGACACATAAGAAAAAAAAATAAATATTTTATATTAAATGCTTAAACAAAACAAAAGTACTAAGTCTTTAAAGTACCTTAATGCCTACTTTCAGAACAATTTGTTATTTGAGAAAAAATTGTTTGTGAAACACAATATTGTGTATATATAACAGTGTACAGTTTAATTTAAAATTATAATTGAATTTAAAATTATAAATTTTTTAACATTTGTGATAATAATGTCACTTATATCTATTTTTAATAATCTGTGAATGCATCAAACTATTACTTTATTATGTTGACGGTATATTTAATATTACGTATAATATAACGAACAAATTTCTAACTGAATTTTAAAATAATTATTTCAGAAACTATTGTAGATATGCTCATAATTTTTGTATACCGAAGTTTTAGTATCTCAGCTTTGCTTCCAAGTAAAATTTTTATTTTATATTCATCAAATTGTTCAGCATATTTTTTGCTAATGACGTGCGGTTTTTAACTGATTTGTAAAAAACTTACGGAATATATGAAAATATGCTGGCGATGAGCGATGAAATTTATTAAATTTTGAATTTTATATTTTAAATTTTCATAGAATTGTAAATTTATGTGATTAATAATTTTTAACTTTGTATGTACCATACATAAATATTTTTTGATGTAATTTGAAAAGCAGATTTTCAGGGTAGCGTATGTAAAATTCGTAGTTGTATAATGTTAAGATTACGAAAAATGTCCGGATTTTAATTACATGTACTTCAATTATCCTTTAACAGAAGATAAATTATAAGGGATTTAACACATATGAATATTTTTTAAATTTGAATCTTCAAATAATTAGTAATCAAAAGTATCTGTGCAAAAGTACAGTTGATACTTACACGTATGAACAAATATAAATGTGTGCAGATGCTATTAATTACTAATTTTTCAAAAATCAAGTTTGAAAAATATGAGTTGGAGTGGGAAATCGCATTCTTTTTCTCTTTGAGGGAAGATGTAGTTCAGTTATTTAAAATTCGGATGTATTTCAAAACTTAACATTACAAAACTGAGTATCATGCGTAAGCTGTCCTGAATACCTGGCTTTGAAATTATGAAAAAAAAAACTAATAGATTTAAAAAAAAGTTTAATTTTTGGTATAACTTTTATTCATGCATTAGAGATTTTTAAAAGTAAGGAAATACAGAAGCTTAAAAATTATTCATTTGTAATAATTGAAAATTTTAAAGCTTTTCTGTTTTTGCTTGTTTGGTTTTTTTTTTTTTTTTTTTTAAATTTATGACACGTTATTAGGAAATAAATATTATTTTAAAAACTGAAAGTAGTGAATAAAGTAACACAAATGAAACAATAGAACGTATTTATTGTTTTCATACATTCTCTGTATTTAAACAAACATTTTATAGATATATATTTAGCGATGTTTTTCGAGATTTATAGAAATAACATAAAAACTTAACTCTATCTGATATTTTTTAATATGAGGAAAAATAAAAAAGGTGAATTTTTAGCAATCAAAGAAAATATACAAAGATTAATTTGTCCAACAATATAAAATAGTAGGTTTCCTACTCTATCTAAATTTGTTAAAATTCCAAATGAATATTAATTAAAAATGGGATTAAAATCTAGTTAATTTTGTGATTGAACTTTAAAGCGTTTTTTGGATTGGTTTAAATAAAAAATTTTATCTCGAAAGCTAGGTCAAGGGACACATTTCTTTCATAAACCCAATAAAATCTCAACTCAAGTTGATCAACAAACACACTTGAAAGGAAATTTTCCCCTTCCCCTCTTGAACGAATGTCTCAATGGAACTCTCTCTAGCCCTAAGGGCAAGAGTGGGGTTCCCTTGTGAGCCATAAAATTTCCTGTCAAAGTTCATTGTGTGTCCGCAACCCTCCCCAATTATCTAACAAGATGTAAAACTTTTAAAAGGGGGGGGAAGGAATTGCAGAAAAACCCGGCGCAAACGATCTCGAATACATCCTGTGATGGCGAAAAAACACGGCTCTGACGCTTTCAGTGCGCTCACAGCCACACGGGATTTTACGGCGCAAACGCTTTCGGAATATCTCGGACAGTACGGAAAAAAGCGTGTGAAACGCTTAGAGGGTTAATAATATCAAGTCTCTAATGCTAGACTTGACCAAAACAACGACGTCCATGAAGTCGTGACCATGACTTCTAGGGGGCCACGGTCAGTGAAAGTGTGAAGAGTGATCCAAGAATCCAGGTGACAAACTTATTATTTGATCATGCAGCAAAATTATTAAATGGATTTCTAATTCATTATTGTTCAGCATCAAAAGGATTTTAAACGGAAATAGAAAACATATTATCCTTTTCATCTCCATATAGTTTCTTTCGGATTTTAATTTGCTTATCCTCTCAGGGGTTTATTGGCTCATTATTCTTATATTTTCCTATAAAAGCCTAAATGCTTAATCATACATCTATACAATGTTAAATTCGTAACCAGTATTTAAATTACTTAAAACGGTATGTTTTATGACAATTACGTTTTACACATCTCATAAAAGAGTAAGGAAAGAAGCTTAAAAAAATAAACATAATTTATCTGTATAATTAAAATTACGATATTCTCAATAATACAAATTAAGCTGTTAGCGATTATTTTATTAGAAAACAAATTACCAGAGCCTCTATAGAGCAAAAATATTATTTAGAGCATTTAAATATAGAAAATAGATTTTTATTTATTAATTAACTGTAAACAAAACATCATAAATAACTTCAAAATGTATTAGAGTAAGTGCAATACTCTCAACAATTAAAAATTATCTCAAAAATACCTGAAACACACCATTTTTTCCAAAATTATTCACTTTTTTTACAAAAATAATTATTAATTTCTTCTGTCTCTCAATTTTGTCTTCATCAATCTCACAAATGTTAAATCATACATTATTTTTCACTTTTCTACGAGTATCATCAGATTTCAATAAAATTTCTAAATCCTTCCTCTTTCTCGAAATTTACGCAACAAAATTCCTAAGCTTTGAACTCTTTTCTCCGTTGAATAAGAGAAAATAGAAAAAGGAACAAAAAGAAAAAAATCTTTGGCAAAAGAATATAAAAGAGTGGAACTATTCCTCTTGCACTAGAGCACCCAGCTAATAGAAGAACCAGATAAGAACAATGCAAAAAAGAAATCGCTGTTGTAACCCAGGAAGACTCCTACATACTTACTTTACCCATCGTTCTCCTTTGGACCTATCAAAGTGTCGTTTATCTTAGAATTTTCGTTATTTTGGTGGAAAAGAATGGATATCTAGTTCTTCTTTTCCCCATAAGAATCTTCCAACTGAGATTTTATCTCACAAAGCCCGATCTAGTTTCGAAAAAGAGGAGTGTTATCGTCGAAATTTAAGGTGTGAGTGTTATAAAAAGAATTTTTGTTTTAGAGATGAAAAAAATTAATGAATTCAATAGTGGTAGTAGAATTTCATACCATAAAAATATGTTACAAAATATCTTAAATTTGTCGTGTATATTTTAAATACTTTGCAAAAACAAATAGTATCTTTTAAAGGGAATAATTTACTAAATCGATTATTCAGGAAGTATTCCAACTTATTTCCTCGAAGGCCCGAATGAAAGAGGTTTTCACCAATAATAAAAGACTAGAAAATGTCAGGCTTTTATCACTTCTGAATTGAGTTACAGGTCCTTAAAATTTTATCTTCCAAAATTAGGAAAAAAATATTTCAATATTCTTACATATTTAATTTTTATACAGTAGGCTAAATTCAGTTAGATATAATACCATTTATATATTATTGCTTATTGCAGTTATGAAACTAAATGATTATATGTCTTTTTATTTTTTAAATGAAACATCAATTGCTTCACTAAATATTTCAGTCAGTTAAGAAATTTATCACACTCGAGGGTATGTCTCAAAATGTGTTAGAATGGTAAATTTCAAGAAATACAGAGTATTATATTTCTAAATTCAAGCAGCCTCATGAGATTATAAGAGCAATAAAACGATATAAAAAAAATCTCTTCAATTGATATTGTTACAATCAGTAAGCCACAAAGTTTTTTCTATTTATATTAGTTTTTCAAACTTCAAATCTTAAAATGTTATATAACATCTGAGGTAACCATATTATAGTTGATATAATCATCTCCATAAATATCATTTTACATTTATTGCTGATTTTCAAAAAAAATAAATAGGGATGATTATCATTAAAAATGATAGGTAAAGAGCTAATGTGTCCTATTTTTTCTTTGCGAAGGAATTCGAATTCATTGCATGGAATCGTTGTACCATAAACTTTAAATCAATTGATTGATTGCATAGTTACTTCGTACTTAGAAGTAAAATGAGGGTTACTGGTGAGGGACCTCGTACATCTTTAACCACTGTCAAAGGGCGAGATATAACACCTAACCTAGTACTCTCCTCTCGTAACTTCCACACAACGTGAACGAGTGGAATTAGGTTTAAGACTCCCTAAAAATTTAATGCACAAAGGTAGACTTTTAAGGAAACACGAGTCATAAGAACAACCACACAAACGAATAGAATTAAACTAATATCTTGGAAAAATTATATAGTTATATCCATATTTCACTCAGTAAATATCCGTTTAGGTAAAGTTAAAACTCAATTTTATAATGCTTGTATTGACGCATTTATATGACATTAATAACTAATTATATTTAATATTAACTATACTATATAGTAAGCTACACGAATTAAAGTTTGATAACATGAAATTTATTTCCAATTAGTGCTTTATAATCTTCATATTATAAAAAATTATTCTATAAGTTAATAGCAGAAGGTTTCCCTTTATATTTAATGTAATTATTTCTATATTTATAGAAATTGTTTGACAACGGCTGAGTGTTGTCATTAGAGTGTTATCGCGTTGTCTCCCTTCTAAGAATTAAAAAAAAAAAACATCCCTTATTATCACCTCTTATGTGGCACATCTGGATTTTTTTTAAAGAACATCTAAAAACATTTCGCATAAGCTTCACAAGTTGCTAGTTACGAATAAACGAAACCACGAAAAAAATTTTCGTTCAAAGCTTCAGAAAAAATTGCACGAGAGTCTAATGGATTTAATTGCGAAGAAATATGATTATTCATTCCTTTTTCGTAGAATTTGTAAGAAAAAAAAACACTCCTTTAACAAAAATACTTTTTTTAACTGTCTTTCACCAAAACCATATTTGAATCAACCACGCTTCTCGCCAAGAACAACTGATATTAAGCAACAACAAAAATGTCTACAAACTCTGATATTGTTTTGAATTCTTCCGAAGTGCAATCACTTTGATATTTAATGATCACTCAATTAAAAGGGAATTTAAGTTTAAGAAAACTTTCAACCACTGGAAATAAAAATGATTTAATTTTGCGCATTATCGAGGATAATATTAAAAGAATTTTGAAGATGGAACCTCTCTTAAATGAATTACGCAATCTTAGTATGCAATCGTAAAATAGTAATGAAAATCTCAGTGAAATATTTCCTGATAAAACAGAATCGTTGAAGGAAATTGAAACGCTGTGAAAACAAGTAGAAATTTTAAATAATTTTTCTTATCCCTCAATTGTTCTCATATCCTTTCCTTCTCAAATTGATCTAAATATTACAATTATCTCTACTTTGATGGAAATGCAAATATTATTGTATGATAAACATTTAAATACGTCAAATGTTATTCAAATCATGTTCACCAATGATACGGCAAATTCAATTCAAATGCTTAAAGGAGATGTCATTGACAATGTTCTCGAATGGCTTAAAGAGGTTGACAGAATTTCAATATTAGCAAACTGTTCAGATGAACTAAAATTACCAAATGCTATTTATCGCTTCTCTGCGTCCACAAAAAATTGGCAATTAAATACGGAAAAAATTATAACGATTGGACTGAGTGGAAAACTGCTCTCGCATCGAGGTTTAGAAGACGCATTGCAATGCAAGAATTTTTAGCCCACCAAAATGAACTAAAATTGAACGACAGTGAGATATTAATTGATTATATTTATGTTAAAGATGCGCTTCTGGAAAAAGCCCCTTTCATCATTCCACAACTTGATCATATTTCTAGGATCATGGTGCCATTACAAAAGAAAAGTGGCAGATTTGATTTAGCTACTCAGAATTCTATCACAGTTGAGGAATTGATTGACAAAGCGACAGCACTTGATGCAATGCGAAGTACAAAACAAGAGAATAAGTCATATAATGCATAATCCCTTATAATACACTATCGCATGTAATATTCAATCGCAGCCGTTTTAATACACAATCTCAGATATCCTAATCTAAATGTTTTAATACACGAGATGTGCATTAAAAAATAAAGACCTGTGTCCTAAATATAAAGACGTGTGAGTCCTAATTATAAAGACGTTCAAAATATTATTTTTTGGCGATGTGCATACATTGATCATGCTTCATTTATATACATTTTACCTGAAAAAGGATTATCTATTCTACAGTTATTGATTACTTACCACCATGAAATACATCACTTCAAATGCAAAATAACCAAATGAATATACTGCTTCCGTAGAATGGCAACTCAATTAGTTCTCACGCAACGGTACTAGCTCAAATTTTTGGAATTCTCACCACAACACCAATCGCAACTCGACAAATGTAAGATCCACACTCACAAATGCAAATAATAATAATTCTATAAATTATATTAAAACTCATACGAATAATAGAACATTAATGCATATTACTATTATTAATGATACTGAAATTCATGCCTTCTGTGGCATGTGATTCTGTGATCCCTGTGCTGTCATCACCATTATTCAACAATCCTTTGTTCCATTAGATATAATTCACCCATAGACTGATGAACAGTTTCAAGTTGTCGACCACGAAATAAAGTTCATTGGTTGGATTTCTTTGTACATTATTGAACATATGATGCATAAAGTTGGAATCTGTGCCCAGTTTCCATTTCCCCCAATTTTTGGATTTGATTGTTAATAAGTCCAAGCTAGGTGCACTGACGACCCTAATCGATTATTCCACACCCATTCTCACTTCATTTGTACGAAAGTATCCATGTAGCAAAACCTAGCATATAAAATGTCTAACTACAAAGAAATTTTCACCATCTCCACTGGACAATATTGTTTTACCAGAAATAACTTCAATTTCCCATCGGCTTCAAAAAAAAACCTGTTTTTAAATCCGAAAAATTTTGGCAAAGCAAGAAATTGAACTTAATGCAGTAATTGGAAAGTCTTATGATGTATTTTATTCTGATAGTGATAACATTTCAATATGTCCATATGTAGAACTTAAAATAGAATTGCAACACAACAAAACCATTAGATATCGACCATATCGTCTTTCAGAGCCTGATCGCCAGTTTCTAATTATTCAAATTCAGAAATGGTAAAAACAAGGAATTTGTCACCCTTCAATTTAGTCTTACGCTGCTCCTGCTCTCATAATAGACCAGCCCTTCTATGAAAACGCTCTAAAACGAGTTGATGTGGATTTTTTTCGCACCATTAATCTCATCACGAAGATTAATCCGCATCCAATTGACCGGATAGAGTATGTGATTAAACGCATCACAGGCAAGCGGTACAATTCTAAAATGGATATAAAATCTGCATTTAATACCATTCGCGTAAAGGACACGAATATTTACAAAACTGGCTTCGTCGCTCCCAGTGGACATTTTGAATTTCTACGTATGCCTTCTGGTATCAGAAATGGTTCATCTACAATGATAAGAGTGATTAAATTAGCTTACAACCATCTAGAGCCGCACAATGTAAATATACATACATTGATGATATTTCAACTTCCCTTGGTGATTTTAGTAGCCATCTAAGAGTGAGTCACAAAATTTTTGAAAGCAACTTATAACTCTGGTTTCAAGCGAACACAGGAATACCACAACTTGCAATATCAGAAATATCCTTTTTTGGTTGAATTCTCTCTCAAGGTTGAATTCTCTCTGGAACGCCCTAATCCAGAACGTACAACATCAATTAAACGCTATTCGACTCTCAAATCAATTCAAGAAGTCCGAAGTTTTCTTGGAATTGCCAATCAATTCAGGAAGCATATTCGTAATCATGCTCTTATTGTGAAACCACTTACAAACTCCCTCAAATGATTATAAAAGACCAGCAACCCTGTCATTGTTTTAACAGATGACCAACAGCGCACATTTGAGACTTATTATAATTACTATATCTCTCACTGAGATAACTATAATTACTATATCTCTCACTCTTGTATGTTTCAAACAAGCTCTGCCAACTTTTGTAGAAACTGATCCATCGTATTCTGGACTAGATGTAGTTTTATCTCAGGGTCAGAACGGAAAACATCGTGTGATCCAATATGCATCATGCACTTTAACAAATAAGCTATGTACTGCCTTACACTGGGCTCTCAGTGAAACTTTTCGCCTTTATCTACTTGGTCACAAGATCGAACTTATCACAGACAACTATGCCAGTGCATATGTTGTAGCGAAATCTTCAATCAAGCGCAAGTTTGCCTAATATTTGGTATAAATTTGGCTCAATTTGATTTAACAACTGTGACCGATTGGGAAAGTAAGGTGTTGTTGCTGATCATCTTTCACGTTTCCCAACTCCATCTGTTTGTTTAACAGTTACTGAAAACTACAAATCAGTAATTTGCGCAAAACAAATGAGAGATGATTTCTGTCAGTATATTTTTAGTTTGCTCAAAGAGGAAAATCGAGTAAAAAGACAGGGTCGATCATTCGTAAATACAGCATCGATAACAACACTCTTGTGCGATAACGGAACAATGGATCGAAATCTGTAGTAGTGATTCCTAAAGCAATGCATGAACAAACTTTCGTTGCTTACCACGATGATATCAAACATATGGATGCCAAAAAAAAA
>BMAW01031474.1:11022-45076 GCA_019974015.1 Nephila pilipes | reverse complement strand
TGATTTAAAAATAACAGTGATATGTATTTGTTTAAAAATAAGTGATATGTATTTGTTTAGAAATAACAGTGATATGTATTTGTTTAAAAATAACAGTAATATGTATTAGTTTAAAAATAACAGTAATATGTATTAGTTTAAAAATAACATTAATATGTATTAGTTTAACTAAAGAAATTCGAAAAAAATATACGTGAACTTTTTAATTTTTCGAATTTCTTTGCTAGATTTTTATTTAAAATTTGATGTTTTTATGTCATTAATTTTAAAATTATTATTTATTATTATTTTTTTCTTTTCTTAACTCATCACTGATATCAAAATGTGCAGTGGCATCGATTTAATAGAATGGCGCTCATTTTCTGACAGGACAAGTTACTAGCAATATCCCTTTTTACACCCTTTTCTCCAACCTCAACGATAAAGGGGACTCTTTAGATTTCTATCCTAACCCTAACAGGAACCCATTCAGGGAAATAACGCTTGATAAAAATCGTTGACGCTTATTTAATCCATCTCCATAAAACACGACTGCATTTTCGAATGTAATATCTCGACCCCCTTCCCTTTTCAAATCTCAAAGGACCATCCTCGAGACGTTAAGCGAAATCGTTTGCGGTTAGTCTTCTGATGTACCCGAGGGTCAATCACTCTTGTGATATCCCTCAAAAAAAAAAAAAAGAGAACTGAAGTTTATTAAAAAGAACCACAGGTCTATGATTTTCAGTATGTGTGAGACTGTAAAAATTTTGTTGGGATTTTGTAACAATCGTTTGGTATCTTTCATGGCTGACTTGTTAAAAATGTTACGAAATTGTGAATTTCTTTTTATTGAAAGTCAGTGGTGTACGTAGGAATGGGTCTGTAGTGTCTACACCCCTGAATAATTATTATATTGCTTTGTTAAGTGTTATTTAAGGTATGAATATTTGCTACTTCAAAAAGGGAAAATCTAATCCCTGCCAGATATCAATCAGAAAACAGCTTTTTCAGTTTTTTTCTTTGGGGGTGTTGTTTTCAATTTCTTTTTCTTTTAAATATTGAAAAACAACTGTTATCAGTTATAAGTTCTTTGTAAGAGTCAATTTTCTCAAGTTGAATTAAAATACAAAATCATCGATTTTTAAACTCTCCTCAAAATAATCTGTCGTCTTAACATTTGTATTGATGTCTCTCTTGGCTGAACAAAAAGCTGTAATTGTACCTTCATTACTGTTAAACTATGGCTATCATCAGTATTTTTTGTTGTTGGTTTTGCACTAAAAATTTGCTGTTTAAAGTCTTTCGAACCCAATAAGACTGTTAATTGATTTGAAACCGTTGTTGAACAATCTTTATTTTATAAATGGGAAGTTCTTTACCCGAATCCCAGATTCGGCCATATGTTGTAAAGCTTTTTAGTTTTCCATTCCGTCACTGGTAGACCCGTGTGGTGACCGGGGATGACAGAATAGTCTCACTGTAGCTCATGCATGTCGTAAGAGGCGACTAAAATGGGTACCCAGCGTCTGGGGGTATAGCCGGACACCCTGCCCCTGGGGATTATATCAGGGGACCTTAGGGACTTGCCTTCTTCAGGTAAGTACGGGCATCATGACCCCGAGGCACCTTAGTGATCTTTTTCTTTCCCATGGGGTTTACTGTCTTTGGTAAACACGGGTGACGCACTCCCGGGATACCCTAGTGATCCTTCTCTATTTTCGACCCTCTTTCTTGTCAACCATTTTTACCTTTTTTCACCTTCACGTCTAGACCACAGTTTAATCTTGTTTGGCGCAGCATAGCCATATCTGGCTCTTGCGCCAATAAACTTTACATTCACTCACTCACTCACTCACTCACTCCGTCACTGGTAAAGGCACACGAATATGTGCCTTGCTGGCGGTTCTGTTTCTATTTCTTTTGTTGGAATGAGTAGAAATAGTTATCATCTGGCATGTTTTTTCGCTATGGGGTTTGTACTGAAAGTTTGCATTTGTATTTAAAACCTTTCAAACCCGATAAAACTGTTATTTGATACGGAATCATTGTTGAATAACTTTTATTTTATAAATGAGAAATTATCAGCTTGGATTCTAGAAACAGCCTTTTTTACTGAAGCTTTTTTTTAGTTTTTTACTGTATCACTGGCAAGCCATACGAATTTGGACCTTGCTGTTCATTCTGTTACAATTCTTTTTGTTGGAATGAGCTGTATTAGAAATTATGTATTTATTACCCTTTATCTGATAAGCGAAAAGATATTATAGGACACATCATTCGAGATAAAAACCAGCGTTTTTAAAAACAATGTTTGTATATGGTGGCAAAGTTTATTAAAGAAAATTATTGAAATATCTAAATATTGCATTGTTAGGCAAGTAAGAACGATTCCCAAAATTTCAGAGCTCCAGCTTGATGGAAAGTTGGCCAAATTAATGATAGAAAATTTGATGACACACTGATACATACACAGACAGACACACACCAAGTGAAATACATAAAAACTTTAAAACTAACTAAAATTAATCAATTCATCCGGTAAATTAAATAGTTGGAATGCCAACCACCCTTGGCAACAAGAATTATTTGGCGGTATTTTGCCAAATGTGGCTACCCTGTTCCATTTTACGCCCTTAACGCTCACCCACAAAACCAAAAAAAAAAAAAAAAATCGCCGTTTGGTGCTAATTTTTGTAATCGTGCCAAGTAGTTGGGCTAAACTGCATTACTAAAGAAAATATTAGTTAAAACTTGTCGCAAATATCTAAATATTGCTTTGTTAGGCGAGTAAGAACGATTCCCAAAGTTTCAGAGCTCTAGCTTGATGGGAAGTCGGTTAAATTAACGATCGAAAATTTGATGACACACACACACACCAAGTGAAATACATAAAAACGTTTTAATAAATATAATCAGCACTAGTAACTTACTTTAAATACAGCTGATGTAGTAACGGAAAAATTCAAGTTTATTCCCGGAAAAACGTTTCTCGGAGTTCATTGTAGGATAGTAAGTATTTTTGAAGTTAAAAAAAAAAATTAAAAATCATATTTTTTACCGTTTCTTCATAAATGAATTTATCGTTTGCATTTTCATATGAAGTGATGTGTTTTTAAACGTTTTGGATGTGAGTTATTTTAAAAATAACTTGGTACTGCAGATTCTCTCCTGAAGCTCTTTATGAAAATTTTTCATCAGTGCGTTTCTTAAACTGTGGGTCACGCCCCCAAATGGAGTCGTAAACATTTAATTTAGGTGCAGGAATTAAAAGAAACATTATTCGAAATGTATTCTCCTCGTGATTAGTGTGATACATTTTCAGTGAAGCTTAGTTACAAAATCGTAATACTGATTAAGATGAGCTGTAAATGATATTTAAATTAAGATAAAAAAAAATACCCACAAGTGCATTATTATTGCGTTGAAATTTCAGCATATTTCGGAAATTAAAATATGACCGAACACGCGTGATACGAAACGTCCTGCGCAACACAGGCGAATAAGTCTCGGGGCTGCTGCTGACTAGTGAGAAAACGCTTTTCTAGTACAGCCAGTTGTTTCTGTTACGTCACTAGTGTGTACCTCACAAGGACAGTATAGTGTGCAACTTTACTGTTTTATTAGATTAAGATTGATATTTGTTTCAGTAATTATAAAAGAGAAGTTATTTTATTTATATTTCGAGATAAATTTTTTTACTCAGGGATTAAAAAAAAATTACGATTATTTTATTTTAATTGAACGAAATAAGTTTTTAAGTTTTTATTAAAAATGAATAAATTATAATTTAATGTTACTTATTAATTAATTTCTACCTTTAATTAGAAGTTAAACAATATGATTTTTATTTCATGTATGCTTATGTAAAGGAGTTGTGCGAAATTTTTAAACGTGGGAGTGGGGTCGTCCGACTGAGAAGTTTAAGATTACTTGTATACCCATAGAGATTGCTTATAACCATATTAGAAACTACTACATTAAAAATAATTCGAAAACCCGTAATGTAATTGGAATCTCATCGGTAAGGAAAAATAATCTTATTTTATGGCAAGTTAATATAACGCTCACTTTTTATAATGAAAAGCAATACAAGTCATATTTCAACATTGAGAGGACTGATTACTTATTATACCTCTGAAAACCTATTTATTAAAAATAAAAACACATTTATATGATCAATAATTAATAGCTGTATTTACATTTTAAGTCGTTTATTTACTTTCAGGTATTAAAAAAATGCATTGCATTTATAACTTTAAAAACTTATAATGTACTTATAATAATTTATGCACTGAGAACATAATTATAGTTTTAAAAATTAATTTGAATTAAACATTCAAAAATTTTATGATTCGAAGTTTTGCAATTTTTATATAAATATTGTAAAAAATATAAAATTCATGGTGGTTTATTAGAAATTTTTTATGTTCACTGCATATAAAACAGATGCATTTCATAATGTGCAAAGTATTATTACTATGTATAAAGAATATTTCGAGGAAAGTATTAGTCTTAAGATACCAAATTAGTTTTGAGTCTGTGATTGTTTATTAACGTCGCAATGAGAAACAATACGAAGGCTATTAGCAACGGACCTCGTCATTTTGAACTTCAGTCAGGTGAACGAGGACGATATTTGAGGTGGCACCTCCTTCTTCAAACTTCCACATCACGCCAACAGGATAACTTTGAGCTACGACAGATTTAACGTGCATCAGCTTTTGACATTGGGCTATTCGCGGTTTCTCTTCACTAACCTTGGGGACTTTTAATTGAGATTGATTGCTTTTGCTAAACAACCTTTGCCCATCCAAAAATGAAACTTGAATATGCAGATAGAAAGCAGGTAGAAATGAAGTGAAGTGGGTGAGATATATATATAAACTCCGACTGAAAGTCGAGAAAGAGAAGCTGAAGCAGAAGTGGAAAGAGAAGCTGAAGGAGAAGTGGAAAGAGAGGTTGAAGCAGAAGTGGAAAGAGAAGCTGAAGGAGAAGTGGAAAGAGAGGTTGAAATAGGTGATTAGATTAAAGATTGATACAAGAGGTTTAGTTATTACTGTTTTCAATAAGTGATCCGGTGTCTGAGTTGCAGTCGAGGAAGGATTAGTGGTAAGAATCTGTTAGATTACTATTGGTGGGTTGAATTGATGTTAATAGAAATATTCCCCTGGAGAGCATATATAGTTATTGTTATAGTAAATAGAAGTTAATAAATTTCGTAAATATTGTTCTAGTGTCTCTTTGATTGGCTATTGTGTCTTAGTATTTAATAATTGAATCTAGTTATGGCACAAGAGGCAGCCCGGGTCAGGCATTCGTCACAAGCTCCATCTACACGGCGGGTCTTTTGTGGCATCAAGCCTCAAATTCATGACTCGATGAAGACCGCGACTCTGCGACTGTGAGCACTTGGCTACCGCACCCACACTACGTTTTGAGATGAATGCATGCTTAGGTGTTTTTCTCATTAACATGGCAAGTTAGCTTACAATTTTAGAATGTGTTGTTTTCATATTCTCATAAGTAATACAGCCAATGAGTCAGGGAAGCGCACTTTATAAAAAAAAAATGAAAATAAAAAAATAAAAAAAAGGCAGAATTTGAGTCATTTTATCGTCTTAGTTAGCTTAAATATCATATAAGATCTCCTGAACAATATATTACTGAAGCAAAGAAATCCTATCCATTATCTATCCTTTTCCAAATAGGAACGGAGTGTTCGATATCACGATATCCGGAAACAGCCAATCTCCTTTGTTCCTTTGTCTTTACTTCTTATCCCCGAGGTAAAACTAAATCCTTCCTAACTTTGCCGCCTTATTTACCGGCAAGAGAAAGAAAATGGGTGTCAAGGGACAAGATTATTCCCAGTTCCTCAAGAAAAAAAATAAAACGGGGTCTGTTCTCTGGAGAAAAACAAACTAGAATAAGGCATAAAGAAGCAAAATTTCGGAATGACTTCAATTTCTGTTCCGCTTTTAACCCATTAATTAATAATATAGATAACTACAAACAGGTAATTATCATTTTCGGGACATTGAATGAAATATACTTTATTCTGAAAGATGAGTGAGATATTTATTCAATACAGAATTATAACTTTAATGAATAAAGCAGACTTGATACACCATTAAAATTTGTCAGAAATTCGTCCTTATTTCTCACACATTTTTCATAAATTATTTCTGTTCATTCTTCTCCATTATTAAAATTGTTTACCTCAATTTTTATCCAATTTAGCTGCATAAGTTTCTTAGTTTCAACATGTCTGAGCACATTAGAATTTCGAAATTCTTACTAAAGCAAAGAAAGTACACGCATAAATTCATTTTATTTCATAACTTTTAATTCCCATGTCACCATGACGAAAGATATTTTGGAATCGAAAGGAAATTTAATCTCACAATTACGGAAAGTGCACAAAGATCGTAAGTCGCAAAATGCCTTTCACGATTTCCAGTTTTCCTTTCCGTCTGAAAAAGCCAATTACGACATAGCTTCCGAGCATTTCCTTTTGTTGCCAATTAGAAGGAACCGAATAAATTACTTTTCCTCTCGAGATTTTGAAATGCAGACGATATTTCTCGTTATTTAAAAAGAACCGATTGCATCACCAACTTCTGATGACTTTTGGGATCTACAGGAGAACATGACCGGATGCGAAAGTGTAATTTTGAAGGAAAAAAAAAGTTAACTTGTTGTATTTTCGAATTCCTTCTAGAATATTGTACTCTTATCTTCTGAGAGGGAGGTGTGAAATTCGTGATTAGGATCATAGAATACTTTGTGGTAGTCGCTGTAAAAAGAAAGATGTAATATTTACCTCTACTTTGAATGTTAAAAGCAAAATGTACTTTGGATTAAAGGCACGTAACTGAGTACGTTAGATAACAAGTCATATAGGGATTTGCTTCAAATCATTGATATTCGAAGCACTTAAAGATGGAACGTTGGAATGAAGATGCGGGATGCTTTTCCTGCTTTTGGGATTATAAGTGATGTGTTAAATTCGTATATTTCACTTCGTGTGTACACTGGTAGTATAAAGATGAACTCTTTGAATTCTCGTATTCTTAAAGGTACCATTGCGAATAAAAAAAAAAAAAAAATGCAAAATTATTTATCATTTAACGGAGTTATTCTATACGGACTATTCTAACGAAGTTATTCGTTATTCTGTACCGGAGAAAATAAACTGTTTAATATTCTTTACATCAATTGTTTTAAAATCCCTTCCTCGTTCCTAGTGAAAATGACTGCAAATATGTCTTTTGATAACGACTGAAATGTGTGTATGGTTATTTTTAGAAACATTTTCTGCTTCCAGGGAGTTTTTTAAAATATTTTTCTGTATTTCACTTGGTATGTGTGTGTCATCAAATTTTCGATCGTTAATTTAATCAACTTCCCATTGAGCTAGAACTCTGAAACTTTGGGAATCGTTCTTACTCGCCTAACAATGCAATATTTAGACATTTGCGACAAGTTTTAACTAATATTTACTTTAATAATGTAGTTTAGCCCAACTACTTGGCGCGATTTCTAAAATTGGCACCAAACTTGGCGATTTTTTTTGGCCTAACGTTGAGTCCGTAAAACGGACCAGGGTAGACACATTTGGCAAAATACCGCCAAACGATACTTGTCGCCAAGGGTGTTGTGTTAAACTGCATTCCAACCATTTAATTCACCGGATGAATTAGTTAATTTTAGTTAGTTTTTACGTTTTTATGTATTTCACTTGGCGTGTGTCTGTCTGTGTGCGTATCAGTGTGTCATCAAATTTTCTATCGTTAATTTAACCAACTTCCCATCAAGTTAGAGCTCTGAAATTTTGGGAATCGTTCTTACTTGCCTAACAATGTAATATTTAGGCATATGCAAAATTTTTAACTAATATTTCAATAATTTTTTTAATAAACTTTGCCACCATATAAAAACGATGGCTTTTATCTCGAATTATATATATTTGAAGCTTTCTTTGTAAAATCCCAGTTACGTAATTTACGTTATGAATTATTGAAACGCAATAAATAAGGTGTCAAGATACGAATGTTGAAGGTTTATTAAATATCTTCTAAGCCACAACGATTATAATTAAGAATCCTACTTAAAAACAGGGATACTAGATCCTAATCAGGAACGTAAACTGGATTCGAATCAATTATTAATTCTTAAAAGATCACTTTCACGTTCTTGCACCATTATCTTGAGCACCACAGTTTTGCTTCTTCATCTAACTCCTCTAACCACTTATCGTTCTAATAATTTCGCATAAAATTCTTCGATTAGTTTTTTTTTTTTTTTTTTTTGATTTCGGCAACAGTAGAAGTGAAAGTGATCGCTGTGAGTTTTAAAAGGCTTGTGATTATTCTAATCATATAAGCCTTCGTTTCATATGAGCCAAAAATACAAATATCAATTCTTGAATTAATCAAGTAACAAAACGAATTTAATCACTCAGCATTCCCTTAATAACACATGGATCAATAAGTTCCGAGACTACCCCAGAGATGGCGCTCGTAGTAAACCAGTAACTAGGTCTTTCTAGAGTACTAACCTTTGCTTGAAACGTGTCAAAATTTTAAGTCGATTGGACCAGAAACAGCTGAGTTATCGAGGTTGGAGTAAAGTCGTTTTGTAGTTTGTTTAAAAAATGGAAAAAACCGAGTTTCGTGTTCTGATAAAACATTGTTTTTTAATGGGTAAAAACACCGTGCAAGCGAAACAATGGATTGAAAAATGTTACCCGGTTTAGTTTAGTTTTTATTAACGTCGCACTAGAAGCAACACGAGGGCTATTGGCGACGGACCTCGTAATTTTGAACCATGGTCAAGTGACGAGGACGACACCTGAGCTGGCACCCCCCTCTCCTAACATCCACACCACGCCAACGGGAGGACTTTGGACCCCGAACAGATTTAACGTGCATCAGCCCCGGCTACACGGCGGGTCTTTGGCGGCCAAGGATCGAACCCGCGACTGAGCGAAAACCGCCGGCCGCTAGTCCACGACCTTGACCACTAGGCTACCGCGGCCCTAAAATGTTACCCGGACTCTTGTCGATCAAAAGCAACGATTTGTCGGTGGTTTGCCGAGTTTAAACGTGGTCGTACCGACACAAATGACGCGGAACGCTCGGGTAGACCTGTGGAAGCCGTTACACCGGAAAATGTGAGTGAAGTGACAAAAATTATAATGAAAGATCGTAAAGTGAAGCTCCGTGAGATTGCTGAGATGACACAGATATCATATGGAAGTGTATTTACTGAAAAAGGTTTTTTGAAGTGAAGTGAAAAATGTTTTTTCCAAGTGGGTGCCGCGATTGCTTTCGATGGAACAAAAACAGCAACGAGTCGATGATTCAGAAAGCTGTTTATCGCTATTTACTCGCAACAAAAAAGATTTCTTGCGTCGTTACGTGACCATGGACGAAACATGGATACATCACTTCACTCCAGAGTCGAAGCGGCAGTCATCTGAGTGGCGCACAGCTGGCGAAAGCCGTCCGAAGCGTCCGAAAACGCAGCAGTCAGCTGGCAAAGTCTTGGTGTCAGTTTTTTGGGATACGCATGGCGTGATTTTCATTGACTACCTCGAAAAAGGTAAATCGATCAACAGTGATTATTATATTGACTTGCTGGTGCGTTTGAAGGAGGAAATCGCAAAAAAAAAAAACGACCGCACAGTCTCGGGACTTATTGATCCATGTGTTATATTCATTTCTTTAATTTTTTTGATCATTAATTTTAGGTCATTTAACAATTTCTCAAGTGAACTCGAGAACTTATTTATATATTTCTTCCGTTTCCATTCTCTATTGCATCCTCGCTAAATTATGTAATTAAAGAATTATCAAAATAGTTATTTTGCATCAGTAAATAGAGAAATACACGTATCATTTTAGTTTTAAGTTCCCTTCAGCTTTGGTGGTAGGTAACAGATCTACCTTTCCAGAAATTACGTAAATTATGTGTAAGTGCAATTGTCAAGAGAAAAGGAAAGTTCGGCCTTAATACCTATTGTAATTGTCATCGCATATGGGCAAAATTAGAGCCAACGTTAATGATTCAAAGAAAGTTTAAATATGGTGTGTATGTGTATTAATTAATTAACTTAATTAACGTCTAAAACAGAATTTTCTCGTTTACGATATTGGTTTCAAAGAATTTTGTAGATAAGGGTCAAAACATGTTCAAAAAACAGCCCATGTTCCAAATTTCGGTCAAATTCTATCTTTAGTTCCAGAGATAATTGGAAAAACCTGTCAGGGTCACCGTGTGCTAGATAGCTTACGCGCAAATGATTTATAATATTTTTTTCTTCACCTTGCACCATGTGATAAGTTCACCGGCAATTAAGAGAATTTTCACTTATATATATTCCCTTAAGACTTCTCGATGTCCATTTGAAATTTCAAAAATAAATGTTTCCTGAATTAATGGAAGGAATTACAAGAGCTTTTGCGTTTAAGGAACTTCTTACAAGATCAATCGAAAAATGTCAAATTCTCGATAAATCATAATTGAATTTTTCGTAACTTTTTTAATAAGTGATATTTTTCATAATAGTATTAAATTTTTATTCGCTTTTTTATGTCTTCTAAGTTAGGAAAAAAAACTATTTTTCATTTGGTGCAAAAAACTTCGGAAACTGTCAAGCTGAATTTTTTTTTTTTTATCGTCAAAAGTTTTATACACTCATTTAACATTATGGGATCTATTATTTTGACCGCAATAACTTCAGAACATTCCAGCTTAATTTCTAATTTAGGCAATTTTAAAAGGGAGACTTTCAGACGCGCAAAAAAAATCGATTCGAAGAATTATATAGTTAATTTTAGAAGGTAATTATAACTATGGAAATTAATTAATCCATTCAAACTATAGTTTATTTCCGTTTGAGCCATTAATACCGATGCTAATTTTGTAAAAATGTGATGAGATTGCGAAAACTACATTTATTCACAATATTTTGAAAACGACCTAAACATCGAACAAATTATTACCTTATTTTAATTGTATGATTTTTCTAAATATATATGTTCAAAATTTCGTATTTCTAGTTACATTATTTATTTAAAAAGTTATTTGAATTGTTGGTTCAAGTTGGGTATAGGGTGCAACTTGGCGATCGGCGAGTTTTGGGTGCGATAACGATTCAAATGTGGCGATTTAGGTTATGGTTGCCCTATATTTTGATTAACTTTTCATTTGGAACATCTTCATGACGTCAATGTTTACGTAATGCTATTTTGCCGACCTTATTTCTAAGTTGCCAAGTTTTTACCACAATCGTCGAGGTACGTCCGATACTGGACATCAACCGAATTTTCTTCAACAGAGTGCCAAATCATTTCATTGGTCGTCAAAACTTTAAACTGCTTTTTCTCAACTTTTTATTTTTCAGGAAGATCATGTATATAAAATGATAGGGCTTTTTTGTTAAAAAAAATTCTGATGTTTTTTTGAATAAATTGCTTGGTAATACTTATCATGGAATCAGAACTTAGGAGAATAATTATTTATTTTTTTTAAAGAAATCTGCAAAATTAGATATATTTTTTTTTAAATGTTAGTGTTTGATTGAATTTTTATTTTGTAAAACTGTACAGAAATCCAGTAGAACCAAACCCATGCGCAGAATTGTGAGGAACACTTCTAAAAATTGAGAAAAAAAAATGTTACAATTTGCAGAATTAGTAGGAATTCTAAAATATTAAAATATTTTGAAAAAATTACAAATTTCAAAAATTTATTTATTTTAAAATAAAGTGTTTTTTTCTCTCTTTCCGAAAAAAGTATATATTTGTGTTAAAATATGTCGAATGTAAACTTTTCTTATAAAATTCGTATCGTAAAAGTTTTTTTTAAAGGGGACCCATATTTTACGACTGCACATTTGATCGTATTTTACATATTTGCTAATGGTCAAATTTCATTTCATATATGGTTTACCATATTGTACGAGGGTTGCTATTTATATTTCTGTCCTAATAATGAAAAAACAAATATGTAGGATCGAAATTGGTTTTATTGTTTTTCAAAATATTCTCCATGATGATCAATACACTTTTGCATGCGTTTGAACCAATTTTCAAAGCACTTTTTCCAGTCCGATTGAGGTAACTCCAAAACATGCGTTTTGAATGCATCAACCGCTTCTTCGAGGGTCGAAAATCGTTGTCCACGTAATTTATTTTTGATGTGTGGGAATAAGAAGAAGTCATTGGGTGCCAAATCAGGGCTGTACGGCGGATGACCCATCAGTTCGATCTTTCGCTCCGTCAGAAATGCCTTTGTTTGAGTCGATGTGTGAGAGCTCACATTGTCATGATGAAGAATGATTCGCCTGTTCTTCTGCTTTTTTCGAATTTCTCCGATGACTTCTGGCAAACAAATGGTCGTGTACCATTCAGAATTGACCGTCCTGCGTTGCTCTAACGCCACTGTTGCCACATGACCGTTAATGCCGAAGAAACAGGCAATCATTTGTTTCGATGTGCTTCTTCCTCGAACAACTTTTGTTGGTTTTGCCTCATCTTGGAAGACCCATACAGTTGATTGCTGTTTTGTTTCCGGCTCATATGCATATATCCATGATTCGTCACCTGTGTAGATGTTATACACAGCCTTTGATGTACCTTGAATGTATTTTTCCAATATTTCCTTGCACCAATCGACACGAGCCTTTTTTTGAGCGTTTGTCAGATTATGCGGGATCCAACGCGAACAATTTTTTTTTACGCTCAAATGTTCATGCAACATTTTATTGATGCTAGTCATACTAATGTCCAAAGACGCCTCTATCTCACGGTATGTCACATGACGATCTTGCTTTATCAGTTCACGCACAGCATTGATCTTTTCTGGCACAACAACGGATTTTGGACGACCTGCACGGGATTCGTCCTGGATCGAACATCGACCACGATTAAATTCGCTATACCAATTTTTTACAGTGTTGTAGGATGGCGCTTTATCGCTGTATAAAGAATTAAGTTCATCGAAGCACTCTTGTCTTGACAATCCACGTCGAAAGTTATGAAAAATAATGGCACGGAAATGTTCACGATTCAATTCCATTTTTTGACAGAGAAGAACTTTTCAATTTACTGTCAACAACACAAATAAAGCTATAATGGTAAATCGTTTGCTGAATTTATGTTTAAAAATATCAAACTTTCGATTAAAATCGTCTGCGGTCGCCTAGCAACACTTACTGTTGCCAAGGCCAGAAATATAAATAGCAACCCTCGTATCCCGGTTTAGTTATCATATGTTGTCGTATAAAATTGGTCCACAATCTAATTGGGTACTTTTTATTAGTGTTTTATCTCAATCTTACTCGTTTAAAATAAACTTTATTCTTCGTAGAATGGACAGTTATATGAAAAAGTAACTTTAAAGGTAAAAAGAAGTACAGCATCCGAAATCTAATTATAATTTCTATTTAACTGGTATCGAATGAAAATTAAAACGAATAAAAAATATATTAATATTTGTTAAATTTCATGTTTTTTTCATATTATTATTTATTAGATTATTTGTGAGAAAAATTAGTCGTTTTTATTTGAATTCCTTTTAATAATCTTATTAAAGCACAAAATATTTTTCTTTGTATACATGAGTTATTAAACTAAAATGATAGCAGTGACGATGCAAACTAATTTTGTAAAAATATGGTTGAACACCAAATTGATGGAATAATATTTGGTAAACTCATTTTTTTTTATATAAATTGAAACGGATTACACAGAATAATTAGATGATACCCAAAAAATAAAAATTGGGTCTCAAAATAAATAAGTTTGGCCATTTCATATAAAATATTGAATATCTTAACAATTCTTCGTGTTCAATTAGAATTTAATACCTCGCATCATAAAACTTTATCTTAATTTTAATACATAACAGAAATTAAATTTGGGGCAATCGTTTCTCATTATTGAATTTCATCATCATTTCTGGCAGTCTACTTATAGTCAATATAAGTACTGGATTCCAATTGAAGATTTGCAAGATCAAGGTCAAATACTTTATTTATCACTGTAAAGCATAGATAAGATTGCTCTCTTTCGGATCCCACTTAACTCACCAATTCTAGATTATGAATTAAAAATGAAGTCTTAGCTTACCAAATCATTTTCTCTGTTTCCAACAATTCTCATTATTCTCCTCGAGGGAGGATCAAAATTATTTGTATTTGAAGACAGATGACATCATTCAGGTAAATCGTTGCTACAATGGGTGCTGCCATATGTTAAACGGAGTCGAAACAAATTTGGCATTGATCCATAAGTTAGTTTTGATTTTGCACTCATTTGCTGCCACGTCGAGTTGTCGACGTCATTTTGAGTCCAGTTTTCACCGTCCACGGGACCCGGATTCATTGTTTTACACTGAATAACAAGCAACAATCAAAACAATGATTTCCTTGCGTGAATCTACTCCAAAGAAGGTGAGGAGGATCATATCGGCCTGAAAAATTATGACGATGAATTTTTGAATTGCGAAAAGCGTCATGATGACGAATATGAGTAACTGAGACTTAGATAGCTGTCTAGTGAGTCATAATGCTTATTAAAAGAGAACCATTTTCGATGCTACGAGCGCCATCTCTTGGATTTTTTTATTGAACCACCCTCGTATCACTTCAATCCAAAAGCTTAATAACGATATTTCAATCCAATTTACTAATAACTGTCAGCTTCCCGTTATCCTCAATCTCCTTTCGTTTTCCTTTAAATTCTATTTCATTTACATATCACTATCTCTAAATCACTTCACTACACTTCTATATTAATCTCATTTACTTTGTTACGTTTCATTTTGGTTGGGAAGAAATTGTAATTTTATCCAACGCAGTTTACTATAAAGTCCCCGAGGTTATCGAGGAGAAAATCCCGAAAATCTGAACGTCACATATTATATAAGGACAAATTCTTAGACAGAAAGAATTTTTTTTTTCATCGAAAACCGAGATCACGATCCATTTGCACCGGAAAAAACTAAGGTAACACTATACATACTTTTTCATTTTACCAACAATTCACTTTCTTCGAATACATCTATATTTGATTCTTTCTGCGTAAGAGGAGGGGGGGGGGAAATAATACTGAAAACAAAAAGCCGGGACGTTATTATCCCTTGACAATGAGGCTGGGGAATCCGATGCTTGCGATGATTTAATGAATTTGTTACTCACAATATTTGTTTTTTCCCCCCTTGCGATTCGAATCTTTGCCAGCTTTCATCCCTATATAAATAAATTACATGCCTGCCAAGATTCATTAATCAATGGCTCCGAACAGGAACTGTACCAAATAATGATCCGCTGGCATCTGTTTTATTAAGGACTTTTCTTTCCGAATACTCCGCTGAAGATATTGAAAATTTAATGAGGGCTTTCTCTCGCTCGCATTCCAAAGATACTGTTTCGAGTTTATTTTACTTTTTTTATTCTCATAAAAATAATCGATACAAAGTTGGATTTCGATAACATGAAATAATTTCATTCGAAATTTAAATAAGTATGTCATTCGATAAAAAAGATTAAAAGAGAGTCAGTTTTGTTTCATATTTCTATTTAGTAAATAATTTTTCCTTTGTTTTATCATTAAAGGACTTTGTCATTATTCATTTTTAAGTAAATAGGCGTTTATTTTATTAGTATAGAGACATTTTAATCCTACTGTTTTCTTTTAGGGGATATTTGTTTTTTTCATTTTAAACTTCATAAGGCCTCCACGTTTATGTTAACATTGATTAATATTTATACATTTATACAATTGATTGAATGAATGAAAAATGAAGTTTTTATTTATTGTTTTATTGAATAACACTTCTGATTTCCTTAAATTTGTTACCATATGTATGTATCATTCAGTTTAACATTATAACGCTTTTGTTTGTTCGACTTTCGTAATCCATGTTATCACGTTTCTCGCCAAAAATCAGCCATACGCGCGCCAAAACGAGCAATAACTGCACACATTAGTGGATTTACTTGTTTCTTTTTTTGTGTTTTTATTGAGTACTCTAACTCACATTGTAACTTTGCTTGGGTCAAATCGTTAAAAGCTTTTTTCTCACATTTTAAAGCGCTCAATTAAGCTGAAATTTTCAAAACATGATTGTTTTCGATAACAATACGATAATTTATTTATAGTTAATATAATTTAATTGATTAAAGCTAATTACTTAAAGAATTAAATTTTAACCCAAGTTTCTCGCCAAGTCACCAAATGGTCGCCAAATGTTACGCAAAGTGTGAAATTTGAAAAAAATCCATGTTCCAACCGCTTTGGTTTGTTATCCGCTATTTCTTTCTTACGAAGTCAGATTATTATCGTGAAATTAGCACTCGGCGATTGCAAACGTTTTCGATAATGTGTTAGGGAAATGAAATTGTGCGAAATCTTCGTAATTGATTTCTGAGAATATAATTTTTCATGTTTGTGTCTCAAATTATTATATTTATATTTGAATCATTGCAATGCTGAGAGTGTTGCTTCATTAGGAAATCACATAGATCTCATGCGTTCAACTTATATTTCAATACTAGAACGACCGGAGTGGTCGTTTTGACTGCAAAGCTACTTTGAAAAACGATTATTCTTAAGACGTTTATATCAGCTCACTGAAATTTTTCTCTTTTATTATGTTTTTGAAGTTTTTAAATGCATCGCATATGCTTTCCTGTATTATACGGTAAGCTTACAAATTAATGTTCTATTTGCTATTAAAATAATGATGCGGTCAAAAAGATCGCCGTAGACATTTAAGCCATATGTGCTGTCTTTCTTCGTATGTTCTGTTAGTAAATACGAGATGAGGCTATTAAATAACGAGACTGACATTTTGAAATTTTTTTTTTTTTACTTGATACATATTTATTTAGTATCAAGTTCAATACACACCCCTCCTCTAAACCTACAACTCTCCATGCGAATCTTCCATTATTCGAAACAGTTCTGGAACTTTTCTTTTAACTCCTTCAGGACGCGCGTGGCTTTCTCTTTCACAGCTTCAACGGACTCAAATCTTGTTCCTTTTAATATAGATTTCATCTTAAGAAACATATAGAAGTCGCATGGCGCAAGATCCGGTGAATAACGTGAATGATCTAACACTGTAACGCTGTACTAGGCTAAAAAACCACTTGACAGACAATGAGGAATGAGCCGGCGCTTTCGGTCAGATCAAACCAAATTACCGATTTTTTTTCGAAATTGTCATCAGTATTTGACGTGGAAGTACTACCCGGTCGTGAATCGTCTTCAATATCTTCTCGGCAATTTCGAAAACGCTTAAACCACTCAAATACAAGTGTTAGCGATAAACATTTACTGCCTTATACATCTTTCAATAAATTATAAGTTTCAGAAGCGGTTTTTCCAAATTTCATGTGAAATGTCACAACAATTCATTACTTATTATCATTTTTTCCGGCTAAACAAAAAATAAATAAATAAATAACTCTAATGCTAACATAGGCTATGGGTAAACGGATTTGTTTACAGAAGCGAGAGACACTGCATTCGAAAGAAAAGGCTTCACTTTAAACAGCTGTCGGTCACTGGCGTTTTGCGCATGCGTACTTTTTCTGTATCAATGTCAGTCTCATTCTTTAATAGCCACACCTTCTATTTCCCCCAAAAATGAAGAAATCACCTTATCTTAATACTGAAGAAACTGAATAAATCGATGCTTTCTTAAGGCTACACGGTACTCTTTTTCAAAAATTTTTTTTGGAGACAGTAATATTAAAAGTAACTTATGTATTGTTTTCATACTATATTATTAAACTGATTCTGAAAATAAAAAGTCAATTTAACTAGTCCTTATTTTAAAATTTAAAAAAATTTAAAAATTTTGAAGTTTTTTTAAACCCTTATAAAATACACAATTTTTGAAATTTTTAATTATTTTGAGTGATTTATATTTCATACATTATTGCAAACAAAAGTTAGTATGGATTTAAAAATCTGTTCCCTTGTTGGTTTTTAATAATTATTTTTCTAGCTAAACCTGGAAAAAACAGGAAATTTTTTAAAATATTAACTTTAACATTTTTTAAAAAAATAACTAGGGATCCCAGACCTAAATCCATGCTAACTTTTATAGAACACATATATCTCAGTATGTATAAAAAATTTCAAGACTCTATCTTGAACAGAAAAAAAGCCTTAGGGATTAGAAAACACTTACATCTTCAAAAATAAAAGTCTGAGAAAAATGCATTTAAAGTTTTTAAAGGCATAAAACAAAAACTAATAATGCTTGCAAAGATCTAAATTTTTAATATATTATTTAACTACTTATATAATATATGAAAACACTACTTTAATTAAATATTATGGCAAATATTTTTATTTATTCAAAATATGTTATTGCAAAATATCGATATAGCATTTGTTACGACGACAGATTATTCAGCTTAAAGTTAACATAATAATTTCACAAAAGTTTTAAAACACAATACACTTATAAAAAATAATAATGATATAAATAAAAGTTTAAAAAAAGTTAAAAACTACCAGGTTTGTACATAGCACCTAATTTTTTCTGAATTTTAAATCGACGCAATTTAGCAAGTTTTATTTTTTTCTGTGCAACTTTAAAATTTGCAGATTTCCTTTTCTTTCTGAAATAGGTTCTCCTACAATGAATAAAGTACACTAAATGTTCTGATGACAAACTTGTTACAAATTCAATTAGCATCCTGAAATGTTTTTAGAGCTTTTAATGTTCCAACAATAAATTCAGGTATTGCACTCGACATGGCAATCAACACGACTCCTAGAAGCTGTATTTTCTTTGGAATATTTGTCCCATATCATTGAATGTAATGCTTCATTAGAATTATGTGTCAAACCTCTGACACATGTGCTTAATAATTCAGTTGATGCTAATCGCTGATAAATAGGCAAGATTTTGGGCAAATATTCTTCGTTGATTGTTATTTTTACCCAATCTTTGTGAATACCTGATTTTTTTCCACGTGCTAATGATAACTGGTAAAAACACCAAGAGTCAAAGAGCAAGATTGTGTCCCGGAAACTAATACTCTCAGATCTTTCCCATAATTTCACAGCTGCATTTACTTCCATTGCACTAGATGATCCGACATGTGTTGTACTACAAACATTTTGTTGTCCTTTGTACCAAATACGAAATTCAGCACTTTCTTCTCCAAGCTCAAATTTAGTCTGTTCACATTCTCCACGCCGCTTTGACATTACTTCGTAGTCTATCACAAAGCCAGTCAGCAAGTCGATAACATATCCTATTCCGATATTTTACGTTGACGTATGTTCTCTTGTCAACCAGCTTCCATCATATGACATTCCAATACCGACTATATCTTTATCATTCCTTGAGCCCTACGCCTCAATGACATCTTTACGAATATAAAGCAACGGCTGATTTGACCCAACAAGATGTCCAATCAGAACTTTTGGCTCATAATGTCTTTTAAAAGTTTTACTAAACATTATATTTCAATTCATATGCATGCAGAATTTTTCCAACGATGAGTAGCCAAGTCACAAACTTAACATACCTTGCACTAATCTCATATTTACATCAAATGGAACATTAAAAAATTGATGCTTGCTAACATCTGATATTTGATGTAATATAGCATCAATTAATTGTTATGAACATGTTTCACTCTAGGTTTGGTCACAATTAACACATACAACATTCACTTTATATGCAAATTATTTCTTTGACCATAGCAAAGTTTTAAAGATGCAATATGACAAATATTGCTTAAATTATCTGTAAACAAACATTCAGTATCCACTATAATGTAATTTGAAACATACTTTTATCTGCAGCACTCGTATTCAAAACATTTGTTTTCTGAAGTTTTGTAGTTATTTAGAATTGTCATTTTTAGCAGTACTCCATCTCTTAGAAATGTTGCTTCTCTTCTCAAGCTATGAAAGTTTTGTCCGTGGAATTTTCTCAACAGAAGAAACTTAACTTAAACAATTTAAAAAAGCTTTTAAATTATAAAAATTATATGCAGAATAAATATTGGTCTTGAGAAATACCTTTTCTTATCAATTTTGGCTAAGTAACTATAAGCACATCAAGAACTCAAAATATAAACAAACATAAATGATTTAGTAGTGAAAGTTGAAGTTAATATCTACTTCTCTGCAAGTATCGATATTATTTAAAAAATATCAGTAATTAATTAAATATAAGAATGGAAAAATGCTTTAAAATGAAACCGAAACTAACCACGCCCCCCTCAGCTGTCAAAAATAGTGACTGACAATGCTCAGAAAACTTCAAATATCTTAAAAACTAATTGGTTAATAGATCTAAAATTTGGGGCCAAGATTCCCAAATGTATGGGCTACAGGAAAATGCAAAAAAAATTTTTTCGATAAATTTGTCATTTTTAGGGTACTGTGTAGCCTTAACTCGTAATTCTCCATAAGACGAAGACCTTCCCTTCCGATCATCCCGTAAGTATTCGGAAATTCGAATTATTTAGACTCAGTAACTTTCGGAACTATACTTTAATAATGCTCATTTATACTGTATAATTTGAAGTTAAAAAAAATCAGACTCAGTTTGTAAAAATGAATAATTTAGTGACGTCACATTGTTGTGACGTCATGGCTCGCATGTATTTTTTTTATTACTTATTCTTGGAAATGTTATACTCTGTTTTTGATTGACGTCACTGCTTCCCGAAGCGGAAATTGTTACGCTGTCCTCCCAGACAGTTTCGCAGACGAGACGTTGTCCTTGGCGAGAACAGAGGTCTGTAAGATGAACTTAGGTGTATTTGTATGAGCGTGACACGAATTTGTTAATAAATGATTTTGGATTTAAAATGGATGCCTCGAAATATATATTTGCAACTACGCCACATTATGAATTCCCCCAAATTGAAACAATAAAGTCTTAAATTTTGTCTACTGATTCACGAAAACGTTTGATGCTTTTTTCTGTTGTATTTTATATATTAGCATTTACATTCATTAAACTTTCTAATTAACACATCCGTGAGCTTGGAAGCCATCTGGAATGTACAGGTGCATAATTTGAAGATTATATGGCATGCAATGGTGGACTAGTTACTGATAGAACATAGACTGATGGCGAAATTATTGACATAGTTAATTGAAATATAGATAATGATGACGATCCATCTGATTAAGAGTAATTCATATCGAATATTAGTATATAGTATTTATTTGTATATAGTATTTAGTATTTATGTACACACTAATGAACTTACGTGGAAAGATGTAGTGAAATCGAGGATCACATGTATTTAATTAATTTCTTTATCTTGAAAAAAAAAAAAAAAACGATGAACAGTTTTGGAATTTCTTAACTAAAAAGAACGTAGCATATTTTTTCCTATCTTTTTGTAGCTGTACAATATTTGCAGCTGTATAATTGTACGTTTTAATTTACATAAATAAGTACAAGAAATTTACTTAAGTCTGATTTTTTTTTTATTTCACTATGATTCTACTACTCGAAAATATAATTAGAAATTGTGCCTTAGTAAATCGAAATCTTATCCATTACATCCTTTGTATCTTGAAATACAAATAGAAACAAGTTGATTGATTGATTGTTTTAATTAACGTCGCACTTGGAAGAAACTCGAGAGCTATTGGCGAAGGACCTCGTAATTTTGAACCTTGATCGTGATCAGGACGATGGCCAAAGCTGTAATCTCACTCTCCACGCTTCTACAACACACCAAAGGAAGGACTTGAAACCTCGACAGATTTAACGTGCATCGGTCCCGCTACACGATGGGTATTTAGTGGCATCAGGGCTCGAACCCACGACTCAATTTAAATAACTCCCACCACAAGTTCACGATCATTACTACTAGAATTTGTGAAACAAGCATATGTAATATAAAAATGTTTGGAATCTGTAAATATAAAAATAAATCCTTCTGAAACATCTTCAATTGTATCTTTGATATGAGAAACTAGGAGTTGTAATACAAATAATATCCCCTATTGCTAGACATTGTAACACAACTGCTAATACGTAATACGCGTTTGACAGTCCACCACCTTCGATAAAAAAAAAAAAGATTTCTGGATCAAAGTACTTAAAAATTTATTTCAAACACTCAAGGAAAGAGCTTTTTGGATAGAGGAAAGTATTGCCTGATATCGATTTGACCGAAAAATACGGCAGAGGACAAAAATATGAATTTGACACGGATGGAAGTTTTATTCGAAAAAGAAAAACATTTTATAAAACAGATATGATAACTTGAAACACGGAAAATAGTTGAGAAAGCGCTGTTTAGAATATAACCTCCAAAATTCACTACTTCCTTATGTTAATCACTTTTCATAATCTCGATATTTCATTCAGGGAATACATGTTGTTGAGTGATGAACATTAAGATTGAGACACTAAATATTTTACCAAAAATGTAACCCTGTAAAACTTGATCTGCATTAACATACTTGTCTTCAATTGGATGACCGTGGTAGCCTGGTGGTCATGGTCAAGAGTTCACGGCTTGCGCTAATTCCTCGCGTCTTGAGTTCGAGACCTGATACCACTAAAAACTCATGATGTAATGGAGTTGACGCATGCTAAATGTATCGAGGTCCCATGTTCTCCCGTTGACTGATGAGGAAGTTAGGAGAGAGAGGCCAGCTAAGGTGTCATCCTGTCGCTTGACGTAGATTCAAAATTACGAGATCCGTCGCCAATAGTCCTCGTATTGCAACTAAGTGTGACGATAATAAAAGCTACAGTTGGTAGAATTGCTGGTATAAGGTTCTTTATTGTACTTTTAACTTACAGTTAATTGTAAGTTATTTTCTCATTGTCTGATTATTAAATTAGGCCTAATAACAAATCGATGCGAATATAGTGCCCTCCTACTTAGGTAGTTGACGGACCTTTTCGCCACTCATATCATTCATTGAATAAAACTCGTTAAATATTGGGGGGGAGGGGTATGTTCTAATTGTTTCGTAATCTCATAAATCTGATGGCATTCCTTGTACTTCTTCCAACATCAGCGGTTGTGACGTCATGGCACGCGTGTATTTTTTTTGTTACATTCTTGGAAATGTTATACTCTGTTTTTGACTGACGTCACTGCTCCCCAAAGCGCAACTTGTCACGCTGCTCGTCCAGACAGTTTCGCAGACGAGATGTTGTCCTTGGCGAGAGCAGAGGTCTGTAGATGAAAGCTGGTGTATCTGTATGAGTGTGACACAAAGTTGTTAATAAATGATTTTGGATTTAAAATGGATGCCTCGAAATATATTTACCACTACGCCTCACGGTCCACTGGAAAATGACTCTCTCTCTCTATATATATATATGTGTGTGTGTGTGTGTTTGTGTGAGTGAGTGAGAAAGAGAGAGTAACATAATTTTAATGAATAAGGTCTGCTTCCCTAGAAACAACATTTCTTAAGAATCTAATATTATCTGAAAGGCTATAGTAGTAGCTTTTTTTCTTGCTTAACGCCTTGAGCAAGAGAGCTTGAGATGCGTGTAATGTAGTACAACCAATATTCCAACTTTTAGAAAACATGTACAAAAAATAGCCAAAAAAATTTTCGCAACACTTAACCTCACAAATAATAGTAATATGATCAACTTAGAAAACTACACCCCAAGAAAAAACTCTAAAAGACCAAGAACTGTTCTCCTCGATTTGTATAACCCACCTTAATTTTTAAATTATTCCAATTTACATACATAATTTTAATCTTAATTCATACATAAACTCTCATTCTCACTTCTAAGCCGCATACGCCCCTCAACAAAAGTTACACCCACATTACAAACACAGTAGCCCAGGGCAGCCAATAGGAAGGCTCACCTCCGCACCTCAACAACCAATAGCAAGCAAGACACTCAGCGCCTCCCCTGACCGAAACCTTTACCTTCAAAATCCAAACTTTAACAGACCTCCACGACACCCAATCATCTCATAGAATGCTTTAAACTCCATCAAAAGCAAAGTATTGCTGTATTTTACTGACCCGAGCTTGAAGGCCGCTCCGCGGCCTATGTGCTCGAATACTTTCCCAGCGTTCCCAGCGTGTAATGTAATAGTCATTGTTACTTTATAGGAAATGAAGGGAATATGTCGTCCAACCTTCTAAAGGACCTGTTATGTCCTTTTTGAGTAAATGTACTGTATATACCATTTTATGTTACCTAGATAAATAATATTTTAAATTCAATGAATCTTTTATTTACTAGGAGTATTGAATACCATTAATACGAGTATAACGTCTGTATGGAATAGTGTATATGTTATGTTGGAGTGAATGATAAACATTAACAATTAAAATATAATTAGTTATGGTCCTAACCTACGAAGGATTATACCCAAGTTGAATATGGCCACGACTCATTGAACTCTGTACCAATAAAAATTGGATAGATAAAGTGCACATTCGATCACGACAGGTTTATGCCGTGATTATATATATAAACTGTATTCTCCTTTTGAACTTTATTCTTTACTAAATGACTTGCTCTAAAATATCCAAGCTGCAATGCTTAATAATTATCTTTTTCTGGTTATATTTAAAACCGTATTTATTTATAAATACATAATAACCCGATCGTTTTATGTAAACTCGTGCAATCATTCTCTTTTAACTGTCAAAACTCTTCCCATAATTTTAAATTGTACGTTTAAATAACATAAGTAACCTCAGGCTCGTGCCAAAATGCTCTTTAATATACCTAGAACCAGTGTCACCTCCATTTTGATAGCATTTGACGATGTATTCAGCTATAATTCATATAAATGATGAATCAATAATCTACATTCCGCTGTGAGTTCCTACCATTACGTATCATGTATAATGTAGATTAAGATGTATCGTTCTGGAAATGAGTAACATCCCATTCATTTCAGAATTACCTCCTAGAAATATATTTAAATGCAAATGATCGTTTCCTGAGGCTACATTTCCACATTAAATGTCGAAATGTGCCGTAACACTTCACCTTGATGAGTTTCTTAATAAATAACGGCGCCAATTAGGTGCTTTGTTGCGCGAAACCATTACGGATAAATTTTAATTTAGGTAAATGTCAGAGATGCCCGCAGTTGTAAACTCGATAGTTGAATTTATTATTGTCAATAGATAGTCAAAAACTTTATAACTCGCTTGAGGTGTACAAGACCAGAAATACGCAGGGGACCAAAAGTTCGAGATTATGTTGACAATTTAATATGAATTCAAGTAATTGTATTACGAAAGGGCAGTCTGGACCAAAATGAAATTTTTTATTTGTGTAAATAAAGAATAGTTTCGAATTTCGCCCGTAGATGGTGCTGTAACATGAAAAACCAACAAAAGCAGATGTGATTGTTTATTAATGTCACCCTAAGAAGCAACACGGGGCCTATTGGCGGCGGACCTCGTAATGTTGTGCCTCAATAAAGTGACGAGGACCACACTTAAGCTGGCACTTCCTACTCTAATCTTCCACACTACGCCAATGGGATAACTTGGGGTCTTCATCAGATTTAACGTGCATCAGTTCCACTGCACGACGAATTTTTAATGGCATCAGGGCTCGATCCCACGACGCGATGGAAACAGCGCAGTAACCACTTGGCTACCGTTGCCAACAGCAAAAGCAAAACTCAGCATAAAAAATTTAGTAAGTTTATTTTGTTGAAGCAAAGGTACGGTATTTATTCAATTGCATTTCATTTATGTATGCGACCCCAACTAACACATTTCAATGTGTGTGCCTTTAGTGAATCTATCATCATTATTCGTCATTTCTGATTTACAGAATCAAAACTCTATTTTTAATTGAAAAATGCAAATCAAATTAATTCAGTATCATGCAGTGCCATCTGTGGACAAAATCTGAAACTTTTTTTGCATAAACGAAACTTTTTGGCATATAGACCTTTATTGCACAAAACGCACTGTCGTATGCAAATTAATAGATTTTAACTATATAAAATTTTACAATGTATTAGATTTTTGGTCCCCCTATATATAATATCTGTTTCTCTAGAAAAGAAAAGAGAAACCATTTCAGAAAGACGAGAGGTCTTTAATAAAGGATTAATATCACGCGACCTCGCGTATCGATTTAATTAGGACCAGGCTAGACATAAAAATTTATTGATGCCACGAAACACAAGAAAGAAAACTCGCTAACAAAATAGACGATGTTATAACGAATATACTTTCAGTCAAGTATTCATAACTTTTAACCGCGATCACGCACCCACCAATAACGAATGCGATTTAGCAAGGGTTAAGTGGCAACAGTAATGAAGTTGCCACGGATTGAAGAGCTTCGTCGTTAAATGCAACGATAATTATTCCATGGGAAAAATAACGTTCAGAGTGTTACGATGCTGGGAAAGAATTTTAATTGCATCTCCGAACGGTTTCTCTTTTCAAAGAATCTCGTTTATTTTGAAAAAGGAAAACAATACTTAAACGTATATTCGTTAGTTAAGATAGATAATTACATTAATTGTATTGCTCGGAGAGAGATAAATATTACATTGCATGATTACTGCAAATGCTGTAGTTATTTTTATCAAAAAATCGCATACTTTTCACCTACAGCAATGATTTAAGTGGGAAAACTAAACGTGTTTTATTTATTTGTTAGTAATGACTTTTAACAAGGCCTTTCGAGCTTGTTTTAAATATATAGCCAGAATGGGTATGAAGCGGATGATACCGAGATATTTGATAGAAAAATTTGGCAGATGTTAATTTATGAGTATTACATATATTTGTGATTAAAGTTAATGATGCTGCAAAATTAATGTAAATGAAAGAATTATATTTATATTTGAAGCGCTACTAATTATGCTTAAAGAGTTTATTTAAATTGAAACAATATTCCCTCTCTCCCACTTAAAATACTATAAAGTGAGTAATGACTGCAATTTAACGAAATATTATGGTTTCCTACAAGCACTTATTTTGAATATGTTTGTGGGATGTTGATTCAATGAAAAATTTTCATTACCTTCCTGATTCTCAATTTTTATATTTATGAAAAAATAATAAAAAAGTAATAGTATATATATATATGTGTGTGTGTGTGTGTGTGTAATTATTTAACTTTAAATTATAATAGCTTCTCGTAATAATAATTTAATTTCCTAATTTCTGCCTTTCTGTCATTTAAAAGTAAAGCCTTCATTCTTATTTCCTGATACCATTCCTTTTTAACTTAATTTATGCAATCACGCGTTCTTAAATATTCGTTTAGTATGCAGATCTCACTGCTTGAGATTTGTGGGGATGATTCCTACTAGACGTTCTGTCTGCAACTGAAATCCTTAGGAATCCCTTCACTTATATCACATGATCTTTTTTGGAAATCCCTACTATAAAACTCAAAGCAAGATAAAATTCTAACTCATCTGACCTCTTCTGCGCTTTGATACTGTTTATCTAACGGCGGAGTTGTATCTCCAGCCTTGGATATGGTCTCTCTCTCTCTCTCTCTCTCTCTCACACACACACACACACATCAGAGCAACAGTGAAATAAACAATAGTTAAACTTGAACTTGGCCTAGAATTGTTTTAAATTAAATCTTGATTTTTAAAGAAAAGCGAAAGGCATTTCACACGCTCTCTCTCTCTCTCTCACACACACACATATATATAACCTGTACACACACACACACATATATATAACCTGTACACACACACACACACACACACACACGTGCTCTCTCTCTCACACATATATGCGTGTGTGTGTGAGAGAGAGAGAGAGAGAGAGCTTTTTAATTACATTTCAATAACATGTGCTAACTTTTTTTATTAAAAAAAATCGTGCGGGTTATAAAACGCCTTCACCTTTGTTAGAGAGTTCATTCGACGATGAAATTTTCAAATCTTTATATTGAGTAGCCATATCCACAATCTATATCACCGATTCATCAAAATGAATATTAATTAGCGTAAAGTAAGAGTAATTCTGAGTCCCAGGCTCCATAGAAATAATTACCATCAAGAAAAGAAAAATAGTTTCATCAATTTCCTAATGCATTTTTATTTTCACAAGCAAAACATTTTAAACTACAAAAACGTTGCTAATGTTAACTACTACAACAAAAAAAATAAATAAATAAAATCAGACAATTCTGCCATAAAAAAAATAATTGAATTTAATAGTATAACGAAAGCAGATTATAAATCATTACAGTAGACAGTAATATTCTGTTTGGGTATTAAAATAAACGTAGCCGATACAATATTTGATTAAACTTAGCAATTTTTATTGGCGTCATTTTCTCAAAGCAACATGTTAAATATTTAAAGTAAGGAAAAAGTTTCTATTTGTTTATTTTTTCGTCTTAATTTTCGAAAGCATTTTATATCAATTTTAGTTTTTTATTATTGTTATTATTATTAATAATTTTTAATAGACGGTCGCCTCGGCAACACAGTGGTAATAGAGCTTTAGATATTTCTTTGGATCTTTACTGTGTTGTTCGTGAATTCGAACTTATTCTTCAAATATTTCAATCTGACTATTCCTTCTGGAAATAATTTTTTTGCAATGAGTGTGTTATGAAAAATTTGAATCGAATAGAAAAATGATTGTATCGTTTTCACATTTTGGGTATCCTATTTATAAAACTGTACTAAAAAATCACAAACCTTAATGAATTGGGTACTGTAATAGATTGAAATCGAACACATGAGTTGGGTGCTGTTATAGATTGAAACCCAACACATGAGTAGGGGGAGCATTATGGGTTAAAATCATTAACATAAATTTACAATTATAACAGGTCAATTGAAAAGTCCCCGGCCTACCATAGTAAAACACATTTTTTTGGCAAAATTAGTTTTTTTTTTATTCAACATAATTCCCTTCAAGGATGATACACTGATTATAGCAACCCTCCAACTTTTCGATACCATTTTTGTAATACGATTTGTCCTTTGCTTCAAAATAGGCCTCAGTTTCGGCGATCACCTCTTCATTCGACGAAAATTTCTTCCCAGCGAGCATTCTTTTGAGATCTGAGAACAGGAAATAGTCGCTGGGGGCCAGATCTGGAAAATACGGTGGATGAGGAAGCAATTCGAAGCCCAATTCATGGATTTTTGCCATCGTTTTCACTGACTTGTGACACGGTGCATTGTCTTGGTGAAGCAGCACTTTCTTTTTCTTCAAATGCGGCCGTTTTTCGGCGATTTCGTCCTTCAAACGGTCCAATAACGCTATGTAATAGTCGCTGTTGATGGTCCTTCCTTTTTCAAGGTAGTCAATGAAAATTATTCCATGCGCATCCCAAAATACAGACGCCATAACCTTGCCAGCCGACTGTTGCGTTTTCCCACGCTTTGGAGCGGGTTCATCGCGTGCAGTCCACTCGGATGACTGTCGATTGGACTTCGGAGTGAAATGATGGAGCCATGTTTCATCCATTGTCACCTATCGACGCAAAAACTCGGGTTTATTACGCTTGATCATCTTCAAACACTGCTCCGAATCATCAACTCGTCGTTGTTTTTGGTCAAAAGTGAGCTCTCGCGGCACCCACTTTGCACAGAGCTTTCTCATACCCAAATACTCGTGAATGACACGTTCAGTTGATATCTTTAGAGTGTATCCTATTTCATTCAATTTCAATTGACGGTCATTCAAAATCATTTTGTGGATTTTTTTCATGTTTTCGTCGGTAAGAACCTCTTTTGGGCGCTCACCGTCTTCGGTGCTCATTTCACCACGACTAAACTTAGCTTACCAATCCTTGATGGTTGATTTTCCTGGGGCAGTGTCCGAAAACTCGGCATCAAGCCAAGTTTCTGCTTCAACTGTATTTTTTCCCTTCAAAAAGCAATATTTTATCAACACGCGAAATACCTTTTTATCCTTTTTTTTCACAATAACAAAAGTTGCTTCACTCAAAATGCTATAATTCACAAACTAATGATCCGACAGCTGTCAAATTTATACAAGCATCTTTTGAGGGTTAGGGCTGACTAAAAAACATATGGATTTAATTGTAGTAGCGCCATCTATGTGTCAAGCCGGGGACTTTTCAATTGACCTGTTACTTAATGTTATGAATTAATGGCGATGAATTTCATCATTTTCATTAGAGATTCTATTACACCTATAAAAAGAAAACATAGTTAAAGTTGCAGGTACCACCCGCTTTGCAAATTTTTTATCTTGGTCTATCCTTGGAGTAATTCACTTACAAAATAATGGCTTACATCAGTTTAATGGAACAGAAAACGAATTAATGTATTTTTAGGCTGTTTGTAACAGTGAAAGATTACATCGTTTCAAAAACAAGAATTTTAATACAAAGCAAAACTAAATATAAATAACGTACTATAGCACAAAAAGAAAAGAAAACAGGACTTGCTTTTATTTTTTGGAAATAGATTTCTCATCTGTTTTTCTTATACTGTCTTGCTCACACGGTGAATTTATCTTCTGGGTTATAAAATACCAAAATCAACAACCCGGGGAGAGCGAGAAAATTCGCCAAGGAAACAAATGTAATTATTTTTTACTGCTGTCCTAACCACCTTTTAAAAAAGCTCATAAAACCACACAGAAATAAACTTTTTTTTTTGTCCTTCTACCTCTAATCTCATTCTTTGACTTTTATTATTGTCCTTATTTTTAGAGTTTAATTTTCCTTTTTGTCAACCTGTGTTAAAATTTATTTTCGTTGATTTTTTTTGGCAACACTTCTTGTTTCTGTATGAAAATACGGTGGGCAGCTTAGCTTTATAGAGAACTGTTAACTTTGAATAATTATTTAAATAACCAAATATAAATGGAGTTTATTTATATACATTAATAATGTATAGATTATAAAAAGTACAGAAAAATCATGAATGCAATTGAATGCTTAAAATTAAATATCTTAACTATTAACAATAAAAATAGTCAGATTTAATGAGATTACTAAATAAATATATATGTATTAAAATTAATTGTTCAATTTTGAATTTAGACATCATAAGAATAATCAAATCTAAAAATTTAAAATATTTTGGAAAATTTTAAAAATTAAGAAGATGAAGACTCTCTAAATGTAGACAACGTAATTTAAATTGTTGTTTCAGGGTTTGAACTGAAATGCTTGATTAAACAAGTTTTCTGTATCCAAACCAACCTCAGCAAATTTCTTTATAAAATAAATTAGCAATAACCATAAATCGAATGAACTTGAACAAAAAAATCCTAAATTTTGGAAGCAAGAATACAGGGGAAAAAACCTAAGTAAAATATATTTAAATGATATAGCTTACTTTTTTTTTATCTTCTAAATAAACTTAAAATAAATTTTCAATTAAACTTATCCAATGATAATTGTCATTGACTGATATTAAGTCTGAAAATAATATGAAAATAATAATATTCTCAAAATAATATGTCGATGAAATATAAGGTTATATGCTACTTATGAATCTGTTGAAAAAACTTGCATTATTTTCAAATAATTTTAATTTACCATTCACAATAAAATGATTTATAATTACGAAAAGTTTCAATTGTTGAATTAATAAAAATATGCAGAGTTGCTGTGATCACCAACCCTTATGAGAAGTTGTAAAATGTATTATTATTTTTCGTTGCACACTTTGTAAGTGATTTCAATCTATTTTAAGAAACAGTTAGGTGCAACAGATGAATCTAACAATCGAGTACGATGTACAGAATTCTACTTTGAGCCATTTTCTGCTAAAAATTTCAGTTATTAAAAAATTGAAGGAAAGATAAATAGGTGATAAGACCACAGTTTATACAAATGTTTTGTTTGTAACTAATAGTTTTAGGCGTCTAAATTAAAATGAAAAGTTTTAAAAGGTGTTTAAATTAGAATAATGAATAGTTTTTTTCCCAATAATTCCTCACAATCTCAACCATTGATATAGAATAATAATGCAGAAAAAAACATTTATTCCTGTCCAAAACATTTATTTATTTATTTATTTGTTTTTGTTTCCAGTCTTCGCAATCTGCAGATAAAACATTTATCCAGTAGTAACTGATTTAAAAAAATTATCAGTATTAAAACTTTATTAATATTAAATAAATTGAATTTTCCTATGTTTTTTTTTTTTTTTTTTTTTTTTTGTGCATCAAAACATAATTATCGCTTGGCAGAATATTATTAATCCGGTCTCAAGATTTGCTTAGAAATTTTCAACATCATTGCTTTTTCAAAGGTGTAGCTAAAATTTTTTAATTACTTCCTAAGAGATTGCTTCTTAACAAATATTTGTCTTTAAAAATTCACGAAGGTTTATATCATATTTTTCAGTTGAGAGTCCATTAATTTTTTTTACCTTATTTTACGCAGGCAAATATATTAATCCTACAAAAAAAAAAAATCGTAATCCAGTTGAAATACTTCTTTTTCTTAAAGCTTCACAATAACTAGCGATTATTTCGCGAAAAAGTCGCAAGCAATCTTACAAATCAATTCTTAAACCTAAAGCAACCTACTGGTTACTTATCCTTTTCAGAACAAAAACAAACTCTACTGAGTGCACCACGATCTCATTTCCGGAAACAGTCGACCTATTGGTTTCTTTCTTCACTTCATTTCCCTTAGGTGAAACTAAATCCTTCCTAACTTTCATGCTTTGTTTACTGGATTGAAGTAAGGGGGAAGAAGATTACTTCCCCACTTCTCCTGAAGAAAAAATAAAATAAAATGAAAAGGTGATGCCGAATTCTTTTTTTAAGAAATAGGAATGAATTCCAGCGTTTTCATTCTTCAAGCATGTCTGCTGGGACTATTTTTGCTTCATTTTTTTTTCTGGAGATATTTTGGATGATAACAATACGGTTATAGGTTTTTCGATACTCGGCAGAATTCACTCATCTTCATCTTTTTAACAGTAGAAATATCTGCTGTGAGGTCATCTAAATACGATTAATAAATAAGTAATATAAAAGTGTAAAATAATTTCGAGAAATGAAATGTAAAAGTCGCCCGACACACAATTTTATTACTACAAACTACTACAAATATTGATTCTATAACAATGATTTGTCTAAAGAATAGCCCAAAATAGCAACATCAATGATATCTTGGTGCATAAAAGTTCAAATGTTATTAAATATTTCAGAAAATTTTAAATATATTAAGGTTAAATGCGGCAAGCATAAATTTAAATAAAATATCGATTCCGGAGAAGAAAAAAATAAGCATTTCGACTGTATAACTTAACGTCCCTTCGGATCCTAGTAAGTAGCTAATAATAAAATTGTTCAAAGAGTTGTGGACTTTTTATTGTGATTCTCTCTCATGTACTAGGGTGGTTCCGTACGTACACGTGTTAGGATTGGGAAATGGGATTGGTTAAGTTGTGACGAATAAAAAGATTTGAAGAGCTGTGCACTTTTTCTTGTGAATCTCTTCCATGTACGAGGGTGGTTCAATACGTTCAGGATTGGGAAATGGGGTTGATTAATTCATGACAATTAAACATGTTTAAAGAGTTATTGATTTTTTATTGTGATTTTCCCCTGTATGAGGGTGATCCAAAATATACCCGTTGTAGGATTGGGAAATGGGTTCGAAATTTGCTTGTTAAAATTAGATTGGTTTTATCAATGTCGCACTAGAAGCAGCATGAGGGCTATTGGTGGGTACCTTGTAATTTTGAACCTTGGTCAAATGACAAGGACGACACCACTACTAACTTCCATCCCATGCCAACGGAAGGACTTTGTGCATCAGCCCCGATTTGTATTGACAGATTTAACGTGCTTCAGCCCCAGCTACACGGCGGGTCTCTAATGGCGTCAGGGTTCGAACCCACGATTCGACAAAAACCGCCGACCGCGAGTCCACGACCACTAGGCTACAGCGGTCACTTCTTGTTGACATTGAAAAAGAGATATGTTAGCAAGTAGTGTTTCACTAAAGGGTAGATAGAGAGGAGAAAATTTGAGAACCATCTGACGGAGACAATTCATCTTAATGTTGTCATAACTACTCTAAGTCTGGACCATTTCTAACATATTTCCAAATTCCTAAAGAAATTACTCTGTACAGGAAGAAAAAAAGATCA
>BMAW01031470.1:0-25020 GCA_019974015.1 Nephila pilipes | reverse complement strand
ATACTTATAATTAACTGAATTGGTAAAATAAAAAAGTAAACCTTGTATTAATAAATATTAAAATTATTATTTTACATTTTGTTTTTTGTTCAAATTCCAAGTAATATTGCATATTTTAATTAAACCATTTTTATTGACAGAAATTAATTCAAATCCTAATTATTTTCAGAGTAGATCTTTGGTCTCCTTTAGATAGATTTATTTTCCTTTTAGCACACTCAGATTTGATTATGTGTATCTAACTAAAAATATTTCTTTAGATTTTTACAGTTACTTTGTTGAATTTAATTGGTAGTTTTGTGGAATCAACCTACTTATTTGAAAAGAAGAATTCTTGTCAGCTTAGAATTTTTTAAGTTTTATTACTATGCATCATTTAAATTTACTTTTATAAAATCTGAATATTCAAAGAAGCATTACTTAGATCAGAAATATTTTTTAACTTTTAATTAGTGCAAAGCAATTTCGTAACACCATTCCTTGATTAAATTCAGTCAGTTGCCGTCAAATTAATTACTTTTTTGTTATTTTTCAAAAATGAAGTTGTTAGTTTTTCAAAATTGTATTTGGCTTAAAATCTACTAGGTGTCTAAATTAATTTTGAAAGAACTCAATTTTAAGAAACTTGAAACTGAGTGGAAGCATAATTAACAAGAGCCACCAACAATGTATTTACTTTTCAACTTTGGATGCATTTAAAAAAAGTATGTTTTCTGAAATAAGGAATGTCAAAATTGCTAATGAGAATATCATTATTTTGAACAGAAATTGTAATATCTGTCTAACTGTACTATCTGTTAGAATGAAAATTTCTAAAAAGATAATCGTGTGAATTTACTAACATTTTCTTTAAAAAGCTTTATTGTTTTACTTTGTTATGTTCTGCTACCTTAATACTGAATAATGTTCCAAAATGAATATCGTAAAATGCAAATATATAATTTAAGAAATTTTCACTTGAAATTTTATCTTGCTTTATTCGAGCAATTTTTATTCACTCTGATAAATTAACCATATCGAACAATTTTACTTTAATGGGGGATGGAAATAAGTATGATATGTCTTTCTTTTAAACTACAATAGGAATTTTTCACTATATTTTGAAGGCTAAACTGAAGTGAAAATTAAGGTTAAATTATCAGAATAAAATATAAATACTATATTGTTAGTATATAAGATTATATAAGTATAAAAGCATTTTTAGAATCCAAGGATAAATTATTTTTAAAGCAAAGTGAGCTTTAAATATAAAATTCAAAATATTAAAAAAGACAAAAATCCAGAATATATATATATATATACAGAGAGAGAGAGAGAGGTTCAAGTCCTGATTCCACTTAAGACCCATAGTATAATAGGGATGATGAGAGTAAAATCTATCGAGACTCTAAGTTGTCCCATTAGAGAATTATGGAAGTATGGAGGGGGGTATAACTGAGATATCAATCTTGTCACTCGACCGAGATTTAAAACTTTGAGGTCCAACGTCAGTATTCCTCGAGTTGCTTCATTTGCAACGTTTATAAGGGAATCAATCAATTTCCTTAAATTTGCATTTTTAATAATATAACTGCTATTAATATTACATCTTATCAACACCATTTACTTATTTCTCCAATACCATGTGTATTCCAAACTATTAACATTTATCTTGCATGAAATGTTAATAATATCATGAACTGTTATATATAATAATTGACTAACGTAATTTATTTCAATTTTCTCGTGAGCTTTTGAAAAGAATTATTAGTTTAAAATTATTATTATTTTAATAAACTTAATTAGTTTCCCTTCGTATTATCTCCGAGAAAAACTGATGAATATAACAATCACTGTAGCATATTACTAAGTAGTCAAAACCTTAAATATTCAAAAATGCGGAAATTTATGTTGTGTTCGGGATTTCAGGACTCTTAAACTTCAAAACATATATGCTAGAGCCCAAATTTTTCCTAACATTTTGGTGCCCAAATATTGACAATACTAGAACTTCTAGGAAACTTCTAGAATTATCGAGAATAAAGCTAAACTATATTTAAATTATTTTTATGTTAATTTTGAAATAAAGCTTGAATTTTCCTCTAAACAATAAAGTCTAACAAGCCCGCAGGATTTCTAAGAAATTATATTTCATAAAATTTTGAAATTTTAGGTATTGTTCAACACATAAATTTAATCTTGACTTATAAATTATTAAAAAATTTATTGAAAGAGAAGAAAAATATTTGAATTATAAATGGAGTATTCTTCAAATTTCATAATTTTTCTTAATAAATATATTTTTAAAACAAAATAAAAGCATTATTTATCCCTTAAGATATATGGTATAACATTTGGTCGCCCTTTATTGTGAAGTTTCCTTAAATTAATTTGAGATTTACTGTTTTAGTGACTAAAATAGCTGTCTAAAGTTTTTGAAAGCTGATTTAATGAATCAGAAAATGAAAAATTAGCTAAGTTGCAAAACTCTCTTTTTTATTTCTGATAATTCATGCGAACGAAAATTACTTCTTTTTAAGTAAATCACGTGACTGAATCGTTCACATCAAACATATTTTCACGTCATTCGATTTAATTCATTGCGCTTAAATTAATAATATTTTTCTGACAATTTTAAACCTTTTCTTTCTAAAGATTTCAAAATACTTACTCGATTTTACGATAAACAGGACTTCAAGAAGGATTACTAGGTTACCTTATATCGTAAATTTTTTTATCCCTCGTCGTCAAATAACATCAAAATAAATCTCTTCAAAAACTATTGTTCTTCTTTTTTTGACCAAAAACTATCTGAAGCATATGCATTAAATATTATTTAATGATCAAAATGAAGGTCTCGGCTTATTTCCATGATCTGAATTTCCCGTTACCTTTAGCCACCCGACTAAGTTCTTAGATCAAAATTTTTTTTAAGAAAATTATATTCAGAAGAGTTTTATTTTGTGAAATGATAGAAAGAAGCTCAAAAGCAATAATTACACACACACACACACACACACACACACACAAATATATATATATATATATATATATATATATATGCTGATTTATGTTTTAACTGAAACTGACTATAAAATGTGAATAAATGTTGTTATTTTAAGACTTGTAATTTTTTATATTTTGACGAGTTTTTGAAGAATGTGTATCAAATTTCTTTCACTTTAGAGGGATTGCTGGAGAGATGTTCCTTAAGATTTAAGCATTATTATTCAACATTAATGCCACATATAGTATATCCAATACATTCTATCTCCGATTTAATAAAAAGTTTCCTTATCAGGACTTGTATCACTATGTATAATCAAAGTGCTAATTAATGAGCAGCGGATACGATTAACACTTACAGAAAAAACTGGGAGCATTCTGTACCTTTTTATAGATTTGGTCATCTGATTTCGTCCAAATATCTATTCAAATGCCTGTGTACCCAAATTTGTAAGATTGATAAAAAATTATACTATTGTGAAATATAAAACTTGAAATTATATATCATATAACTGCAAGAAAAAATGTGGATAAAACGGTATTTAAAAATGAAACCGAACAATAAATTCAATCCATATTGTGATTTTTTATTCAATTGTTTGAATTCTATAAATATATAAATTGTTTTGTATAATGAAATAAAATAAATTCTTTTATGCTGCTGATTTTTTATATTGTACTAATATTTTTGTTAAAATAATTTTTCTCGTTGATATAGTAGTTAATACAAATGAATAATGTCACATTTAATCAAAAATAATTACTTCTGTTATATTCACTATATCGCAGGGCTTGATACAAGCAGCAATATTAAACTAGTAGATTGTCCTAAATTTATTCGTAGAATATGTTTCCACGTAATCTTTATTAGCTCTATTGATAACACTTAAGATATTCTTTTTTTAATGACATTTTAAATAAAATATTAATTTCATTTTAAGTAGGGAAAATGTTTAAATGATAAGAAATACAGGTTTTCTATTCTATATATTTTCCTAAAAAGTTTGTTTTTGAAATGTAATAGTTTCGGAATTTCATACAGTAAAGTTAATTTAACACTTGGATCAATAAGTCCCGAGACTGTGCGGTCGTTTTTTTTTTTTGCGATTTCCTCCTTCAAACGCACCAGCAAGTCAATATAATAATCACTGTTGATCGATTTACCTTTTTCGAGGTAGTCAATGAAAATTACGCCATGCGTATCCCAAAAAACTGACGCCATGACTTTGCCAGCTGACTGCTGCGTTTTCGGACGGCTTTCGCCAGCTGTGCGCCACTCAGATGACTGCCGCTTCGACTCTGGAGTGTAGTGATGTATCCATGTTTCGTCCATGGTCACGTAACGACGCAAGAAATATTTTTTGTTGCGAGTAAATAGCGATAAACAGCTTTCTGAATCATATACTCGTTGCTGTTTTTGTTCCATCGAAAGCAATCGCGGCACCCACTTGGAAAGAACCTTTTTCACTTCACTTCAAAAAGCCTTATTCAGTAAATACACTTCCATATGATATCTGTGTCATCTCAGCAATCTCACGGAGCTTCACTTTACGATCTTTCATTATAATTTTTGTCACTTCACTCACATTTTCCGGTGTAACGGCTTCCACAGGTCTACCTGAGCGTTCCGCGTCATTTGTGTCGGTACGACCACGTTTAAACTCGGCAAACCACCGACAAATCGTTGCTTTTGATGGACAAGAGTCCGGGTAACATTTTTCAATCCATTGTTTTGCTTGCACGGTGTTTTTACCCATTAAAAAACAATGTTTTATCAGAACACGAAACTCGGTTTTTTCCATTTTTTAAACAAACTACAAAACGACTTTACTCCAACCTCGATAACTCAGCTGTTTCTGGTCCGATCGACTTAAAATTTTGACACGTTTCAAGCAAAGGTTAGTACTCTAGAAAGATCTGGTTACTGGTTTACTACGAGCACCATCTCTGGGTTAGTCTCGGAACTTATTGATGCATGTGTTAATTAATGAAATATTTGAAGTTCAATATGGATACAATTTATTAAACTTGTAATGTCTTAAGTTATTTACGCCATTAAGATATACTTCTCAAAAACATCAAATATTTTTAGATAAACGAGATAATGTATATCAAGATAAAGGATGGTTGACATATAAGTAGTTATTTCATTAAAAACTTACAATAACAAATTCGTAAGTCTTTATAATTTAAAATGAATTTATCAGCAACATCCCAATGCGAATTATATCTTCTTAATTATAGGTTAAGGAAAATAATTAAATCCACCAATATAAATTCTTTTTCCAAAGGCAAATTTAATTATTATACAAATGATAAATAATATGAGATAATAATACGAGTATTTAATTAGTTGTCATAGGAAAGATATAAATCTGTTAAGTGTAACAAATATATCTTTATTTCCAAATAATCTTTTAATGCTGAAGACTATTTATTTTATTGCTTAAAGAAGAGCGTTGTCGGGCAATATCTATTAAGCGGAAAAATGGGGAAGAGAGAGGAGAAGAGGCAGAGAGCGATGTACTCTGCAATTTTATTCTAATATAGAGGATGCTGCATGAGCTCACTTATGATGCCGATTCGTAGCGATATCTATCGAGCAAATGAGGAACTATTATTGAAAAGCAATTAATAAATTGATAATTAGCTAGAAAATTTAACATATATTCCTACAGAAAATAAAATTAAACATTTCTTAAAATTATATGCAAAGTTTTGCAAAGAACAGATTTGACCACCCAAGGTGCACTTTTTTAATAATTATTATTAAATTAATTAATATAAGAATTAAAACGATGAAATTTCGAGAAATTTGTCAGTAGTAAACTTTTTTGGTATTAAAATTACAAGAAATGATACATTATTAAATTGAATATATATAAGCTAAGTGTGATTAAAATTAAAGGAAACGAAAAATTATTAAATTGAATATTATATCAGCTGCGAGTAATTAAAATTAAAGCAAACTATAAATTATTAATTTGAATATATTTAAGCTAAATTTAATTAAAATTGAAACCAGCGATAAAAAATTGAAAAGTAATATAGTGAAAAATTGAAAAGTGATCCACCTAAAACAATAGCTCCTTAAGTGGCTAAAACAATGGCTACCTCACAGATATTTAAAAATTCTGAACAATGTTATTTATTTTCCGTCATATCTTGATTCCAGTGTACATATGGTTTATGGTAATACATAAATTGATAAGTAAATAAAATACTTAATTTTTATATTTGTTTCACTTCAATCCAATAAGAAGAATTAAGGGAGATTTATTACGACATATTTTTGAGAACTGTCGAACACCCAGGTGCTTGTTGCCTTGATCCTAATTATGATAGCAACTTAAATTACGAAAAAACTTTAACTATGCTCTTTAAACTTATAAATTATGATGAGATGGTAAGTTTAATATTTTTAAATAGGAACCTCGTAACTTTAGCCGTTACCGTTACCGTTTTGAGATTTAAGTTTACTAGTGGTGAAAGCAGGCATCAGTCATACATTTCACGTTTCACGTACTTTATTTCAATCCAATATATAATACAGGAGAAATTTATTATGACGTATTTTTGAAACTGAAGTTCGTTATTGGTGAAAGCAGACATCAGAAATGTACGCAAAAACAAGAAAAAGTTTCGAAAGTAGTAAGATAGAACATTTTTGGGGTTAACTAAAACAACAGCCCCTTACGTGGCTCAATATATATATATATACAAGTTGTGTGTGTGTCTGTAAGAATAATTTAAAATCTTTATATTTCAATTAAACGATATTTATGCTGCATAATATCATCTTAAATTTTGGGTTAATTAAATTTGCTATTTACAGAGAGTAGCATTTTATATATTTTATAACTAAATATAAAATTACGTTGCTTCAGATATATTCTTTAAATCTGAATGTGGATTATAAGATATATAATTATTCATTTAATAAGAAGGAATTTTCAATTTCACATTGAATTATCTGGTTGGTAGCAATCACATTGAACTGAAATATCGTTAGTAATGTAGACAAAATTATTTCAAAAATCTTGACTCAACTTGACTCGGAGTTGAAGAACAAATCAACTTGACGAGCAGAGCAGGAAGAACTCAAAGCTAGGCGAGTTCAGTGAGGGAGAAAGCGAGGAACAGGAGAACAATGGTGGAAGAAACGAGCAATGTCTGATAATTCATATAAATGCATAGTATTTTTGTAAATCTTGTGTATCGCGCTGCATTAATGTTCAAATTAAAATTTTGCAGCTAAAAAAACGTCCGAACTAACTTATTAATTTCTTTTATAACCACTCTCACCTTCTTACAACAACTCGGCCAAATGGAACATGTCTTATTATTTCCTTTTACAAATCGATAGGAAAACAGTAACTATACCTTAGATACAATGAAAAAAATTCTAAAGCTGATAGAAAAACTCTCATTAATCATAAAATAGTAAAATAATTAAACCATTTTATCACAAATTGTTAATAAAAACTAATAATAGTTCTTAATAAAAACAAAAGAAAAGTCCAACAAAGAAAAATTATCTTGAAGTGTATGAAAATAGCTTTTTTTATTTTGCTCGTTTTAGGAATTTTTTACAATATAACACGATAAAATACATTTTTCTTCTTAGAAAGTACACATCTATAGTATATTTAGCTCAATCATGTTTTAACTATTTAGAACCATGTCTTAAAGTAGCCAAGAGTTAATTCAATTGTATCAACATATTGTTTAACGTTTTAATGCTTTTTATTGTTTATTTTACTTAATATCTTAGTATTTTCAAGAAAAATTAATTCACTAAAGATGATTTATAGTATCTCTTATGTAATAATAAGTATCTGAAAACTATTGCTAGTAAAAAAAAGTTAAGAAATTCCTTTTTAAGAACATTCCATAATTAAGGATGTATTAACACATTTATTTTAAAATAAAATACATAAGATATAGACTTAAACTTACTATCTTCTCTTTCAAATTAGCAATCTATGTAAATAGTATAAAATAATAAATTCAATATTTTACATATATATCGGAAATAAATTTTTCAAAATTTTATTCTAATACTCAAAAAGAACAAATAAATTTTTTTTAGAACTCAATACTGTTTATTGATAGATTTGGACTTAAATGATGCAGACATTTATAATGAATAAAAGTGTATAACTAGATTTAATAAAAATATTTTAAGATATTGATCAAAATATTGGGTTGCTTAGATTAAGAGAACTATATTGTGGTTAAATATATCCCTAAACTGTGTAATATCTCATTTTTAAATTTAACTCGAGTAAAATATCCTTATCTTGCTCTTCTAAATTCCGTACCCTAAAATAAAAATACTTGACTCAATGATTTTTTTAATCTTGACCTACAAGAATTAATTTCTGATGATCCTTCAGGGATACCACTTGAATTATTTCCACTCTACAAACAGCAACCGACTCTTGAGGAAAAGGATGGATACTTCTTCATTTAATGCATAAATTAAAAACAAAGATGAATTATCTTCACTGTCTGTTGAAGAAATTCTTAACCTCGAGAGATCTTTTCCTTTATTTAATTACCCTAATTGGTGATTACGATAATTGGGAAGAGTTGAAAAATGTGTTATTTAATTATCTAATTCCAATTAAGTATATACCCATTTAATCCATGATTATTTGTATTATTTTCCGGAAACTTACAATAATTAAAATAAAATTTATGAATTCGGGAATAAGTATTTATATCTACATAAAATTAATTTCATTTACGCTTTTTGAGATAAAAAAAAAAAAAGGTAAGATTGCACTTTTTATACGATATCGATGTTAATGCATGTAGAATTCTAATAATGATACTGATTGGAAATTTATTTTACAAAACAAATATAATACTACATCCCCTATTAATGTTAGTTATTAAATAAATTTAACAGTGGTGTGCTTCCCACAAGAAAACTCTAAAAATTAGGTAAAACATGCATGTTTATCTTTCCATTAATATATAAATAGGCCAATAAGCAAGTGGTTTTTTTTTTTTTGGGGACGAATCAAAAAGCAATCTCAACAAATTCATATGCTTTTGTTATGCATTTTAGCATGTTTGAGTCTGTTAGGAACATTCATTCACAGCAGCCATGGTACAGTCAGGATTTCATTTTATTTTGAATAAAAATTTTGCCCTCTCTATTTTTTTTTTTTTAAATATTTTGGTTGACTGAGGCTAAGGACTTTGCTTAATTTCTTTGTTACTATCATGGTCAGAATAAAAAGAGAAATGTGAAATATGTTGAACGGGATGGTATTTTTTTATACTGACAGGAATTCTGGCTGTATGATGAAATAAAGTATTATGAAAATAATTTTTTAAAATTTCTATGTGGAAATGTTGAGAATATTTACCAAAGTCACACAGTATCATAAGTATATATCTTTCTATTCAATTTATCAAGACCTTTATGTGCCCTTATATCATATTTATATCACACTCGGTGCGCTAATGTTAAAGGAAAAGAATTAAATTAACAGTTGTTAAATTCACAAAGTCAAATAACACTAGTTTTGAACAAACTGTTCAAAATTTCAGCCTAGTGGTCATGGTTTCGGATTCGTGACTGGCGGTTTTCGTTCAGTCGCGGGTTCGAGCCTTGGCCACTAAAGACCCGCCGTGTAGCCGGGGCTGATGCACGTTAAAACTGTCGGGGCCAAAGTCCTCCAATTGGCGTGGTGTGGAAGTTAGGAGAGGGTTGCCAGCTCATGTGTTGATCAACATTACGATGTCCGTCTCCAATAGCCCCCGAGTTGCTTCTAGTGGGGCGTTAATAAAAACTAAACTAAAAAAAAATCTAATCAAAATTTCAATAATTTGAGTAACAAAATTTATTTATTTAATTAAAAATATTCAATTAAATAATTATAATTTTGATTTAAAAATACTCTATTTAAAATAGACATGAGAGTTAATTATTATTCATACAAAAAATTTAAAAATTATTATGAAGTTTGTTTGATAGATTCAATATAATTATAATCAGGAAATTTTTAAGTACCTAAAATTGAATCCAAATTTGTTTTAGATTTATTGTTTAAGGGTACTGAGAAAGCCCTATCTCTCCCATGTTAAATTCACCAGCTTCATGTACCTTTTTCTCAGAAACAATTTCGGATGGGATTAGAAATTTTTTATGGAAGTTAGAATAACATACATGCTTATACACACGATAAAAAGGAAAATGTTTTTATTAATTATTTAATTATAATCTCTCTTAAATTAGCATTTTTGCCACAATTTCATGGCATAAAATAAATAATTTTCAAAAAAATTCCTCAATCTACTGTGTAAGAGTATTTAATGTAACATAACATACATGTCCCTTTAAAAACTGAATTTTTAAATTTCTCAGATATTGAGAAAAAGGAACACGAACCTAGAAAATCCATATTTTGAGAAAATCTCATTTAAAGATTTCATTGATACTTTTATATTTGAATAAGATGTTGAATTTATTAAAACCCTCGTTTGAGTGAAGGATTATCAGATTCTTTAGCCTCATAAGAATTTTCAAGTTTTATTATTTATTTCAAGTGTAATTTTATTTTATTTCTTTTTATGGCTTTTTTTTTTTTGATATTTGAATAGTTTCCGTTTTCTGTCGATAATGTGTTCTTTGTCTAATCCCTCCATATTTTTCACACAGTGATGACCTGGATGAATTTCATTTATGGATAAGTTATGTTACTTTGTTTTACTTCACACATTAAAGCAAGACACAGCGTCAATAACACCAAATTTTAAAGTTTTTGTGGTCACAAATACAGTGCTTGGTGCACGAGTCCAGAAGACTTTATTCACAGATTCATTACGATTCTGTGTTTTCTCATCAAGGCATTTCCTTAAAGGCTCTGGATTTGCCAAATCTCTAAATATAAGCTTGGTGACTTCCCTTATTGGTAGAGAAATAAGTGTTTGCTTAGTGTGGTTATATGTTTCGTCTTCTGATTGGACACGATGATGAAAACCTCATCAGGTTTTAGATCCAAATCGACAGAGTTATTATTCATCAATCGACATTATTTCATTATTAGACAGTAGATTAAAGTAATCAGCTTAAACAGTTTCCTGCATTTTTGAAGGGATACAATATTTCCAGAAGATCAGCAAGTTGAATTCGCCTTTCAACTCGCACCAATATGCTCTCATTACAAGTTTTGTAAGTAGAAAATTTATCCAAAACATACTTCAAAACATGTTATCATATAATTTAGCATCCAGAATCTGTATTTTTATCATATTCAGTATACTGAAAGAAAGTATAGCTTAATATGGCAATTTTACAGCTCCAACATTATCATTCGATTCATTAACAGTCTCAATATTACAGATGGTTGACTTTCCAATACTTTTATGCTTTGAAATACTCTTTTACTTCGTGACTTTCTAACTAAGTTATTTTACTCTTTTATACCAGTAAATACTTTTTACTAAATATAATATACTGCAATCTGAATGTGCAAGACAAGATACACGAAAAGTATTTTAAAATGTTTGATAATTTTGTAGAATTTGTAATGACAAAGATTTCATCATCCCTAATGCTTAAAAATCTTACATGGAACAATACAAACGATTCGAAAGTGTGAAAAATAATTGTAATTAACTTTATGGTTTTCAGTTCTTCAATCGTTGGAAAATTATTAAAGTTAATCAGAGGTAATAATATATGTAAAGCATAAAATAATAAGGTGCCACTCTACGAGAGAGGTTTGCTTACATTGGTCAGGCTCTTTAAAAACTGAACAATTTGTGCAGTGCTCTAAGAAAGAATGAAAAATTCTAACATTTCTGTTTTTTTATGAATAAGTGTGAAACATAGTTGGAATAGTTAAGAGTTTAAGCTATTTAATGAAACAAAAAAGTAAAAATCGAATTTTTCGTTTAATTTTACTTACCCAGTCCCTTTAAGAATAACAGTTACTAATTTTAGTATAATGACTGATTTCTTCGATTTTGAAAATTATAACTTTATAACTGAAACAGAATTATTTGCACCCAGACGAACTAGAAGGTTGTTTTTATTACTTTTATAATATAGGTATGTTATTATTGTATGCAACAGTCTGATAAATATATCTTAAGTGCGCATTATAGGTATGAGCATTCTATTAATTGAATTAATTCGTGTAAGTTACTTAAATATAAATAAGAACCTTGCTATTATAAACTATAATTTTGTTAAGATCTTAGAAAACTTAAAAAATATGCCCTTGAAAAATATAAATGATATATAATAAATATCTAGAAATTAAAAATGAGAAATGTATTTAATTAATTGAGAAACAAAATTAAACATTTTAAAATTTATTTATATATTTTTGCACAAAACTCTACGTATTATGCGGGGAATCCTAAATTTAACTGAACAAGGAGTGTTCACAGAAGCCTCTAACGCTCAAACAGTATTACTTTTTTTAGAAAACTTTGACTGCAATATGATCGGGATGAAAGTTTTGAGATTAGAAAGCGGGCTTGTTGGTCTCAGTCGGTTAAAATTTCTTGCTGCAGCTCCGAGTTGAAATGGGTCTCTCGAATTAAAATCCTACCTTGGGCGAGTTGACGAGCAAATTCCGGTTTCTTCTCGTGATTGGAAAGGCCCCAATCTAGATTCTAACGAAATTATGGCTGTCTATGAGGTTGGTATCATGAGTCGTACTATTGTGCACAAGTGAAGATTTGAGTGTAAAGCTAGCAGAAAAAAAATCAAAAACATTATTTCGACCCAAAAATTCCTGGCCTCTAACTTTTGGTAGCGTAAAGGGTTGGATTTTTGTCCCAGGTGAATCAATAAATGCTGATACAGAAAATCATAAACGAATTATACAGAGTGATATAGAACAAAAAAGGGGAATGTGAAGGAGGAGAGTGTGTTTCTCACGATACATATCCCAACACACAGTATTACCAAGTGGGACACATTTGGTTGGGACATCATCAAAACACCTACTAATAGTCCTGATCTGGTATCTTTAAATTTTCATTTTTTCCCTCCTCTTAAGTCATTAATAGGAAGAAGAAAGGTTTTTAACTGCCGGTCGAAAGCCAGGTCCAGAGTGCCATCAAACAACCAAACAAAAATGCGACTGAAACCTTATGATAAAAGTAAAGGAAAGTTCAACCCTTGTGTCAAAAAATGCATGATGAAAAAAATGTTTCAGTCGAAAAATAGTGTTTGATGTGCGTATACAAATTTGAAAAAAAATTTAAAAATGTGTTACATTTTTTTTTAATTTTTAAGAAATGGAGTACTCTTATTTTCTAGACATCTCTCGTATTTATAGAATTTTATAGGAAAAAAAAGAGCTGACGGATTTCTGATTAGCCCGAAAAGATTTCTGAGACTCTCTTTATAAATCATTCTCTACTTTGAGGTACACTACTTTAGAACACAAATATTTAATTTATTTTTAGATTAATTGAATTAACTAAAGGAAAATCGTACAATTAAATTGATTTTTCTAAATACCAGTTGTAACAGTATGTAAAAAGTTTACAACTTAAAATTCAAGTTCGAATTTAGTAGATGGCATTCGAATTATTTTCTCCTAGTGTTATTTATATTTTAAATATAAAAATAGTTTTTGCTTTATTTAATTCAATCAAAAATATGAATTGTGGGAATAATTAAAAAATAATAATGCACTAAATTCAATTAACATCATACTATTAAACTATTTGAAATATATAGTAAGATAAAACCTAGTAACTGTGAATGCATATTTTTCATTTCTTTAATATTTTGCATACTTAAATGGGAATATAACAAATTTATTAATGTGATTTCTACACATAATTCATAAGATTCCTAAGCATACATTTGTTTCTTTGTATGTGCTCATGAAATCCTAAGATCTTTAATTGCAATATAATTCACATGGTCATTAAGAAATAATCGTTAGAAATGATTATTTTCCATTTTTTTTTTGCACACCGTTTCTCAAGAAGTGAAATTAAATGTAATTCTATACTTTTGTTATTTTTACCATCATTTCAAAAATTTACTTAATTTAGAGACATATGTATTTCTTTTTCACTCTCTTGTACAAATCTTTCTGTAGAAAGACTCTTTGATAAAACGAAATGCAAAACTTTTTTTTACAAAATAATATGGTAGAAAGAGCCAAAGCGTTGTTCTCTGTGCGTATTATTACTGTAGATGTACTGTCGTGCCTGTCGAAAGTAGTCCACTCTATCAAAGAGAAGAATGCTTTTCTCTGTCCTCTGATTTTCTTTTGTACTACACAGTTGAGTCTAAATAATGATGCGTGTAAGCGATGGGAGGGTCGTTGCGTGTGTAGAGTTTTTCATGAGAAAGACGAAGGGAACAAATGAAACGGATAAAGTTTTATGCTAGCGTTGAGAACTTCAACATTGAAAATTTTATTATTGTAATTGAATAGGTTCTAAGAAATATTGAAAATTGGACACAAAGTTTTTTCTGCTACACAAAGACGAATTCAGAAAATGTTTTTGCTGTTTGAGATTTCACCCGTTTGTAGCTTAGGTGCAAAACTATTTTCAAAGCATCTAAGTTAATGTTCCGTATAGCAACCAACTCGTGTTATTCAGAACATTCGATCAGAACCAGAGAAAACGCTATCTTATTTCAAAATTTTTACATAAATGACTAAAATATACTTTTAACTAAAAAACATGTAAGAAAAAATAAAATAGTGCATTTGAATAAGTTTTTCAACACAATCGATTGCTTAATCCCAGCAGGATCTCAAAAGAATTTCTAAGGAAATGCATTGAAGGAATTCAGCAAAGTTTCTTTACAAAGTATTATTTTAAGAATATTTAAGAATGTTAATATACAATCCTCACCATCAAATTAATCAAAACTATGATCTTAAATTGTATCCAGTTTTCGAGTATGTGAGTGAGTGATTGCTTAATAACGTCATACTAAGAAGAAACATGAGGGATATTGGTGACAGACTTTGAAAGTTTGAACCTCGGTTACGTGACGAGGATGACACCTTCCTCTCCAAATTTCCATGTTAAACAAACAGGATGATTAAGAACCTCGATTACATTCAATGTGCATCATCTTCATAGCACAGAAGGAGGAGAAGCGTGTCGTTAGTGGTATTGGGTTTTAGAGCATCAGAGCTCGGACCATCCAGAGTGTGGCTGTCTAGTCTTTTAAGCCATACAAATGTTTGTTAAATTTTGACATAAAAAGTAAGAGCTTTAATAGCATATTATATAAATAATATAACATAGAGAAGTGAATTCTTTAAATAAAATAAAAGAGAGTAAGTTTATGATGTAATGCCAATCGATGAACATGAAAGATGATAATTACTACTTAATCCCTTAATGGTTTTAGGTTTCAGAGTTCTTGCATGTGTGTGGAAATATATGGAAATTTAAAATGATATATGTTGTCAAGAAAACCGCTTTCTTCTAAAGTATGTTTATAATTATTAAGACCATATATTTTATTTTATAGCTATTACTTGGACTTAATTTAGCTAAATCAAACTAAAATGATTAAGTAAAAATACAACTTAAAATAAACATGAATAAATAATTGAAGTAAATGCCTTTTTATGTGAATTTTTTTTCTGAAGAAATAAATTAATTTAAATTGCTAGAATAGTTTTTTTCCTTATTTTGTTTTGTTTAAATGCTTAATTTCTTTTATGTAATATAGAACACATTTTCTTCATAATCAGCATTTATTATCTTATATCATTTGTTCTGTACCCGATTTATTGCGTATGAAAAGCATATTAATATGTACCGTGAAATATACTCTTGCTGCGAAAAAAAATGTTAAAATAAATGTGGATTTCCATAAATATTCGAAGCATGAAATCGTTACTGCAACTTAATTGCCTGAGATGAGAAAGGATTTGTTTGATGCAAAATAACTGTTGGATTTGGAAATAAAATTTCAACATCAAATTAAGAAGAAATGAATTTATTATTTGTGAGACAAATTAATGGTGACATATTAATTAAATCTAAAATTATTTGTAGTTATGTTTATATTTATATCAGTATAATACAAAAAAGTGATTTTTTCTGCTCTTAATAACTTTATTAAAGATGATTATCAGAAGAAACTCTAACATGATATAAAAAACAATTTATTTAAAAACTTGAAAATATCAGCGATGTATAATATTTACGAAATTGCAATAACTAAGGAGGAATTAATTATGTTTTGTGTGATTTGCCTGAAGTATTACTATACATTATACGTAATTTATAAATTAAAATCCATAGCACTTTCTTTTATTTTGATTTCCAAATATTAATTAGTTACAGTATCTAACTTATTGATACTTCAATTTTTTTTTTTTTTTATTTAAATTTTTTTTTTTTTTTACTTCAAAATTTTTTTTTTTTTTACTCCAACATTTTTTTTCTATTTCTTTCCAAAACTGTATAAAGGACTATAAACTACTGCTAAAGTAATTCGAAATTACAATCAAGTGATGAAAATGATACTGGGATTAGTATTTCATTTCGAAACTTCCATGGAACGCCACAATAAAATTTTAAACCTCTCTTCTATTTCACTAACAGGGACTCCATAAAACATTTCTTCAGTTATCAAAAGAAACAATTCTTCAATTCCAGCTTAAACCTATAATATCATTTCATTGCTCATTATTTCTCTTTTTCAATGAAGTGTTATCAATTTTCAAAAGCTGCTGTAATATCTGAGCTATGAATGCAGTCTTCATGACTGGGGATGCTCAAGTCAGTTGGTAAACTCAAATTCTAACTCAATCAAAGAACTATACAAGTAGGAGTAACTGAGCTGAATCTTTTACATGGAACTTAATCGTTCATTATATGGAACTGAATCTTTTCCATATGATGTTTTATATGTGGAAATAAATGAACTTTTCTCACGAGAGGAGTTGTGTAATTAAAGTAAGATACCAGTTCGTCTCTCAATGTTTTTGTATTACTTTTGTATGACAGATCCAAAACTCTTGAATTTCTTTTAATTGTCATAAAAGTATATTAAATTTAAATATTTGTAGTTTTATTTTTCTAATTGCTATTATATTTCGATTTATTTAGGAAATATTAACAAAACTCCGTAACAATATTGGAAAAAAAAACTTAACAACCAAAAAGTATTCAAATAGTATTGAGTCTAATACTTTTAATAAACTGATGGAAACTACTTAAGAACTTAGTTAAATACTAATGTACGAAATGCCATAAAAGAAAATATCATACAGATAAATTAAGAATACTATACAATCAGTATTATCAGAATTTGCTTGCATTCACAATTTTTCTGATGAATTTATACGAAAATATCATTTTTAAAACTGGTATATATATTTTACGCAATAAAAATACTTCAAACGTATCATTCCTCCCATGACTGTTTTTTAAAAATTTGCAATCTTTGAACTGGAAACAAAAAAGAAAGGAAAAGAATATCGCATTTTTCTTTAAATTAGATTATTTTTCAAAATATGTCTTCCCAAATTTGTATTTGAAAAAGATTCTTTCATCCCCTTATGATCTCTTTTTAAGGAATAACTGCAAAACCAAACTCAATTTTTTTAAAATAAAAGTAAGGATTACCAAACAAATTCGTCAACATTTCAATCATTTTCAATGAAAAATTACTGACTTCTTTCCTTGATTACATTTATATAAAAAATTATTCTCTTTCATAAATATTGTACTTTTTTCTTTCAGAAAGAATACAATATATGGAACTTAATTATGAAATTTATATATATATATATATATATAATTTAAAAATAATTTTATAAGTATTAATATATAGGTAGGGATATTAATATCATTAAAACTTGAATAATACTTTAGTTAACTGCTTTATATAGGCTTTGAAATAAAAATTATTTTCTTTTAAGCAGAAATTATTTTCTTTCTCAAAACATTTTTTGAAACTTAAGAGCAAAAAGGCAATCTTCAGATAAAATTACTATGCCAAGAACAGTAACAATACAAAGCTGCATTATCCTGATATAAATTTAGCCTGTGAATGCGTACTGAAAATGAGACTAAAAACTGACGTATTTCTCCTGAAAGTATATGTGATTACATTGATGTAATGGATGAATATTATATCAATATATCATTCTAATATGCTAATTTAAATGAAAAATAATTATATTTATAACATAAATATTTATATAAGAATTAGCTAGTAAAGTCAGTTACTTTATCCTTCAGATTTATGAAAATTTATTGCAATCTTGAACAAAAGCGATTATCACGATTTTGCTTGGAAAGTGATAAATATTTGCGAAATAAGTAATGACTATCAAGCAAGTGACTGAATGTGCACTAATTGATTGAAACGAACAGTACCTTACTTTTAGCATAGGATCATTCCCTGGTGAAGCAATGATTTCAGCTGAAAAGAAAATGTTTCAGGAGAAACCTCTCTACCATACAACTATAATGAAGTAAGTAGTATTAAACAGGATTCATCACGAGTCACAAGATCAGCAAGATTCATATTTGCCCTGACTTGATGCTGTTTTGGAGAAAACATTATATAGACTTTCTGCATTAAATTGGCTACAAAGATCTTCCTACAAAGAACATGCCTTCAGACAGCATAAGATTCTATCCAAGAAAGTACGACAGTAAAATGATTATAATATTAGACTTGTGTGATATTAGGGAGTATTCAGTATTTTACACACACATATGAGAGTAATGTCCTTTAATTAAGTTCACACGAGGACCCTACACACTTTTAATACAGGGAATGTGACAGTTTTAAATGAAACAACTCTTTATCTGGTTATTATTCTCTAAACATTGATTTTTCCAGAACCTGGCACAAAGTGATAATAAATTGCTTCCGCGTAAGCCTTATCAAAAAAATTACTTAAGCCATGCAGTGAAAATCAATTTTTTTTCGTATTATACAGCAAGATACGAAGAGGTTTTTCCGCCACAAACTATCTTCTATTAGTTGCTTCCGTTAAAATACAGACTCTTTACACCATTAATTCATATTTCTTTGTCATGGGTTATAACCGTACAAGGGAGCCGAATATAAAAGCAGTTCTTGAAAGCAATATTCTTTTGGTGAAGATGACATTATATCCCAGGATTGACTTTTACTCGGTTATATTCTATGAATCAATATCTCTCAATGGATATTTTATTTTTGTATGTACAAGAACCAGTAGTAGGTCTTTAACTGAATGATTGGTTATTCACGTCGCATTTAGAAACAGTTATGGAGCTATTGACTACAGAATAATTTCGAGCTTCGGTCAAGTGACAACGACGACATCTGAACTAGTATACCTTTTTCCAAACTTCCACATCAGCACAAAAGGAGGAGGAGCGACCTGAAAAAATTTCACGTGCCTAAACACTGCTATACAGCCGCTTTCAGTAACATCAGGGCCAAAACCACCTCTCAAAAGATATGACAACTGCCACGAGATATCGATGTTGACCACATGGCTACTGCAACTACATCTAGAATTTAGAGGAAGGGAAATTGAAAAATATAAAAAACAAATTGGGGGACTTAACAACGCTACTATTTTAGATATGTCAGAAATTTCCCATTTTCTTAACTGCAACTTATCTAACAATAATTTTAGTTTGTTTTAATCACATAATATTACCTGTTCATTTAAGTAATGCAACTTCTTTACGAGTAATATTCTGATTTCTCAATTTTTGCTTCTAAGATACTTACAGATCTAATTGAATGTAATTACGTTTCATATTGACAATTTCGTAATTTGTGATCTTATTTATTATACATTTTAATACATATATAATAATTTGATACTATATAAGGCAATTAAATGACATTATATATATATATATATATATTGTTACTGTAAATTCTTTTCCTAACTGAGGGTGTGCGGAGATTTAAAATCAAGTCCAAAACGAAGGAAAACGACAAATAATGATTTATTCGTAAATCTTCAGATAGACACACAGGTATCACAATTTGGACAATAACAGATACACAGCTCTTACACAATTCATTGACACAGTTACAGGAACAAAACACACATTAAGTACAGTCACAGTTATTTCAGCAATGTTCAGTTCACCGGCTTATTACTCTTTACTGCGGGCAGCCACCGCAGTAATATTCTGCACTTTTAAAGCAGGCTCCGACGATTCCCTGCAAGTACACGTTGCTTCTTCACAAATTCAACCGATACACTGCTCTGCAAATGACGCAACGTGCAGTCGATCCCTCGAATGATCTCCTCAACAGAGTCTCCAAAGGCAGACTCTCCGTAACAGTTCGCTAGATTCCTTTCCGGGTAGGCGTGACGTTAAATAAGAAAATTCAAGAAAAGGCAGTAACTTTCTTCTCGTCGGATTTTTCGTTTGGTTCCAGCACCTTTGAGGACTTTGCAATTGTTGCCAAGGAGAAGTGGTCATCACTTAAATTCTCATTTTGCAAACTGGTGATATCTGTATAAACCCATCTTTTCCTTAAGAGAAGTGTTGCAGGGAAGCATCAACTCATGTTCTTAATATATACATACATACACACACACACACGCACACACCCATATATATATATATATATATATATATATATGTATGTATGTATATATTGTTAAGTTACTGTGCTTGTTCTGAATCAGTTGTGGGGACTGTAGTTGATCAGAGAAAGACTTTAATATTTTCTCAGGGGTTTGGGAGTACACTACTTATAGAAATCAGTATTCGGGATTGCAGCATCTAGTATTATTAAAGGCTCTAATTCAGCGAGTCCTCAAATCGAACTGTCTGAATGAAAGGTACCGGTATATTATTCCATGCGACGTCTATATTAGGTCAGAGCACATCAATCAAATTGAGTAGGAGTGATAGCATGCTGTGACAGATCTCGAAAATGTGCTAGTCAGGACAACAGTCGAGGCTTTTTTTTTATCGAGAAATATCTGAAAAGCACGGAAACCATACCTAGAAAATTAAGAGGCTCATAACAGCAGTTTTCTAAAATACGTTTAATAGAAAAAGAGTTTATATGATTTTATACTCATTAGCATCCTTATCATCCTTACAGGTGCAGATTTATAATGAAGTTTGAGTTTTGCAAGATTGAAGCGTTCGCTCTCATCAGTGTCTCCACATAACATTAAGTTATTTATGTCAATCATGATGCTTTGTACAGTTTTAGAATTCGTCTAAACGATGTGATGTCATTGGTCTCACTCTTTGATACATATTTTCGGTCAATGATCTTCATTCAACATAAAACTAAATGTTCGTATGTATTTTCTACCTTAGCAAAAGAAACTTAAGCAATGTTTGCCGTACTAAGAGCCCGATACTGTGTAAAAGTAGAAGTCTCGGTAAAACAGGGCTCTACCATTACATATTTCTACAGCTGGCAAAATTATTTCTCCTTAAAAGAAGCAGGACCCGAACTTTCTTAATAACCAAGTTCGAATGCTTGTTCTGTATGTGAAATTCGCTGCCTAATCTTTTATGAGTATATGCAGTCTGTAGGTACTGCAGCTCCAATTTGCAGTATTCAAAATCACTGATATTCCAGAAACTCCAAGGATTTATATAACCTAAAAGTTGTTTTGAAGCTAATTTGACGTTTGTTGAGTGTCAATTTTATGATGTACTAATTTTAATAGCCAACACTGCTTATCTAAAAGACAAAATGTTTTGTAATTTGTGCACCTGAAAAGAAAATGATATAAATTATTTTATTAAATTCGTCTTTTTCTTCAATTCTGAAAACTCTCTTACTCTAGGCTAAAGAATATAATACATTAGAATATACATAAAATTTACATTAATATTATTAATTGTATATACATTACGATTATTAATTTTGTCTGCAATTTTCATGGAAAAATAATAAAGACAGTTTAAAAAGTATTTATTTGATATTCATATTTGAATAGCTTGATTCTTAATTTTTATGAATGTAACTGTTTAACTTTTTAACATTATAAGTAAGAAATAAAAATTAAAGAATTTTTGCGACATGTAAAGAAATTATAGATATTTTCTCTCATGGTGAGAAAGAAATTTTATATATGTGCAAAATTTTTTGAAGATTTAAACAATGCAGAATCATTGCCTGCTCAAAGAGATTGCGATACAATTAAAATTATTATACACATGTACATTTAGGTACAAAATGTTATTTGATCTTTCGTAATTACACTATTAGTTTGAAACTCCATTCAGATCATAGTGTCTTCTGTATAAACATGCTTTTACACTTTTATACAAAAACAAATATTTTATTTTAAAACTCCTGATATTAACAACTCGAATAGGAATCCATAAAATAAATTTTATTTTACTGTGAAAAAGAAATGCTCAGATTATTTCTGAGAAAATAAGAAAATAGAGAGAATCAGAATAAGAAATAATTATTATCAAATTTTTAAAAACATGATTTCTACGTGAAAAGAAGTTGAAAAACATCTAACTTAAAATGTGTGTATGATTTAATAATTAAAATTTATTTTGTTAAATTAAGTCATATTAATCAATCTAAAATACTGGATGATGATAATACTAATCTACTGAGTTTACGTATTATATTTCTGTATTCACATGTGCGCTTTACAATATAAAAACTTTGAATTTTTCTTATAAATCAGATTATTTATATATGGATTATAAAATTAATTTTAAGTGAAGAGTAAAAATATAAATATAATTTATAATTCTGTTTTCTAAGATTTTATGCAATTGATAATATTTCCAAAAAATTATAATAATATGAAACAAATACTTTAAGCAATGTAACATAACAGATGTCAAAAATGGCTGATTATAAATGTATTGTCTTTTTCAAAAGCTAACTGTTGTATGACAATTAGCTCTCAGTGTAATTTCAGCAATTATTTAATGAAACTAATATATGATTTCAATTAGAACAAGCTTTTCATTCAATATATAAGACACAATACAATAATTATAAAATGCTAAACACACACCAACGCATATATATATATATATATATCTGTGTGTGTGTGTGTGTGCGTGTAATGATTTAACGTTAATTTAATAATTTCACTGAATAATAATTTAATTTCCTAATTTTTCCCATTCTCTAATTCAAAAGTAAAGAGTTCATTTCTGATTTTGATCCAATTCCAAATTATCCTTTTATTTATTAGATAAAAAAATATTTTTCTAAAATATCCTAAAATTTGTTTATAAAATTTGCTTAATTCGCTTCCCGATAGTCGTAAATCTGACAGAAAAGAACTAGACTTTCTGTCACGTTGAGAAATCCCTAAGAATCCCTACACCTAGACCATGTAATTTAATAAACATCCCCAGAAAATCCCCTTTATAAATTAACACAGGCAGTGAAAAAGTTCTTTTCTTCTTCTGTCTTCTGTTTTCGTCGTATGCTAATTTCGCGTCGGTCTTAGTGGCCGACATAGAACTGTATCATTCATCGTGTTATTGCTTATCTCTCAACAATAATATAATAAAATTAACAGTTAAACTTGAACTTTGACTCGACTTGTTTTATTTAAATTTTAATTATAAATGAAAAGTGAAAATCATTAGTCAACAGGATATTTAGTTGTACTAGTAAAGAACAATTCAATAGCCGGCAGGATGTTTGGCTCTTCGTCCATGCCACTCGCTGACAAAGACTGTTAAATTAATATTTTGAAGCAAAAGATTTTTCGGACTGAATCTAGCTACGAACTAAGCTTTCAACTGACCGCAACAACCAGGGGGAAACATTACGTTGCATGAATTTAAAACAAATAAAATTCAAATATTTCAAAAAATTAATAGGTTAATATTTGAACAATTAATTGATTGTTGCAAAGTAAGCTATACGAATTTAAATGTTTTTGTATTTCAATTACGTTGTTTATTTTTAAAAAGTGATGATTGGAATTTTTTTATTTATGAAAATTTCTTTTATCTTCCAATATATGTCATTAAATAAATGAAAAACATAATAAATTATTACAGTATAAATCTATCATTTTTTTAAAAAAGGCAAAATCATATTTTTTTCTATAGAATTTTGTGAATTCACTTTTTTTATTTCGTTCTTACAAGGTATTTTTTGTTCAGTAAACTATTAATATTTTATTTTCAAGGATTAAAAATACATTCCACTCGAAACATCTCTTATCAAGTTTTTATAATTGTTTTATCCTTAAAGGGATTATGTATCATATGAGAAACCCTTTAAATTTCTTAGCTAAAATTAGATTATTTGTTGAAAGTATCAAACACAGCTCCAGATATTCGAACTTTATAAATGCATTTTATAGGATTTTAAAATAAAGAAATTAATTCTACAATTAAATTTTTATCGATTTCTAAGAATAAGTTTAAAATACTATCATTCTATTCCTCGGTAATTCTTCCATTTATCCTCAGGAAGAAATAGCGACATTTGGGATTTTTAAATTGAGATTGTGTTTATTTTAGAAGGCAAAGGAAAGACTCGACATTCAGACTATTTTAAAAAAAAAAATTAAAGCTTTCTCAGACACCTCTGAAAATTAGATAAAAAAAAAGCTCGTCCTCTGTTCATTAAGTTCCCACGACTCTTTTTCTCCGAAATCTTTTCCTCTTACTTTTCCATTACAATCCCTTAATTAAAATTTGTAATTTGTAAGAAACGGGACATAAAAAATCTAATTAAAATCACAAAAAGAAACATTAACTAAAAAATTAAAGTTTGGCTTTGTCTTATTGGTTGATATACAGAAAATACCTTGCGTCTTACGACATATTAAGACTTCGTGTCCGAGAGAAGCTACAAATAAAATTTTGAATAAATAAAATGGTAATATACTTTATTTTAAAACTTATCTTTATGTTTTTATAGAGAGAAATGAATGATTTGAACAATCAGTTACTTGAATTCTGATTAATTAATTGAACTGTCAGTTGAGGAATTAACAAAACATTTTAATTTAAAAATTTGAACGCGATTTTTTAGAATTTAGATATTCAAACACTTTCTACTTTTTTTTTAAATATCTTAACACTTTCTACTTTTTTTTAAATATCTTA
>BMAW01031463.1:0-12956 GCA_019974015.1 Nephila pilipes | reverse complement strand
TCGCCAAGAGTGATTGGGTTAAACTGCATTCCAACCATTTAATTTACAGAATTAATTAATTTTAGTTACTTTTAACGTTTTTATGTATTTCACTTGGTTCGTGTTTCTGTGTGTGTGTGTGTGTGTGTCATCAAATTTTCTATCGTTAAATTAACCAACTTCCCATCAAGCTAGAGTTCTGAAATTTCGGGAACCGTTCTTACTTGCCTAACAATGCAATATTTAGATATTTGCGACCAGTTTTAACTAATATTTCAATAATCTTTCTTAATAAATTTTGCCACTATATAAAAACGTTGTTTTTAAAAACGTTGGTTTTTATCTCGAATTATTCTGAATTTTATTTGGTGTGTGTGTGTGTGAGTGTGTGTGTGTCATCAAATTTTCGATCGTTAATTTAACTCACTTCCCATCAAGTTAGAACTCTGAAATTTTGGGAATCGTTCTTGCTTGCCTAACAAACAATCTTTAAACATTTGCGGACAAGTTTTAACTAATATTTTCTTTAGTAATGCAGTTTAGCCAAATCACTTGGTGCGATTTCAAAAATTGGCACCAAACTTGGCGATTTTTTTGGCTGAACGATAAGTCCGTGAAACGGACTAGGGTAGCCACATTTGCAAAATACCGCCAAATTATTCTTGCCGCCAAAGATGGTTGGGTTAAACAGCATTCCAACCATTTAATTTACCGGATGAATTAGTTAATTTTATTTAGTTTTACCGTTTTTATGTATTTCACTTGGTGTATGTCTGTCGGTGTGTGTATCAGTGTGTCATCAAATTTTCTATCGTTAATTTAACCGACTTCTCATCAAGTTAGAGTTCTGAAATTTTGGGAACCGTTCTAACTTGCCTAACAATGCAATATTTAGATATTTGCGACCAGTTTCAACTCATATTTCAATAATTTTCTTTAATAAACTTTGCCACCATATAAAAACGATGGTTTTTATCTCGAATTATTTCTATCATCAAGTGTCTTCAAATGAAATTAAAATTATCGCCAGATGGCAAGTCATCGAACATTCTTTTATGCCTTCTGCTTCAATGACATAATGTAGAATTTCAATAGAACAAAACTTTTTTAAAGTTCTTGTTATTTTATGTGTTTAAAAATTTCCTTGTGTGTAGTGTATTATAGTTTATACAATAATGCGTAGTTTTTTTTTGTTTAAATGTGTTATTATTATTGATTGTCCAGTAAAATGATTTTTCAGTATTCCGATGGTGTTCTGGTCTGATAATTTCCATATTATTGATTGAGTATTGGTACTCCATTCTGTACATTTTGTCATTTTTTTAATTTTTAAAAATAGGGATGATAAGAAAAATAGTGAATGATTTATTGTTTATTAACTACGCACTTTTAAGCTATACGAGATGTATTGGCTTCGGACTTCGTAATTCTGAGCCCCAGTCAAGTGACGAAGACAATACTTGAAGAAGAATTCCACTTCTCAAACTTCTACGCTATCCTAACATTAGGACTAGAAGTCTCAACAGATTTTACGAGCATCAGAGACTCCCGATACGACGGGTATTTCGTGGCATCAATATTCGAACTGACAACTTGCAGAAACAACGCCGTCCATGAACTCACGACCATGGCCATTCGGTCACCACGGCCGCAATTTAAAAAAATGAAAATGAATTTTCTGTGAAAAATGTTCTTGCTATCGATTGTATGCTTATAATCGTTCTATTTTTGACGCATTTTTGTAATTTTGTTCGAAACTCTGTTCGTTGTATTAAATGTAAAATATATCTAAGCTTTTACACCTTGTCTAAGTGTATGTGTGTGTTTCTTACATTAATAAACTTTAAATATTAAATATATTTTCGAAGATATTTAAAACCAAGAGGTAAAGCACGCAAAATGTTTGTCATTTGCAAACTTACAGTAAAAAATAAACGATTCTCATTAATTGCAATTTTGTCTTACAGTTATGAAGAAAGTATACTTCTTCATAATTATAAGACAGAATGCGTTTTCTAAAAAAATATTCTTCGTTAATAGCCTCGTAAACTTCGAGGGATTTCTGGAAAAACTATACAATTAATTTATTTCTACGACTGCAGCACTGAAGGACTTGAAATGGCTTTTTTAAATAAACAACAAAACCGACGAGCCCATTGCATTAAAATAATTTAATGAATGTAAAAACTATGCTTGTTTTCTTTTTCGTTTCACTGATTACTAAGAGCACTAAAAATTGACTGTAAGAAAGAAAATAGTTCCTAGAAACTAAGACATAATAAACCACAGGGGAAAAATCTGTTCGTGAGCTATTAATTTGGCAGGAAACCCAGCTGAGTAATTCATGGAATACAGATATTCTTAAAAGTGTACTAAATGGTTAATGATACAAATTTAATCGAACGCAAAATACAGGATTCAACATCTTTCTTGGAAGTTCTGCAAATTTTCCGAACCGTTCTGCTGTAATTACGTAGCTGGTTTAATCATTTAGGCCTAAATAAGCGAAGCATTAATGATTAATGTATTGCAATATTTAAAAAAAACATTCTTTTCCTGGCAAAAGAATTTAAATACGTGCTTTTTCTTGCGTTTACTTCTTGAATAATCTTTTCTATTGCTCATAAAGAACATGCAATATGTTTCCAATAACACCATTCTTCATTTTAATTTTAAACGTCAACTATTTTAACGTCATAAAAGATTAAATTTTTAATAAAGTTTAATTTATTTTCAGATATATTTCATGTTTATGTTCTTTTCCAAAAAAAAGTTCATTTGATTTGTTTCTATGGATTTATTTAAAACTTAGCATTCCATCTATTGATTATAACAAATTTCATTTATATAAAATTATTTATATTTTTGCTATTTTTTTTCATATGTTATTCAGAATTCAGTTTAAAATCTCTAAAACTCGTTTCACATTCCGTATTATTTTATTTTAACATTCTTTACTACCATTATGAAAAAATCATTCAATTCTACAACATTTGCTTTTTTGTTGTTAAATATTTTTTACAAATATAAACATTTCATACTATTGATTGCTTACTTTTTTTAAAAAATACATTGCAAAGGAAACTAAAATTAATATGTATTTAGTTTGTTTTTATATCATTTTAATATGGAACAAGCAAATTACAGTAATTTCACTTGGTTTCTTAGCAAACGATATTTTTGCATGCAATTAATATTTATATATTTATTCCAGTTTTATTAAAGAATAGGTTAACTGTTTTAATTTTCGATGGAAGTATTTTAACAGACGATTTTCGTTAGTTTCTTTTTGCCTTATGCGAACTGTTATTTATTATTTATACTCAGCAGTTGGCAACTCGGTTTTTTTATTCAATAAATGAGACTAATAATTCAATAAAAATAAAATACGTTTAAATGTGTTGGTTTTCTTCGATTTTATTTTACGTTTTCATAATGAAACTCAATTTATATTAAATTTTCCATTTAATATTAATAACGTAAAGAAAATTCACTATTATTATAGGAATTGGAAAATACATCTGAATGAATTCTATAATGGAACGCTTTGATGACAAAGATTTATCTGTTAAACAATTTTTTGATGTTGATGTTTGGAGAAAAATGAGCGATTTTGAGAAGCGTTGCTATTCCAACAAGAAGAAAAATTACGATTTTTTTCTGAAAATAGGTAAGTATAATAAAAACGTTTTAGGAAATGCATTTTTTAAAATGCCTTATTTTACGAATTTTATGATTATAGCTATGTTGCATATGACCTTATAATTAATAATCTGAATGTTTCTGACATTCATTAAAATTTGAAAACTAAACACAAATTTTTCATTGAATAAATTTTATATATATATTTCAATTTTATTTATTAGATTTTAAGAATTTCTGTACAAGCAGCAATTATATACCCTTCTTTATTATTTTTTTTTCGTAAAGAAAAGTAACTTGTGCAGTTTTTAAATGATGCTGTGTGTGTGTTTCTCAAGTATAGATTACTAATTCGCAATATATACATGTTGTACGTTATTTTTTCTGAATTTGGTTAATTTTTATAAATCATTATTAGGAATTATATAAAAATATTTCTGTTTGTATAATGAAAATCTATATATCAGCTAGAAAAATTTACTTATTCCCGTTTATAATATATCTATGTATAAATTTTATTTTGTACAGATAAAATATACTAGAGGTATTCTGAATTATGAAAATGAAAAATATTAGAAAATTCCTATATAATTTAACAACTCGATAAACATAAGTGTGATAATCTATTAAATGACTGAAAACAGATTATCATTTATTCTTAAGAAATATTTTATATTCGTTAAAAATTAAATATGAAAGCATTATGCATATTTTAAAAAAATTATACTAATGATATTAACTTAATAAAGAAGCAGTGTTTCAAAATTTCTGAGCACCTTTCGGTTATTTACTTTTCATTCTCTCGAAAATGCATGAATGTTATGTATAATTTATAAATCACTGAATACAATCATACAATCACTGAATGTTCAAAAAAAGTTTTTTAAATATTTTTTTCTATTTTTTCCCCCTATCTTTTTCCAAAGTATTTAACAGAAACACTAAAAATAAATCCAAAGACTCAAAAATTAAATTAATGATGACAAAGCAAAATTAAGAAATGTATATAACTTCAGTATCTTACAATAGTTTAAAAAATTTACGAAATCCGAAAAAAATTCTCAGTTTCATTAAGCTGTAAAGATTGTTTTTCTAATTTTATTTTTAGTTTCAGATGTGGTTTCATTATGTTTCAGTCAAATTAAAATTTATCAAACTAAAAATTTACCAAAACATTTAAAATTTTAGGTTTGAATCCACAGAAACCGAAATTTATGAAATCAGTAAAGAATTTGAACTATAGCTCTAAATCTCAAGGTCAGTACAGATCTTAAATACATTTTAATACATTTGAGTTATCAATAAGAATTATAATTATTATCTTTTATTTAGAGCGGAGTGACTCGAAAATGCGAATTAAACGAACAATTGAATCAAGCAGAAAGGTAGATTTTGTTTTAATTCTGATTCTTTTTAAACTCTTTTTTTTTAAAAAAAAAACAATACTTTAGAAGTTGAAAGAAAGTTTTAAAAATGAATAATTCGATAAAAATTATTTACTTTCCTGTAATAAACTTAAGTTTTGAATAAAATATTCAGAGTTGAATATTTAGCTAACAAAAAGGCTAATTTCTTTTAGTTCAAGTATTAAATACCGTATACTATTTCCGAATATAAGCAGATACGTATCCACACGTGCGTTTTCGTTTTTTTCGAAAATTCTATCCGAAATTCATATCCCTTATATTAGCTAAAGTGAAAAATATGGTTGATGATTCTATATGAAGTGGTATTTCAAACTTTTAAAAATCGCTGAATCAGTAACGATATGGAAGGCAGCGAGGCTGATTTTGCGTATGAAGCGGGCATAGAATCTAGAATGGAAAGTATTTAAAGTGATGAGATATGCATCCAGACTTTCCAATGAGTCAACATGAATTTAAAGAATGGCTCAGATCTTCTGATTCTGATACAGACTTTAAAAGTATTCATTCGATTATTTTTTGCGTAAAGGTTGTATTCAAAACACCCCAGATGTAAGTTAAAAAATTTAAGCAATATTCTTCTTCCATTGTTACTTTTATGTGCACGGTTTGTACGGTATTCTATCATTATTTCTAGCGTACGTTTTCTTACTTTTCTACTAGCCGGGTGCAAATTTTACCAACATCAGATTTTTCGTTTTGGCGGCGATTCAATTAATCAGAGTAATAAAAACACTTCCGAAAACAAAACAACTCATTTTCATAAATATGAATAATTATTTCTTTTATAATCATTTCCCTCTTTAACTTGATATGTGAGCTAAAGAGACAAAACGTGCTACATTTGGCGATTTATCGGGCTACATTTGGCTAGTTAAAAAGTATGTGCGTTTTTTGCTGACTTGCGATTCCCTATAACTATAAGCAGACATTGTAATTTATCTTAGAAAAATATCTAAAAATTATTTATCAAACAGTTTTTGCAGTATTTTTTTACGTATTAAAGATACTTATAACTGTGTGTTGCAGAAAATTTAATAATATTCTCATTACATTTTACAGTAAAATAATATATATTCGAGAATATTCTCGCTTATAGATCTATATTTTATAATAGAGCATGTGTTTATATCTAAAAAATAATGTGATATAGTCGAGTCTTAAAAATGGAATGATAATTTATGAATTGGAAGCAGATTGCTCCAAATATGAGTAAATATATAAATTCGAGATAAAACCTGTATTTAGTATAAATAATGTATTCGTAATTCCCTGTATATCATACATTTATAAATTTTAATACTGTTTTCTATTTTTTTTCAGAGTTTAAGTGAAGGTAATTCAAAAAATAAAAAATACATCGAGCTTGCTGTTTCTAAAACTAAAATCGTTCCTTATGGATCCTATCAGCCAGGTAGAGAATTTTTCCAAAATTTAACGTTAAGAACTGAGAAACATATAAAAAACTTAGAGGTACTTCACGAATTACTGGAAACCGTTTTAAAAAACATTGATGACCAGAACACGAAATAACAATAATTGAAATGATGAAGAATTTGAAGTATGCAGAACAATAAATGAACGTGATTATTGTAACAGCCATTCACACAAGTAAATAATTTGGACACACCTCAATCATCTGATTGAAACACATGTTATTAAAAGAATTTTGAAACCATGCATCTTTTTAATTTTCGGTACAGTAATTGGTATTTAAAATATTCTATATATATATATAAGAAATGAATAAGTTTTAATTAAACATATTGATTATATTAGAGGAAATAACATTATTGGATTCATAAAACAGTTTTATTATGAAATTAACAACTAACAGTTTTGATAATAAAACATTAGAGACTAATAAATAATAAAAAACATTTGGCTGAAGTAATTAATCTGAATTTTTGAGAATACAAATATTCCGAGAGTAAATACATTTTCTGAAGTGTTGAACCCAAGATGTGAAATCCTTATACACTCAAGCATTGCAACAAATATGTCACATCAGCCAATTCGAGCCAATATTGATTTTCCAAGATAAATAACAACAAATCAATCAAATTTGAATAATTTTTATGTTCCATGTTCTACCTGTGAAAATGACGAAAAAAATTTGGAATATTTTTTCTTATATTACCAAATTAATGTACTGCAAACACATTTATCATCATATATTTAGCATTTCACTCTGAGAGTAACCCAGAATAATCCGGCTCGAAATAAAAATACACAAAAGATATCAATTAAAAGTTTAAAATGAAATTAAAATATGAATTAAGTAATATTCTATCAAAACATTCTAATATTTAATTATCTGTCTTTACAAATTCCTCCGTAGTAATCTCGCGTACAATTTCACGAACTGACATATCACTTTATCGAGAAGAAAGTGAAGCATTCCTCCATGTTTTTCTTTAGTTTAATTGAATTAAGTAAGTTAAAAACAGGTTAATCTCTCTTCCCCTAGCGATAGGGAAACTCCTTCTTAATTAAAAGAAAAAAGGAATTACGTAAGAATAAATGATGATACTCCGAAGTAAATGAGATTTCCGCCTTTTAAACAAGAAGTCGTAAATCATAATCACATGAAATGGGTCAAATGAGGGGCCTTGGCCGTACCTAACTTCTCTCTTACGTTCTAAAATTCACCGTTGCGAACCCAAGACCCACATTTCAATCAACACTTATCGACGCATTACCTATTACAGGCACGGAGTTCAACTCGGTTCGTTTTCACTTTTATTAACTGACTGCAAACATTTTTAATATTCTGGGCGCGCGGTTGTTGTTCTGAACTACGTGAAATGGAGCGCTTCGCTGTGATGTAACCCTGTTGACGAGGGTTACGTTTGAGAGTCATTTGATTTTCTTCTGTACTTCACAGAATTAATTTCTTTGGAAATGCGCCTCGGGTCTGAAACATGTGAGAAAGCTGCATTATTTCAGGATTAACCTGCTAAATTTATTTAAACGTTTTTTATAAATAATAATGGAGTTACCTACGGAAGCCGGATCAAGTATAAAGAGGCTTTTTTTAAAGACCTCTGAAAAACTATTCACCATAAGAAATTCCATACATCCTCTTTATGATCTACACATATTTTCAACTTATTATAAGTTCCTTTTAAAAATTTATATTTCATAAATAGAAGACAGACGCGTGAAGAGGCCAACCCTCTTTTGAGAGGTTTAAACAAATCGTAGTCTGTAGATGATAAATCCTGCCTGTAGAGAGGGTATTGGAGTGCTGTCCAGTGATATTTCTTGAGTTTTTTTTTTCTTTTCTGAAGCTTTGTTGCATTTTTCTAGAAAAGGAGATTATTGCTGACTGCTGTGAGAAGTTTTCTGGACGGATGTATAGCTTCAACCTTCTCTAAAGACTCACAGTAATATGCTTATAAGGTCCGTTGGTCATTATTTAACACACTTCCTATTACATGTTTCGGGCATCACTCATCCTAGCCACCCTAGTGATCTTTTTCCTTTTCCATACATGAGGTTTGCAGTCTTTTATAAACACGGTTGAAGCACCCAAGGGATATCTTAGAGATTCTTCTCTGTTATCGACCCTTCTTCTTGTCAGCAAATTATTATCTTTTCCCCATTTTTTAAACGTCTGGACACCTTGTTTGGTGCAGTATAGCCATACCTGGATCTTTCGCCATTAAACTTCACCATAGCTCCCCCCCTCCATTGTAAGTTTAATAATATAGTCACTAGATTACACATTAAAATGAAGAGGAAAACAAATGAACCAAATCAACATATTTTTATTTAATCCAACTAGTCTAAATCTAGAAGAAAACTTGCTCTCTCTAAGGCCATTTTACTTAAATACAACTGAAGTATCATTTGTAATAATAAATTTATTTATTTCTTACTGATTCATCCAGGAAAGAGTGAGTAGGGTATCTGGAAGTGAAGATTCAATTATTGAGCCCCTTACTAATTTTCTTCTTAGATCCTTTTGGCCGCTTCTTAATTCATGAACGGTCTTATTTAATTTTACTATCATCAAATGTCAAACTTCAATCTCTATCAATCCTTCGCAACTTATAAATGTATCTGATCAAATCTATTCATTACACATCCTCATTTCAATTTAATCAGCATGAACCACGTTTCATTTTATAGGGGTGAAGTTTCATCTTAAAGGATTCAAACAGAAAAATTCCCAAGTTTAGTTGAAAGGAAAATCACGATAGAATCCAACGTCCTATACTGCAAAATTGTTCGTTGATCATGAAAATAATGTATGTACATAATCCCCCCAAAACAGTAGCGTGAACTTCTCCGACAGGTAATCAATTTTTGGCTTTTAGTGTTGTAATTTTAACTTTTTCTGCGCTATTCCACATCGAATAATGCTCTTTCAGCGGGCTTTGACTGAATAAATTAGCATATAAAGAAGAAAATGATGCTAAGCGATCTTGAAAACTTTAAATAACTTACCTTGACTGTTTTGCAGAATGTATAAAATCATCAGCCTCTATTAAAAGTTTCATTTATATTTATTTTATCTACTTTCATACATTATTTTTTTAAACACGGTTTGATAGTTTAAATATAAAAAAAAATTAAATTCCGTGTCTTTTGTATCAGTCACCGGGTGTTATTGTTTAGTCAACGACAAAATTATCACCCTAGCTCTTTTTTTTTTAAAAAAAAAAAAAGGGTTTTATGAATATCCTATGCGGTCAAAATAAAATAAATCGGTGAAAGAGTGAATGTTTGAATGAGTAAGGGAGTGAGTGATTAAATGGATGCGGGAATCAGAGTGAATTAGTGATTAAATAAATGATTTGATTCTAATATTTAATTGAATAATTATTTTTAAAAAAGTTTCCATTTTTGGTGTGGCTACATCTTTTCTCTGCAAAAATGGATCAATTTAATTTTATTTAAAATTTGCTAATGCTTGTTTATAGATTGAACATATTTTATTACTGTCTTAGTTCACCCCTTTTTGAAACATAAATTTGAATCCATTTAAAATAAACGTTTGTTCAGATAATTTTTTTTTAATAAAAATCTATAATATTCATTTAATAGTTATTATGTGACTAACATTAAAAATTTAATGTAAACAAATATAAATTTCATTTTTAAGTTTTAGTATCGTAGGCATACCATTTCTGTAAAGATAGTGAAAATATATTTTCACTTCACATGATAACAGGTGCTGAAATCCGCAAACACACATAAATTTATCGGGGTAGAATCGAGTCATACTCCCCGAAATTACATCAGTTTTTAGTTTCTCAGTGTTATATCAAAAATACGCTCTTTGAAGGCTTCATTAAATAAATTTAGATACTGATCTGTTATAGCGGCGCCCGTCAAATTACGATTACGCCAAGTCGTCGCCAAACTCGTGAAGCCTATCTTTTGATACAGCCTACTTGGCGATATTTCTTAGTCGCTTGGCGATTCATCATCGGGCGCCGCTATAACACACAAGTACCTAAATTTAAAACAATGATTGAAAGATAATGAAAGGAGTTGCACTTTCGAAAGTTGTTTTACTTTTGTATTCTATTATACATTAATAGCAATATTACAATGCTAAGAGATATTAAAAGTCAAGCTACTGTTTAATTTATTCTTTTTCAAAAAATTTAAAAATAGATTCACGTATTTTTACATTTTCACTATAGGTTAATGTAAGTTAGTTTAGCTGGTAGATTAGTTTTAGTTAGTTAAGGTATTTGTTTGCAGATTAGTTTGTTATTTAGGAGTATTTAATACTTTTTTTTTCAAGTTATTTCAAATGCTTACAGAATATGGAACATTTCCCAACAGGTTCCCGTTACTGAAATATTTTTTTTTACTCATTGGCTTAAAGACTTACCTGATCTTTATTATTTTTTGTTCAATTCACTTCTCAAATACTCGATAATACTCACCTCTAGCACTACGAGTTTCTTTGCAAACGTTTTTCTTCAAAATATATATAAATGCTGAATAAGAGGACGGTCTTGCAGCTCGGCCTTCCTTGGGTGAAAAAAAAAGGAATTAGAGGTCAATATAAAACCAAATGTATCTCCATATGGTGATAACATATTCATTTAATTCATAGATAATAGTATCCAGTAAGACTTTCCAATATTTATACAGGTGTTCCTAAGTACCTGCGACATTATTAAAGCGACTTTTATAAAATTCTGCCATCTGCTGGTTCTTCCTTTTCAATAGGCGGTACAAAGATTCCTTCTATCGTACGAATAATAATACTTCCCTCATTTTTATTAACCTCTATTTAATACCTTTATTACCTTCTTCCTATTTTTTTCGAGTTGTTTGCCATTTGCATAACATCTGGTACTTTGAACTTCGAATCGTAGCCAACACGAGTTGGTATTCCGTTTTTCGAAACTTCATCACAAAGCGGATTAACTCCAAATGATAGCTTATTACTTGATATAGATGGTTGCTGATCTCTATGAAGGTTACATTCAATAAAAACAACCGATTTGATCAAATTCATATCCATCATGTGTATCGGAGGCGAGCGATGCTTTTTTTTTTCGGTTCAGAGAATCGGATACTTGAAAGAACTCATCAAAAAATGTCATTTGGTTCATATGTGGTAGCCACTGAAATTTTCTACTTCCTCTCCAAGAATTTAAGAAGCCAAGCATTGCAACAAATCTGTATAATAATATCATTACCTACAGATAAAACCAGATTAGAACCATGCATTATAATTTTAATAGATTTCTTATTGATCGTTTCTTCCTATTTTTATATCAGTTGCGGCAAATTAAGGAAATAAACATTATTTTAATATTTTGTTTTAAATATATAAAATTTCATGCTACAAATAGTATATACTAACCATTTTAGTAGCTCAATCTGTCTATTTATAGATATCTTTCAATAAACAGTTTTAATAAAGAGAGAGACTCATTTGAAAATTGATATATTTCAATTTTAAATGACTTCTAATAAAGTACAGGTATCCCCTAAATAGCACAGTACTTGAACTGCACGAAGTCGCCAATAGCACGGTTAAAAATTGCAACGGAATTCGAATTACACGAAGTCGCGAATATTACCGTTAAATTTAACTCGATCACACAATACATATGTACATATACATATCGTCTGCTTATATGGAAAACTAACTGTCTTTAGAATATATTAACAAAGCAATAGTTAGTTCCCCTAGCTGCAGGCATCCATAGAATTACAAGGTTTCGAATAACACTGCACCAAAAAACTACGTTATTCAAAGGAAGCCTAGATATTTTGATTTCCCAAGAGCATATGCATAATTTTGATATCATTGGTCAATATAGTGCCAAATGAATTAATTTTAAAGCAAAATTGAGAGAAAGCCTGTTATTAAATTCACTAATTCATTTAAAACAATAGTTGAAAATTTGGCGCCATTTTATTTCTTTTTGCTAGTGTTAGCTTATAAATAACTATATCAAAATATAAATCGAATTATAAATGATTTATGTAATAAAAACGCGTTTCAAACGAATTAGGAAAAATGAATTAATTTGTGAGTTTTATGGAAAAAAAACACTACTAAAATAATTATTGTTACGAACTACACTTATATATATGGCCAATTTATAAGCAAATTTACGTCACACACACGATACGCATGCCAATGAATTATATCTTAAAGAAATTCTCTTGTTTTTCAAGTAAGCATCGATTAAAGGAATCCAAAGAACTATAACTTAATGAAAAATAGCAACTAAAAATGGAACACAAGTTACTTATAAAGTGAAAAATTCAAATCCTTCAAAGAATTAAGATTAATTTAATTTCGCGTGATTTTCAACTTCCCAACAACTTTTCATCAAATGATAAGGCATTAATTCTTCAACTCCTAATCTTGGGGCCCATTCTTATAAAACAGTACATGCGGAACCAGAATCCAGCTTACCA
>BMAW01031461.1:0-10003 GCA_019974015.1 Nephila pilipes | reverse complement strand
CTTTTACATTTATATGGATTATTACATTTTTAAAAATTATTATCAGCAATACGTAACTGAACGAAGCACATCATTCTTTACTTCTCATGTACAAAGCAATACACAAAAAATAGTGAACCAACGTTTTTAATATTGCAGTATATTTTCCTTGGAAAAGATATAGAACTTTTTAATTTTGGAAATTTAAATTTTTATTATTATTTCGTATACTAAATTATTTCTTAAGATTTAGACATTAATTAGAGAAAAAAATATTTTTGGTTAACTTTATACATACGTGCCCGTTATACAAGCATGAAAAATCTGGAGCCATATTGTATAATAGTTTTCATAAAAATTGTAACTAAATCTAAATATGTCTCACAAATCATGTCTATGTTATATGCAATTTAGAGGATTAAAAGCATTTTTGACAAAAATATTACTTTAATCACATTCTATAGAATGATTAAAATACCATTATTATGTACACATAAAACTAAGAATTACTAATAACATGAAAATATATATATATCACAAGAACAAGGAGTCGTGTATATGGTATTCTATAATTCCTCGTATATTCTTGTACCCTTAGATCCACTGAACTGTTTTGATAAAATATTAAATAAAATTTAAATCATTCGCTAGATATTATATATAGCGCTATTGAAATTTTTCATGTATTTAGAAATGTCAGGTAATTGAATTATGATAATAAATGTTTTTCTTTTTTCGATATCTGTATCTTTTTTAAGGCATTGTGTACCTTTACGTTTGTATTGCATATAATGATTCAGATGTCACTCAGAAACCCTATACAGAGAGTTCTAAATACGAGTATGACCCATAATGGCATACCTAGTGCTTAAGACTGGAGATTGGATGCACACACATAAGACGACTCTCTTGTAATAACTACGCTCGAAGACCATTTGATCTCCTTTAGGTTTGAGAGAGATAATTGCCTCCCAAGATTATTGCATGTACACATGTTTAATATTAGTTTCAAGATACTTGACTAAGCCACTCATAATAACGTTTATAATCTTATGTAGATATTGATCTATATCAGCCTTTTGCAATGTGAATTGGTTATTTTTAATAATCTTTTTCATGACCATTAAAAGCCTTTTTCCTTTCTTTGAGTTCTGTAAGTTAAATAAAGCATTATTTGCATGTTAATATACTTATATTTATCTTATGTTTTATTTAATTATTGCTTACATGTAATTATGTTACAAAAAATATTGCAAAATTAATAAATTGTTCCATGCAAATTTTTACAAAGAAATGATTTAATCACCGAAAGTACTAACTTCTTGAAATAATTATTAAGGTTGCCGGAATAGGCGAGCAAAAATGAAATACTTAATTCCGGACTCTTTTCTTGAGATATTTATTTTTCACAATTCTTCGTAGAGCTTAGGTTTTTTTTGCGTTTTTAATTATAACATTTTAATTTTATTGAACTATAAAAGTGTTTTCTCATTCAAAAGATTTTTCTTTCACTTTGAGTTCAATGCATATATAAGTTTTCAATTATATTAACATTTAATTATAATTTCTAAAAACAATATTCCATAAATATACAAAATATTTTAATCACCATAAACAGGGTGAACAATTTAAAAGAGTAAGAGTTTTATTTCGTATTATCCACATCTATATTAATAATAATAATATACATGTAGTAAGACTATCAACATCATTACTTATTTAATGCATCCATATTTAATGGGCGGATAATGTTTTTGTTTCACTTTCGCTTTTGAAACATAAATTCGCTTGAACATTATTAGTAATTTTTAATCCGTTTCTGTGCAAATGATACGAGTAAATCGTCTGCATCTTTCAACAATTTTTTTTTCATTTTTGAAAACTCATTTTGTAAGATTTTGAATGACAACTATAAAAATCGTCTGCTTGAACCAATTCTTTGATTTTTAACGAAAATGACTCGTTATTCTGTGGAAGAAGGCGTTTTTCTTTACGGTTATTGCGTTATGTCTAAATCATTTAAAAAACGAGAGAAATTTAATTTAAGGTTTCCATTAAGACCAATACTTTCAAAGCACTGTATCTTTAAGAATGTTAAAACATTTCAGTCAACGGGAAGTGTCACGAATGTGGATAAACAGCAAATTCTATCTGTGTCAGCACATGGAAATTTTGATAAAAAGAAAATTTCCTTGGAACAAACCCCAGGTAAATTCATATGAAAATAACTGTTGGAACAAGGGATACCCTACGTTCAGCGCTTCTGACTGTTTTAATTGAAATTTTACCCATATCGTTTACAGTCCTTGCAGGTAATTATGTTCAAATGATCAAGGAAAATAGCTGAATTTTTGTGCATGGTTTTCCTTTTTATTGGCTACAAAATTCAAAAGCGTAATGATGTTTACTTCTCAGATTAAGCTTGGCCACCTCAATAGCTATGTAAATAGCCAAAATTCCTACCTATGGAGACAAAAGCGTCCCCAAGAATTAAGGGAATCATTTTTATACTTCCAAAATTTTGGTGTGTGGTGTGCGGTTCTAAGGTGAAAAGTGATAGGACGATTTTTTTTACCTAACCCATCAATTCCAAAACGTACTGCTCATAGTTCAAACTTTAATTGCTTCACTAGAGATAAAGGACCATTTCTGTTGATTTCAGCATTACGGAGACACTCCACACACGTCAAACCTATTAATGGATGTGCTTAGGGAAATACTTGATGGAGGTTAATTTCAATAAGTCTCTGGCCACCAAGTTCACCTGATTTAACTCCGTTAGGTTCTTTTGTAGGGTTATCTCAAAGATAGAATTTTTTAAAGATGTTCTGAAAACATCGATGAATTAAAACAAATTACAACTAAAGAAATTTCGTCAATAACATCAATAATGTCACGAAGTGTGACAAAAAAACTTGGTTCAACGTGTTCACTTTTACATTCAAAATGGTTGCGAACATTTTCAACATTAGCTGTTAGGAATAATAATGTAAAAAATTGGAATTAAATCATGTTTTCTAAAATAAAATAATTTCACAATTAAGTAACATTGTGCGTCTTCATTTCGGTCTTAGCTTAGAAATGTAGTTGTAACAGTCCCATAATCTTGGAAATTTTCTCCCACACTTAAACAAGTTTCAAATAAATGCACTTTAGTGTTATAATATTTGTTAAACCCATCAGAATTATTGATAATAAGAAAAAACAACGGACACTCTTTTAAAATTCTCACTCTGTGTAAAAACAATACACAAACAATTATGAACCAAATTTTTTCACAAATGTTATTGTATATTTTTTTTTGAAAAACTTATAGAACTTTGTAAATTTCTAAATTATATTTTATTTATTATTTTTTTTTTTTCATTTTTTCAGATAAAATTATCTCTAGTGGACAGTAATATTTTTCTCTGAAATCAAAATAAAAGCAGAAGATAAAATATTAAATTAGATATATCTTATCAATACAAATATTCCTTAAGAAAGGTAAAAGTAATAATTATAATCATAATCTATTATTATGTCAATCTTTTCAACCTAACACAATGTACCCTTCAATTTACTCCTATGCCCAAGCATGTTCGCTTATGAAATTTTCTCAAGATAGCAACATGCTAGCACATGTTAATTAATGTGCCTTCACAGAAACGAACTTTTTTAGATGAATTGTTTTCCAATTGACAGAAAAAAAAAATAATCCTTACCCTCTACCAAAGCCTATAAGTCTAAAATATTTATCGCTAATCATTAAACCTATAGTACAGGGAACTCTATCACTTCTGAATTACCGTAATAACCAATACTGATTCTTATTTTATGGGCAGTCTATGATAATAATTTTAAATCAGAGACAAGGAGGAATAAGCAAATGTTATGACATTAATAATCATTTTTTATCTCATAGACAGAATATAACAAAAGTCAACGATTGACTTGTAATAATTGGAACCTTACTTTCCTTTAAGTGTCCTTTCCTTACAATTCACCTTCCAACTATGTAAATCATAATTTATGTATAAAATGAAGTATTGTGAAGAAAGGGGGAGACAGAAATGTAGAAGATACTTAATAATAAGATTAATGTAATATACAGAATGATGATTTCGTACGGTGGCTTTGGTTTCCGACGTAGTGGAAGGGAAGACAGATGATGATCTTGGATGACTGCGGCTGCTTTAACCCTAGATCAGATGTTTATTTATTTAGACCGTATTTAGACCCTAAGAAAGGTTGACTGGTCACGTTTTGTTGCGTCCTTCCCAAAAAGACAACAAGAGATGTCTCTCTTAGGGTAGTTGTTAAGCCGTTTTAACTACTGGAGTTTTTAAAGAAGGGGCCACTGCATACACCCCTCCAATATCATCGTGATGGTACGATGAAAATGCAATAGTATTTGTAGAGAAGGTTGCATTACCTGCCGTAGATATATATTTCCTCCCTGTTGTATGAAATTTTGCTTGGAATTGTTTCCATTTGATGGCATCGGCTATATTTAGGTGAGTGACGAGTCCCGTCAACACGTGCACTCTAACCAAATTATCAATAGTTGAGATTTATGTGCGATTGTCTTAGTTAGACATACAGAGGCAAATGTTTTGCGTCGGGAGCATATGCAGCCAATAGTTCTGGACTACGCTGATATCTAGTGTTCGAGTCCTGGGTCACTGTTTCGACATTATATATATTAAACTGCGTAGAGAAGGAGAGTTGTTGGTTGTCTTAAATACCGGGGTCTGTTTTTAAACCTGGGCCATTGAATCAGAAGAAAGGTTGACTAGTTACTTTTCACAGCGCCTCTTCAAACTAAGTAAAATGAGATGCTGATAGCGCGGGATAGTTATTAAGACGTTTTAACTTCTAGAGTTGTTGTTGAAGAGAGCCGCTGTAGTGTGTTGTGTGCTGAAAAATTCGGACATGTATAGTGGATTTAGTGAGATAAGAACTCAAAACTGTCGGAGAAATTGAAAGAGTTACTCGTATCGTAATTCGCTAAGCAAATACTTTAGTAAGTTATAGAAGTTGTTAGCTTTTGTGGATAGGGACATAACTATGGAAATTTCCCCCTTTGTTTTAGGATTAATAGAAGATATTTTAAAGAAACTGAATATTTTAAATAATTTGTCGGAACTTGAACTTCAGTTGGTTTAAATCTTGCGATTGGAGTAATAAATGGTTCTCTTCCATTTCGTAGGCACATGTCATAAAGTCGCCAAAAATGATACAACTGTCGATAAACGGAATATCTGTATACTGTGTGTTGTCGCCAAAAAAAAGTCTGCTTGTCCAGATTTAGTACCACATAATTTTAAAATGATAGACAAGACGGGTAATAGGATACTTTCTCTGACATTCTTAGGGTCTGTTACTGATTGGCAAAATAGAAGCCATTTATGAAGTAATGCATCTAGCACACCCTCCGTAATTGTACGAAAGGTGTATTGAAGTCTTAAAAAGCTCCTGTTTACGTAAAGTTTCTTATACACTTCTGAGCAGAACTGTTCGCAAGCGATTCGAGATAGGCTCTTGAACAATTCATTAAAATTATTTTCAATACAAACTTCCAATATTACAAGGGAGTGGATAAAACGCCAAGGTTTACGTTCAAATAGACGTCAGAGAAATTCGTATGTAAAAGTTTTCAAACATATTTACTGAATCTTAAAACTTTAACGCAGGGTGCCAAAGGTAAAAATTGCAATGAATCATTTCTTAAAATTTTACTGAAAGAGAAGTTAAAAACTTATTTCCTGCGTTTCTTTATTTACAGTTTGCTCGTTAATGAATATTTTTCACGAATCCATGATACATGACACAGAAATATATTAACTTATACTAAATATTTCTTACTTTCTTATTCACATTATCACGACTTTATGAATTTTTGTAGAGTAAGCTAATAATTCGAATCTTTGTTTCGGAAAAGCTAGTTGCCTGTAATCACTGTCGCGTTTCTAAAAGTCTTAATACACAAGTTTTTTAATCGTTATTGCATGTTAAACTACCGCACCCTGCAAACAAATACATATAACCTAACAAATTTAATAGGTTTCATATTTGTTTTTCTAAAGATATAAGCAAAGTTTGTTTCCATCATCTGAAGAAAAATATGTTGGGTAATTTATTTGGAGTTGTTGAGCTCATGGCTCTTAATCTCCATACCTTGTAATCATTTGGAGCTGAGCTTAGGTTTCACTGCACCAGAAAGAAAAATGATTTGAATATTTTTTTTAAATGATATGACCCCTTTCGTTCTTTTAGCCAGAACCGGAAAATAAAAATAGTTAATTGCTATTTAAAGAAACCCCATTTGCTTGAGTGAAATAGAGTCTCTAATCACAGACTGGGAAAACAGCGCGAGGCGCAAGGATATTTTTTTATTTTTCTAATTGATGGTATTTAAATTACAACTCATTTTTAAGCCTAACTTCTTTTTTTTCAAAATCTTACGCATTACTACTTTAAAAATATCTATATTAAATTTATTATCTCCACCAAACAGTACAAATGAAACTATTTCTTAAAGAAAAATTAAGGTCATTATTTTTAAGCTGAAAATTTATTAATTTTTTTTCCATGGAATTAATTTCAATTGTGCATATAGCAAAGTCTCTTAAATTTTAAAAACAGAAAACTCAAATTTGACCTTTTTGTGTATCCCCATTTCCTCCAAAATCACTGAATTTCGTTCGTAAATTGTATATAAAAATGTAAATAAAAATAAAATAAACCTACACTGGTGTTGAAAATTAGGAAAATGTTTGAATTTGGTCGATATTTGAAGTATTACTTGTCAGATTTTAAAGAGATTTGGTTTTTACATAGGGTTTATATAATACAAAAAAAATTATCATTCAAAAGTTTTAACATACACGCATGATCGTGTGTAACACTCATCGGAATCACAAGGTGAGAAGCAGCAGTTGCAGAATAGAACAAAAAAATAGGTTAATAGGGGTTGTAGTCCCCTTTTACAGATATTCTGGCCTTGCACCGTAATTTTACGCTGGAGATATGGAAGCTTATGAGTTCCTGTGACAATTGATTCCCCTCGTTCAAAACGTTGTTTTAAGGTCTTGAATAGTTCTCGGAAGGGGCTTGCAAATTACAATTACACTCCCCAGAACATTTTAGGCATGCTCTATAAGTCTGAAATCTGGAGATCTGGCTGGTGAATATATCCTCCCTTTCCAGAAATTCGACGACAAGCTCAGCTCTATGTCATCTCGCGTTGTCATCCATTAAAAGGAAATCATGACTAATTGGATCCCTGAAAATGTTAATATAGGGCTCAAAGACCTCCAGACCTGAGGGCTCCAGGCCCTATACCTCTCAGCAATCAAATAAAAAGGAGGAGGTACGTGCAAAAAATAAGGAGGTACGTGCAACCATCCGACATGATGCTTGCTCAAACCATCAAGCCTCCGCTGCCGAATGGTCTATTTCTCGAACATTGGAGGGCAGGTAGCGAGTTCCTGGTTCTTTCCATATAAGTCACTGATTAAGCTGAACTAGGACCAATCTGTGAAGGGTACAGTCACCCATTAATCTATGCTTTAATATCTATGATATTTGAGTCATTTTAAGCGGACTCTCCTGTTCGCTGAACTGAGCGGGGCGCAAACAACAGGTCTTCTTACAAATAGCCCTCTCTCATGAAGTCTTCTGGAAACAGTCACCCTTGAAACTCGGATTCCTGTGGCCGCAAACAACTCATGAGGGACCTGAGAAGCTGTAGCATCCCTGTTACGCTTCGCTATAATGGGCAAAGGATGATCTTCTCTGGACGTCGTGGCTCTTGTACGACCTTTCCAAGATTTCTCCCGACAGGTCCGGTATCCTTAAGCTGTTTCTATAATTTGGACATGACTCTGGGTGTTAAATTGAATTGTCTGCTAATCTGGATTTGAGACTGGTCTGCTTCTAGTCTACTATCAATTTGCTACCGCATTCCATCATCTAAACATTGGTAGTAGTTCTACTGTTTGAATTTTAATTTAAGCTATTGCTGCAAAACACTACTAAGAAATTCGGCGAAGTGCACTAGCGAACGAAATGCGAATTTTAGCACGCGCGCTTATAATAAATCCTGCTTCTCTATTAGTTCCTTCCCGATACACGCATACGCTTACGAATTCGACGTATAAGATTTGCGTCTTTGTTTTGAAACTATATTTTTACATTTCTTTCAATTATTTTTATGGAATTCGACAAAATATGCAAATTGTTTTAATTTTGTACACCAGGGTATTTACTCGTTTCTATCAAAAATGAATTATAGACAACTTTATGATCACTTTGGATCATATTAATTAGATGCTGTGTGAGTATGCTTTCATATTTGTTTGTTTCAGTAAACGTCTACTCACAAAGTATAATATGTTACTTGGTTTTAGGGTCCCTAGCTTTTCAAAATGAAATCGCGATTGCTATAGTGAAGTGGAAAAAATAAGAAATACGTAGTTATTAGTAGCACCTTTCCTCTTTAAGTTTCAAACGAAATTCTGTTTCCCTTTTACATTTTAATTTTCAAATTTAAAATTTTGTGCAATTAGTTTCTCAAAGTAATATGAACCTTTCGGATTATTTCAATAAATCTATTTCTATAAAATTTTTATTTCATTTAAGATGTCTCGAGACACTTAACAATTATCCGTACATGCGAAAAGGCATTTTTCAAACCGGAGTAATTTGCCAAAGAAGTGGAAGAGAAATTTGAAACTTTTAATATATATTATTAATATATATTTACAAAATTTACTATATTCTTATATAGTTTTTAAAAATATTTTAGAAGTTTTATAGAAATAAAAATTTGACACTTTATCAAAATGACGAAAATCAATATAATACTGTGCACAGGATTCTGAAGCACAACTTAGATAAAAACGTCTAAATGTGATTTTATATAGTAGAGAAAACTATTCATTTTTGAAACTACGCATTTTTTTTTTTTTAAATGTTTCAGAAATATATTTAGAAATACATTAAATAGTATAAGAAAACTATCAAATTAAAATTCATATAAATTTTGGTTAATAATTTTATGCTTAAGTTATAGAGAAACATATTTTGAACAAATGTACGAAATTTCAAGCTATTGTGATTAGCTGCTGCTAATAATCCTGCGCGTGAGATAGATTTCTTTTTATTTGTAAGAAGGACGTTAAAACTGAAAAATTCGAAAAAAGAAGTGTAGTTTACTTTTTCTCGATAACTTTGGAAGTAATGTAGTTAAGCCTTTCCAATGAAAGTGTTCAGAAAATTATGAACTATAATATGCATATTTTTTTTTAAAATATACATAATTATGAAAAATAATGGTCCCGAAATCCCTTAAGCAAAAGGAGAAATAGAAAAAATACATAGTTTTATTACTTTTCTTATATTCAGAACTTTATATTAGTTTTCTTGAAATTCCTAAAGCATTTTTATTTTCACAAGCCAGACATACTAAAGTAAAAAGAAAATTGTCAATTCTAATAGCAAAAAGAATAAAATCTTAAGATTACGTCAGAATATCAATTATTAAAAAAAATATTAAAATAAGAGCAAACGATAAAGTCTTGAAGTAATCGACAATATTATGTTTAACAATTACAGTAAAAGCAGAAGATATAAAATTAAATTAAAAACATACCTTAGCAATGTCAATAAAATTTAAGCAAACTAAATATAATTATTTCAATAAGAGTGAACTATAAGTTCAATTTTTTAAATTTAACTCTTCGTATCCTTTATATTATAACAACGCATGTTTGTTTATACAATTTTCTAAAAACAACAAAATGTTGACACATGTTAATAATTATTGAAACACGTTGACTAACTGCATTAAATATTTAGTTCTACCTTAAGTATTTTAACGACATAAAGAGACTTTTTAAAATTTTCCAAGTAAATTTAATGTATCACTAACAATCTACTCTAGCTTAGAAACCGACACACAAGTCTCCGAACACCATTCTGTCAAGAGAATGTTCTACAGAAATCAATTTCGCTAATAAGGGACACCCTTCACTTCAAT
>BMAW01031460.1:23626-40860 GCA_019974015.1 Nephila pilipes | reverse complement strand
GAGAGATCCATTTTTCTTTTCTGTGCTTGTATTACTTTTAGCTATGACTCATTATCATTTCAACCACTGCTAAGTACGCAATAGTAAATAAAATAGGAGAATAGAGACAGTTCAAGGTTGTATGTTGAATGTTCGATTTCATGCGAGTAATTTATTGATGGAATAAGTGTAACTGTTTTTTTTTTTCCTTTTTGAATACTATTAAGGATTATTGTATCTGCTAAGTAGAACTTTTATTTTGAGTATACTTGATGAGTCAGATATTCAAATGTGTTTTAAATCATAGTGATGATTTTTTTTATTGTTTTCTGTTCAAAGATTGATGGTACTTTTTTTTATTTGATATATATTATGAAAGTGATATGAATGAAGATATTTTTTTTTATTGTTGTGATTTTTTTTTTTTTATAAAAATCTTTAGGAGTACAAATTCTAAGAAATTAAGATATTATTTTATGTGGCACAATACTTTATTATTATTGTAGTAATGATATTATTTGTTGATTTTTTTTATTTTGTTCTATGTCATAAGCAAAGTTAGCATCCAAGGTATAAATTTGTAAATTTTATGGTAAAGAAGTACGAAACAATTGCTTTTTTTTAGATATAAAACCAACCTTGATTAATTAAGCATGTTTTTACTTTTTGAATTAGAGTGTTATTAGATTGATTTAGGATAATTATAATAAGGTGCGAGATGGCATTTTTAGGAAAGGGATTAAAAGCAGACTTGCAGATTATGGCTACGGAAATGGGGGTTGAAGATGTCCTTAGTTTAAAAGTGTTTGAATTAAGAGAGGCTATCTTGAATAATAAAAACTTCGACGAGGAGTTTTGTAGGGAACAATTAAACACTATTATAGAGGAACGCAAGAGAAGGGAAGAGATGGCTGAGAGAAAAAGAAAAGAAGAGATGGAAATGGAAATGGAGGAAAGAAAAAGAAAGGAAGAGATGGCTGAGAGAAAAAGAAAAGAAGAGATGGAAATGGAGGAAAGAAAAAGAAAGGAAGAGATGGCTGAGAGAAAAAGAAAAGAAGAGATGGAAATGGAGGAAAGAAAGCGGAATTACGAAATGGATTTCAAACTCCAGATGAAACGAATCGAGTTGAAAGGAGGAGGAAGTGAAAAAGAATCGAAAGAAACAGGACCATTCAAGATTGATTTACATAAACTGATTCCGATGTTTGACTCAAAATCTGACGATATTAGTTTATTCCTGGTATCATTTGAACGTCAAGCAAAAATTTTGAATTTGCCAAAGGTGTATTGGGTGACACATCTGATTAGTATTCTACCTTCGGATTTTGTAGGTCTTATTACTCGTGAACCAGAAAAGGATGCCACTGATTACGAATTTGTAAAGGGGCTATTACTTCAACGATTCAAGTTGAGTCCCGAGAAATTCCGCCAGCTGTTCGTGAAACACCAAAAGAATCCCGATGGTACGTGGAGAGATTATTATTTTGAGATAAGAAATTTTTGTGAAGAATGGCTTAAGGGCCTAGATATTCAAACCTTCGACGACCTTAAAGATCTCCTCATAGCAGACCAAATGAAGAAGAAGGTGTCAACTGAGATTCGCGAAAACTTTATTGATGAATGGACAAAAATAAAAACTCCAAAGGTGCTGGTTGAAAAACTTGATGAATATGAGGATGTCCATGGAAAAACCAAACGGCCTGCAGTGCCATTTATTAATAAAGAGAAACCTTATTGTAAGACCCTCCCTTTGAATACCCGGAGCCCTCTACATCAGTTGGAAGGGAAAGACGTAAGAAATAAAAAGGGGATGGCCAATTACAAATACAATAACCATTTCAATGACAACAGCTATCAAGCGCATTATAATCAAACCCGAATTACACCTACATGTTACACTTGTGGCAAAGAAGGTCATTTCTCAAGAGCATGCCGAGATAAACACCTAAATAAGCAAAACTCGCAAAATAACAAGCTTTCCTCACCAGTCAAAGCCCAAAGTAATGCAGTTCAAGCTGAAGATACCACTAAGAATATCGTAACAGCGAAATTAGATGTTCCTGAATCAACGTGTAAATTTCTGGCAGAGAACATTGATAAATTGAAGGTTATAAAAGTGAAGTGTTTAGATGTCGTATTGGATGGAACGGTAGATTCCGGAGCACAATTCTCTGTGGTGCGAGCTGATTTAGTTAAAGACATTGAGAGTACCGGAGAAGGGAAAATCAATTTAATATCAGCTTTTGGGGATAGTGAAGTCGCTCCCCTAAGAACATTTAATATAAAGATCGATGATGGATGGCATGATGCAATACCAATTACATGTGCCGTTTCAAAGAAACTAGTGAACGACACGTTAATTTGTCAAACCGCATATGAAGCCCTTTTGGAAAACATACAGTTATGCAGTGCGAATGCAAGGGAAGTCATTGTTCATGAAATCCAACTGGATGAGGTTAAGAATTCAACCGTCTGGGAAGTCCAAGAATTTGAAGAGGATTCATGCTCTGACATAAGAGTATCGACAGACGCAGTCAACATTGAAAACGAAGTGAGATCCAATCTTAACAGTGAGACCCGAAGGACTTTTATAAAACTTCAGAAAGAAGATGAAACATTAATAAGCGTCTGGGAACAAGCAAATAACAAAGAAAATGCATATGAAATACAAGATGATCCGCTAGTGCATAATGACGTTGTTTGTGGGGAGTCAATCAAGCAAGTTGTCCTACCTGCGTGTAAAAGAAAGGAAATTCTACAAATGGCTCATGAAATTCCGTTAGCTGGACATTTAGGAGAACAAAAAACAAAGCAACGCATTAAATATTCCTTTTTCTGGCCTTCGTAAAGAGGGATGTGGAGACATATTGCGAAGCGTGTAAACCTTGTCAGTTACGAAGGGCTGTAACATACAGAGATAGGATTCCGATCCATCCCATTGTAAGACCTGATAATCCATTCGAAGTCTGGAGCGTGGATTGCATCGAACCGTTAGAACCTCGATTAAGAAGAGGGCATTTATATATTGTATGTGCCATTGATCTGTGCTCAAGATGGGCGGAAGCCATACCAACAAAGAACATTACTGCAAAAACTACTTGCGAAGTGCTGATGAAAATTTTCTGTCAAACTGGGTTCCCAAAGACAATATGCACAGACCAAGGTACCAATTTTACAGCACAATTGACTCAAGCCTTTCAAGACGTGCTGGGAGTATCTCCTAGGTTTTCTACTCCAGGTCATCCTGAGAGTATAGGAGCAGTTGAACGTTGGAATAGAACTTTGAAAGACATGTTAAACAAAAATATTCAAGAGCAAGGAAATGAGTGGGATGTCCATCTCCCATATTTGCTTTTTGCTTATAGAGAAATACCTCATGCACTTACTGGTGTATCACCATACCAATTAGTTTATGGAAGACTACCATCTGGACCGATGACCATTTTAAAAGAATTTTGGACAGGAGAAAGAGTAATCCCTACTAGTGCTGCTCGTTCTGTTGAAGAATACTTGAAACAACTGCAAAAGAAGTTGCAAGATGCACACGAAATCGCATCGGAAAACAGTGCTAAAAATCAGGAACGTATGACTTCACACTATAATTTGAGATCACGAGAAAAAAGTTTTTCTGTTGGAGATGAAGTACTAATCCTTATTCCTACATCTACGCATAAATTGCTTAACACTTGGATAGGACCAGCCAAGATAGTACAGCTCACTAGACCCCACTCTTGTTTAGTTCAAATGGAAGACGGTAGTACTAGAGAATTACATATAAATAAGCTAAGGCCTTATATCTCAAGAGTTGATCATGTTGGGGTTATATTTGATGAAGATACCGATTTAGGTGAATTGCATTATACTCCCGCAGATAAGGAAACTCAACCTAACATTGATATCAAGTTGAATGAAATGCCTAATGTTTTAAATGCTCAACAGAAATACCAGTTAAGAAATTTGTTACGACGATATGAAGACATATTTCGGAATTGTCCTGGAAAAGCCAAAGTGAAAGGTCATTCTGTTCAAGTTACGGCAGATAGTTCACCTAAAAGATTACAACCATATAGAGTTCCTATTGCTCTTCAAAAAGAAGTTGAACGTCAAATTAATGAGCTGCTGGATATGGACTTGATTGAACATAGTGATAGTGATTGGGCGCACCCGGTGGTGTGCGTGGCGAAAAAAGATGGAAGCATTAGATTGTGCATAGACTTTAGTCTTTTGAATAGTTTTACTATTCCTGATGCATATCCAATGAAACATGCAACGGATTTAATATACGAGATAGGCAAAGCTCATTTTATATCGGTCTTAGACCTCACGAAGGGATACTGGCAAATCCCTATGGAAGAAAACTCAAAACATTTTACTGCTTTCGTTACTCATTCTGGACATTATCAGTGGTAAGTCCTACCTTTTGGAATGAAGAATGCAGGAAGTACAGTTCAAAAATCTATGGATCAAGTGTTGAATCCTCATCAAAAGTACTGTAGATCCTACATAGACGATGTGGCAGTATTTTTAGAAACATGGTCAGATCACATGCAACATTTGGGAAATGTTTTTAAGACTTTGAGAGAAGTTGGACTAACTGTCAATTTAGAGAAGTGTGATTTCGGAAAGAGCCAAGTTAAATTTCTAGGTCACGTGGTGGGTTCTGGAAAGCATGCTCAGGATCCTCAAAAGATGGAAACTATGTCAAAGTTATTGAAACCAACGACCAAAAAACAGTTACGAGGACTGCTTGGCTAATCAAGCTATTATCGTGACTATATTAAGAATTTTTCTTCTATTGTTTTGCCCTTGACAAATTTAACTAAGAAAAATATTCCTAATAAAATTCCTTGGGATGACACAGCTGAAGAATCTTTCCAATGTTTGAAGAAAAGCTTAATCGAAATGCCTACTCTCTATACCCCTGTGTTGAACCGCCCGTTTCAGCTGTATACAGATGCTTCTGCTACTATAGTCGGCGCATGCCTTGCACAGAACGATGAAAAGGGAATGGAACACCCAATTTCATTCTACAGTAAGAAATTAACCAAATGCCAAATGAACTGGTCAACGATAGAGCGAGAGGCCTATGCCGTGCTAAGTGCATTGAAAAAGTTTGACTGTTGGATCTTCGGATCTCAAATACAGGTTGTGTCTGATCACAACCCACTCACATTTTGACCAAAGGATTACCACATGGTACAAAATTAGATCGTTGGGCACTAGCCTTGCAACGTTATGATTTACGGATTATATACCGTAAAGGGAAAAACCATGGCAATGCTGACGCTCTCTCTCGCTTGCCTTTTGATGATTAACCTGAGTTCTTTGTAATACTTATTTCAGTATTAAAGCATATTCCTATTTGTGTATATATTTAGAAAATTAGTGTCAAAATAATAGTCTTATTATATATATTCGTGATTATATAACCTTATGTTATTGCCTTATTTTCATTATATTTGTGCCTTAACGATCATATTTAAGTCATGCCTCATGTTTTTTTTTTTTTAATTTAGATAGTGCACTCTCCTCAACTAAGGTTCAGATATTTTGTTTCTGAATTAGGACTCTTTCGTGAGTGTGTGACTAACCTCCTTCTTTTAGCACCTGGTCATTAAATATGACGCATGTGCTTCCGTTGGTGGGGCGTGTAAGATTCACCGGACTAAAAACAAATATATAGGTGGAGCTGCCATCGATATAAGGAGAGACGGAACAGAAACAGAGGAGGAAGAATGGCGGCTATGACCGGTCGCATGACGAACAAAATGGCATGAAACAACAGCCAAATGTTTAGTGTTAGTGAGTTTTAAATATTGTATTAATTGTGTGTGTTGTGTGGCTGTAAAAAAAATAAAAACTTTAGCCACTAAAGTTAGACTGTTTGTTTATTGTGTACCTGGTAGTGAATGAATCTTCAGAAATGAAACTAAGAACCTACAACACGAAAAACACGAAATATTACTGAGAGATAGGAGAGATTTCTAGCTGAGCAGTAAATAAATTAAGTGTTTTAGAATATGTCTAGTCAACCTTCCGACAAAATACCCTTACAATGGCGCCCCGTTTATCCAAACCCCGAGAGAGGAGACGCCTCGAGTTTTAGAGTATTACCTGAATTTTTTTTTTCCGGAAAGGAAAACGTGTCGGAATTTTCAGATAGTATCGATAATAAGGTGTTTTATTATATGATACCAACAAATTTAGCCTGTGCTTACCTAAAGGGTCCTCTTAAAAGAAGAGCAAAAGATTGGTTCGAGGTAATAGGTTCTTCGTACGTGACTGGAACAGCAACAGACTTCGCACAATTGAAACAGGCATTAACAAACAGCTTTCCAGTAGTCAGAAATAGATCGGCGTTAGAGGCCGAATTTTACTCGTCGCACCAAGTTAGAAGTCAGGCACCGTCAGATTTTGTTAACAAATTATTGAAGATACAGAAAATCCTTAATTTTGAAATGACTGAAGAAAACCTGTTGAATCACATCATTATGAGATTTATGTAGAAGTCCGAAACCCCACAACAAAGGCCCAACTTGTACAATTAGTAGAAAAGTATGAGGAATGACATGGGTATAAGGAAACCGCGGGTTCGAGCAATAATGGCGGAAGATAGGAATGGGATTCGAGTAGAAGGTTGGCCGACAGTCATTTCGAAGGAAACTGGCGGAATAGAAGGGTTGATTATAGACAGAATGATGCGCGAGTGACGAATGTGGATTGAATAGTTTTAGATATCACGGAAGTGCAGAAAATCAGGGGTTCGAGAACAGAATTTGGAAAGATCGAGGTGATCAAAGATTCGATAGTCGTAGGGGGTCGCAATGATTTTACAAATAGAGGATCGAGTAATGATTGGACCGGAGGGGATTGAAGAAATCTGAGAAATTTCAGTTCGAATAGACATCGCCATAAGCGAAATATGGCCCTTGATTCACATAACGCAAGGCAAACTACAGAAGTACAATACCGGAATATCGCCAACCGTGGTGCTAATCGTAACAATAGTTTTGATCGCTCTCCAACAGCATTAAATTCATTATCTGTAAAATCAGCAGATACTTGCAATCAACTTAAGTGGGAATTAGAAAATGTTATTAAAGCCTTTCAGAGTCGGCTACAAACTGTAATAAGGAGGTCTGAGAGATTACAGAAGCGGATCCGATGTTTATTAAATAACCAATATCAATATATTAATCACAGTTTTCTTTTTGCCTCTAGTAGTAATTCTAAGCACTTCAGTTACTCTGTTAGAAGAGGCGCGAGCACCAGTTATTATGAAAAGTTAAAGGATCTAGGCAGAACAGGTAGAAACTGAGGGTAGCAAATGTCTAGCCAAGGAGGAAAGCTCTAAAGAGAAACAATGGGATCATACAGTTCTTAATATACTTTTTTATGAAGAATAAATATTATAATAAAGATGTATATAGGAATTCTGATATAGTGCGTTTTAAGATCAGTTTTTCCCTTCGTATTTTGTTTATATATTTGTAGATGTTTAATGTATAGAAATGAACTATATCATATATGAAAGACAAAGATCTGTACGGTTAAACGATATGGATTTTAATAATATACCAGATTATTTTTCTTAAATTACAAGAAATTTTTAATTACTAGTTTTTTAAAACAGTCTATCAGTCAAATTTGATTAAATTCAAAAGTAATTTAAAAATGAAGATTATTCATTGGTGAATGGCAAAAGAAATTCTCTGAAGATACATATACCTTATATGTGAATTAATTCCGGCGAAAACGTTATTCACATTTTCGTAGCGCATCATGTAAGCGATGACTCTCTACTGAAGTCTTTGAAACAACTTCAACACTTTCATCTTATCAATCCTTCGAGATATAATAATACGATTCCCCCGTGTATAACGTCGTTCCTTAAATCCTAATCTTTTGTCCTTACGCTCTCCTTAAGTTTGAGTCAAATACAACGTAACAAGGGGAATGACATTTAATCTCATTGGTATATTGCAAACACAGAACGAATTTTCTCTTTCTCTAACATCCTTTCTTGACTATTGGCACAAAATATCGGCTTTCACTTTAAAGGAGAGTGCGCGTTACCTTTGAATACTTCGTAACTAGAAACTAAACTCCTTCGAACTTCAAAATATCAACACTATTCACTTTCGGTTGTTCTTATATTTTAATGCGTCCACTGTAGCCTAATGATCATGTTCGCGGACTCGTGACTGGCGATTTTCATCGAGTCAGGGGTTCGAGACTTCATACCAGAAGCCCACTATGTAGTCGTGTTTAATGCACGTTAAATCTCTCATGGCTCATAGTCATTTTTTGCGTGATGTAGAAATTTGGAGAAGGAGGTTCCAGCTCGGGTGTCGCTCTTGTGACTTGACCGAGGTTCAGAATCAAGAGGTGCGTCGCCAATAGTTCCTAGTATGACGAATAAAACCACACCAAACTGAAGTTTTAATTTCTCTCAACAACCTCTTATTAACTAGGTCGTTTAATTTCTCTCAACAACCTCTTATTAACTAGGTCGTTTAATTTCTCTCAAAACTCCTATTCATTCCCTCAGACTTCTGATCTTTAGTGATTTGCAATGTCTCTCCTTCTAAACTACTCTCTTGAGCCATGATTCACGATATTAAGACACACTGAGGAGAATTATCAACTAGGTCGTTTTCCTACCACTCTCTTTATATTCGAGGTAATTCATGTGTTCATGATGTTACAGTTTAAGTTTACTGCAATAAACAATAGTTGATCCAACTGAGTGCGATTGTTCAAACTAAATACACATGCGTCTTTCTCTCTCGTTGTTTATAAACTACACGATCGCGACTTGTATCGTTAAATTTAATATACCAGATGTTAATGTTAAACATTCACTAAAGTTAAACAACTGAGAGATATCAATACATTTTGAGTCGTTTTAATATGTTTTTAATATATATAACTCAAAATACGACCTAAATTTATGCTTTCACCTATTCTTTTGTTTTGAACTTAGTAATATGTTTGATAGAAACTATTTTCTTTCTGAGCATTTAATAGGCAAATAGCTGCAAAGAATTTCATGAAAATTAAATTATTTAGAAGCATTTATGTGTCATAAAACAAAGTAGCTTTTAATTAAGGAAAAATAACTTAATTGTATTTAAAGTATTATTAATCCTTAACAGTTCCTTGACAGTTTCAGTAAGAAACATAAACTCTACCTACATAAAACAAAGTGTTTCGTGGAAAGGGAAAGAAGGACACCTATAATTTATCCTCTGGATTAGAGTTGGCCAAACCGTGTCTCATTTGATGATTTCAATGAGCTCTTCAATATGTTCTGAGTGAGTCATTGTGATGTCGAGTTTTGATGCAGAGTTTAGCGAGAGTATAGAATTATTTTCACCAAACGAGACTTTCTGACAGCTATGACACCATCATGAAGCAATCACTCTCTCGTTGAAGATATCATTCCTAACTATTGTAAATTGATGCTTCATTAAACTAGCGTATTTTACACGTAGTTAACTTAACTGACTGATTAGGGTATTCCGTTTCCTCCCCTTAGATAAGCAGATTCAATCCTTATTTCTATTTACCAACCCCTATTCATGAACATACAGGTCGAGTGTTATAGTCATGGTTACGGACTCGAGACCGACTTTGTTTTCGTCGAGCTGTGGGTTCAATCCCTGCTGAAGCTAAAGACCCGTCGTGTAGTGGAGATGAAGCACGTACAATCCATCACGGTCTCAAGTCCTCCCTTTGGAATGTTGTGGAAGTTTGGAGAGGAAGGTGCCAGCTCTGGGGTCGTCGTTGTCGTTTGACCGGGACTAAAAAATTACAACATTCTTTGACAATAGGCATCGTGTTGAATATTAGTGGGGCGTTAATAAATAATCACAATCATGTAACCATGAAAGTAAAAAAGGTATAAACAGAGCTCGAGTAATATGGAGCATTTGAATTTGCTTGTCTAAAAATTGGCGCATGATATCCAAAAGGTTGCACTAGATAATTGCATTCCAATAAAATTAAATCAGCAACTTGCATCCGAATAGGTAATTAGTTTACACTTCCTTTAGATAAATTTATATTGTAATCAGTCGTATTACATAAATAGTTAAATCAAAAAAAAAAAAACTCAACTAGTGTTGGTATGTGTACCCTTTTCAAAATTGTGACTTCGAATTCAAGCAGAATGCTATGCCAGGACAACTTCTATCAGCCAAATGTGAAATACATCCGATTACCGATCGATGAGGATAATTTTTCATTATTTCGTTTTTTCGACTTTATTACTTTCCTTTATTTCACAAGTATGGACCCTAATTTATTGGATAAATTAACAAACTTTCTTGATATATCTTTAAAAATATCTTTAAATTTATTAATATAATTTTTCTGATGTAAATATACATTAATGTTTTTCTTCTCACAATTTACACTTAAAATATATTTAAGTTTTTTGTGTTCAACGAGGTCCAATTTTGCTTTCAAATTTAAAATTAAACATTTAAGACTAATTTCATTTTTATCAAATACGACAACATTATCAACACACATAAGCAATATTACATACTAAGACTAAATATTTTTTTAAATCTTAATAAGGAAATTTTAAATTAGCATTTGAGGAAACAAACTAAGTTCAGCTCTTTTACTGATGAAACATCAAATTAAAAATAGATTGAAAGTTTATATTGAAAGATTATTTGTATATCTGTGGGCCGAAATGTTGAAAGTCGGCCATACAAATTCCCAGAACTCCACCTTTATGACGTCAAATCTGACGTATAAAAGTTCATCCATTTAGTGGCCATTTCAACAGGAAAGATTTCTGAATGGTAGAGATATGAAAGATGATATATGTTGTGAAAGCGTGATAATTTATTTAATTTGAATTGGTTTTCTTCGTTTTTAATTCATATTTTGTTTGAATTAGCTATTTTTTTTCGAAACGTTTTTCATTTTTTCCTTCAATATGCTTATCCATAAATTACACAGGACTCTGAAGTATATCACATAAAGCTGAAATATATACAAATACCACGGAATTTACTTTATATAATAACAACAAAATTTCGAATCGTGTGCAAAATTAAAAGAATTTGCTAATTATATAATTTTTTAAAAAAGATATAGAACCGTGTGTATTAATTACGCCACCGATGAGTTATGCAGATATTCCGAGTCGATTACGTAAACGTATACATGCGTGTCCTTGCTATTGTGATCGAAGAGGGAATATATGTGCACGGAGGGTTGTAGGCGATTCGTATGCTGATACTTCTCCATGACATTTGCCGTGTTTATCTCAAGAGATGGGTAAATTTGAATTTTGTAAGGCATCTAGGTAAATGAGTAGCCATAAAAGTGTGAATGTTGGAAGAGGAGATGAAGAATTATCGCTAGATTGGAGACAGACCAACCACAAGCGCAAATGTCTACAAAGCTCCAAAAAACGCCTCGTGCCGTGTGCAGTTTAGGGACACAGTTTCAGAACACTGGATCCGGAACATGAAGCCCTGGACCGAATGGATCAAGATGCACAACGTCGAATGAGGATCCTTTTCGCGCATTTTCAGAGAAGTAGCACAAGACTGCTACAGCTTCACAAATATCTTGTGACCCACATTCTTCTACTTAAACTAGAGTTACCCAGAATGTATATGCGCAAATAATTCATGAAAAAAGCAGTATGCTAGAAGACACATTGTTTGAACCCCTTTGATTGCAGCGCATTAGATAGCGCGGTTAGAATGGTACAGAAAACATTCCTTGGACCAAATGTGAATGGAACACCATACACTTATATATACTCAAATTTTATACTCATGAATACTTTATTTTAAATCTTAAAAATACTTGAAAAAGCATTAAAAGTAAGTCAGAAACCCACTTGCAGCAAAACTCCATACCATCTTACCACGTGAAGAAAAGTTTTTTTAAATGATACCAAAATGCCAACACTAAACTCTATAAAGAGAAATTTTTAAACGTTGCCTAAATACCAACATTAAATTCTAGAAAGCTTATCAAAACTCAAAGGCTGGCATAACTTACAAGCTGAAAAAATGTTGTAACTAATCAAAATCTTCAAAATTAGAAAAGTATCATTATACGTATATATATAAATATATTGAAATATCCAAATATTGAAGAAAAGCAAAACAATGAAATATAACCTAATTAATGACTGCAGACTGCTGAATTCTGAGTTATTCCAGTTCCCAATCGATATTATATTACAGAAATATAATAGTTTCAACCATTTTGGGAGAGCACACTTTGGAGTAGGAGGTTTCCTGGGGACGGATGAGTATTGAAAAGAACTGCTGCGCGGGCTGGAGGGGAAGGGTGTTGCGTTACTAAGCCTAACTTTAGAGGGGGGAAATCACAAAAAAAAAAAATCGTCCTCATGTTATAATTTTTGGTAACATTTTAGATTATTAATTAACCTTTTATATATTTTAAAATTAGCATTTTTAATTAATCTTTTTCCTTTAACTTACAGAAAAATCTCTTACTCTGAGAAATAATTTTCAGAAGCGCCATTGATATTTATTCCGAAGTTTTATTGACAAAAAAAATCAATAAACTTTAAAATTAATGAAAAAAAATATGCAAGAAAGACTATTTAGAAGAAGTAACACAACTTAATGTGAAGACCGAGGGTGGTAATTCTCGAAGAGCAGAGAAACGCATATTCCTGTTTTGTACGTATCTGACAAAATTTCCACATCAGAATCACTAGAAATATTTCTTTTGAAACTTTTTTTTAAAAATTAATCACACTCTCATTATTAACTGGCTCCTCGGCCGTGTGAGTAATTTCTTCTGAGAAACAACACTTTCTCTCAATTATGAACTGGAGTCAAGACTTTCCGAAATAAAAGGAAGGTAAATGAAATACATCCAAAAGCAACACAAAGTCAAATAGTACTGACGGTACAGCACTAAAATGAAAGAAATAAAAATATATAGCAAAAAACAGTTAAAAGAAACATTCGGTGAAAAACCAAAAACTCATTTGCACATCACATGGGAGTTTAAATAGCCGAGTTCAGTTTGTTTATATTACGCTTTCCTTTCTCGCCCACAACAGCTGTTGAGAAAAATACTGAATTAAGACAGACTGTGATCAAACTGAACGTCAAGATCTTAAAACTACTATTCAGTTCAAAAGTAATGGACGCACGGTGCCATCTAGAAAGCTTTCCACCTAAGAATGCGGATTAAAATGACCATAAAAGAAAGAAAACTTGAAACACTTTCGGGATGAAAGGGCTCTTCATCAGGTTGGACACAAAAGAAAATATTAATTCCAAAATATAAGCCAAAGTAACGAAAAGAAAAAAAAAAGAAGGAATAAAGGTCAAACTTATGAATGAGCAAATATTCGTTATTAAACTCTTCCTAAATAGGAATTTACTGTTTTTCTTACTGCTGGAATGACTTATAACAGCCTTTTATTCGCTTGATTACGCATTTTAAAAAACTCTTGTATTGTGAACATAATTGCAAATTAAACTACTTACATTAACAATGCGCTCGTAATTCAAAAATATTTTGCAACTGTCAAAGTTGTTTCATTGCATTGCAAAGCGGTACATTTTCTTCCTAAACCTGTCTAACTTATGGCAGATTTTATCATAATATGCGTTTTGATTTTATTTTTTTATTGACACAGAAATTAAATATAAATAGCATTATTTTCAAAGGATATTAGAAGCACATAATCTATGGAACAAATGTTGCTATTTTAATAAACATATTTTCGAATGCTTTTCTTCTCAACTAGAAGCTACGATACTTTACTGCAAAACTTTTTTCAGGCTTGAAATTAAGAAGGGAGGGATGAACTACGTCACGTGGGCTAGCTCTGGCCCACCTTGAACTTCTATCTGGCCTGCCACAAATTAAACATTTATACTTATTTTTGATATATATGTATCGTATTATTTAATATTAAATATTTTTATATATTTTCAATATTGCTATATTAATATACAACATAGAATATGTATTGTACAGAGCCTCGTGCCAAAACAGAGAGAGATGTCACTTGATCGATGAGAAAAATGAGTTCTTTTAGAAATGTGTTTAACTCATTTTCCTGACATTGAAAAGCGGTACATTTTCTACCTAGACCTATCTAACTTATGGCAAATTTTATCATAATATGCATTTTGATTATAATATTTTTTTGACACAGAAATTAAATATAAATAGCATTTCTTTATTAATTTAATTTTAATTAATTTTTTTATTATTCAAAGGATATTAGAAACGCATAATCTATGGAAAAAATGTTGCTATTTTTAATAAACATATTTTCGAATGCTTTTCTTCTCAACTAGAAGCTATGATACTTTGCTGCAAAACTTTTTTCAGGTTTGAAATTAAATAGGGAGGGATGAACTACGTCACGTGGGCTAGCTCTGGCCCACCTTGAACTTCTATCTGGCCTGCCACAAATTAAAAATTTATACTTATTTTCGATATATATATATATATATATATATATATATATATATATATATATCGTGCCATCAGGGGGCCATCTAGATATATTTAGAAAATGTTCCACCTTAGAATGCGAATACTAATCGTTAGGCCGCTGAGCTCATTCTCGAGGGATGCGTATTTGGTATGTTCGGCTGTAAACAACGATTGTGTATATGGTACGTTCGTCCCGAAAGGGTTAAAGACCAAAGTTACATTTCAACAGATATGAACGAAAGTCAAACTTTTTATAAAATAATTCAAAAAGAAAATAAAATAGCAAGTGCAGAAAACTAGTAATAAGTTTATAACATAAATCGAACAAAGAAATAAAATTATTATATAATAAAACCAAAAAAAAAAAAAAAAAGATCGAAAAATGAATTAAGAAATATTATATGAACACAGCAACGAGTGAATGCAATAAGTAAACATGGCTGATTTAATTCTCACACTAAGAACGAAATAAATAAGAAAAGATAGTAACTCCCCCTACCAAATAATAGTATCATAGTGTCAGAACTATATAAATGCCATAAGATAATAACACTTATATCAAATGTTACAATATTCTTAAAGAACAAAATTTCGAATAAAGTAATGTTCCTTACATGTATATATATATATATATATATATATATATATATATGATCTAGATCCCCCCATATATATAGTGTGTGTGAATTTGTGTATTTATTTTTATATACATAATTCTTTCATAAATCCTCTAATACACAGTCTCGAAAAAAGGAAAATGGGGAAACATGGATAAGTGTTCTAATTTAGATATTACATCAATCAATGCTTAAATTTTCGTTCGAATAGGAAGCATAAAATTGTAATAACGCATTGCATATTTTCTTAAATTGATCACCTCTTTTGCTGGTTAAAATGATTATTAATACTCCTGAAATTTTGTAGCATTAAAAAAAATATTTACCATCTTATTAAGAAAAAAATGATCGATAATCGATATAAAAGAACTGTAAGAACAGGAACCTGATAGATTTTCTGTGCATGTCAACGAAGTAGAAATTATTCAAAGAATTTCTATTCCAACATTCACATTCATGGGATGTTGATGATGATGCCATGTAAAGAATGTCATCTCCCGATCTCAGGAATTTCGCACCATTCCGAATATTTCTACTCAGCGAGAAAACATCGCCTTACATCAAGGACCAAATCAATATTTTGGATTCACGGGCAAATAGGGAGATATTTGAACTGGGTAACATGAGTTTTTAGTAAGTGTGGACTATATTGTGTTAGAAACAACAAACGGAGATAGTCATAATACGAAGTCTGAGACATGAAATTATTTCGAACATGTATAGAATTTTAAACCACTAAGTAATGAACTTGTAAGTCTGAGTTCGCTTAAACTTAGAGAATAGAGTTTAGGCAGGAAAATGTTATAATTCTATGTGATTTCAATGTACGAGGAAATATCATAATGTTTTATTTATTATAAAGAAATAACCAAGATATCAGGATAAAATTTATTTCACATATTAATTGATCCTTATGCACTTAATGTTGCAATTTAGAGCTATTGATGTAGTTTTCTTTGTTTCAGAAAGCTGAAGATTAAAGTAATCCACAGTACGGAGAAGATAGAATCCAATCTGTGAGTTCTGGGTACAGCGGTACCCTAATGGTCAAGGTAGGGTTCGGTGGTTTTAGTCGATTAGTAGGTTCGAGTCTGGATTCCTCTAAAGACCCACTGTGTAACCGGGACTGACGCAGGTTAAATCCGTCGAGAAAAGCATCTTCCGATTGGGGTGGTATAGAATTCAGGAGAGGGAGGTGACGGATCAGATGCAGTCCTTGTCACTTGATGGAGATTCAAAATTATGAGTTTCGTCGCCAATAGCCCTCTAATTGCTTCTAATACGACGTCATCAAACTAGTCTATCAGAGTTCTGGGAGAAATTTACAGATCTGAATGGACTATATAATTTTTAAGACTTATTTATCCAGTTCCCGTCCAGAATCATACATTTATCCCGGAGCTCCGAAAACGTTTAATTGTCATTCTGAACAGAATATTCATTTGTTATTTTTATAAAATTATTTATTTGTTGTTCTTAACAAATAAAAATTAAACGTACATCTTCATTATTTTTAGTAATAATTTAAACTTTTAGATGCCTCAAGATAATAATTAACACTTGAAAACACGGGGGGTACTTTAATCTTTGTGTTCTTGAAACCAAATGAATGAATATTAATAATTTAAATTGATAACAGTAAACATATATTGATCAATAAGCAGAATAAATTTTATCCACATAACTCGGTAATTTTAGTAATAATTAAATTATTTATGGTGCACCCGCTTTTGTATATTAATTTGCAGTGTCTGTATGTTACATTTACTATGATACGTCATAGTCGTTAATAAACATTCCATTTTCTTTTTTATTCAAAATGGAATTTTAAATTTATATATATATTAATATTAGTAAAATAAACAAAAAGCAACAGAAAAGAAATGAATTGATTTATACAATAAATAGTAAAATTGAATCTTAAATTTTGATATATATTAACATATATGGGAAAAGTAATAACCAGAAAAAAATTATATTGGATCATAAGATGAATAACACATTAATCAATAACTCCCGAGACTAACATTGAAAACAACATTGTTTTTGCAAAAAATTTTTATTCATCAACATAACACCTTTTGTTAATCACCTTTTAGGGTGATACAATCGTTCCAACGCTTTTCCAAATCTTTTTTTTTTTTTTTTTTTTTTTTTTTT
>BMAW01031460.1:10298-23226 GCA_019974015.1 Nephila pilipes | reverse complement strand
GTTGCAAATAAATAAAATAATGATTTTTCAAATAAAAATGTTCTTATTTTTCTTAAATTGAAGTCATATTAATTAATTAAGTATGAACAGTTTATTATTTCAACAAGCTTCTCAAAATAATACTTTACAGTCTTTTTTAAACTTATTTTATTTTTAAACCGCAGAAACGAAAAAAAACTTATACATCAAAGGAAATTCTCCTCTTTAATTTTTTGATTGTTAAATAAATAAACATTTATTTTAAAAGCAATTGGATTCTATTCCATTTCAATAAAGTAAGTGAAATGCTAAAGGTTAAGGAATATTTCAGAAAAATAATAAAGTGTATTTATTTCAAAATTCTTCTTTATTCTGTTTAAAATAAAACCGTTTATTGAGACAATAGGGTATGTAAACTCATAATTCATGCTGATTTATCAGTTTTAGTGTTTTATCTCTCTAATCTAACCATCATCTTCGAGAGTGAATACTTAATCTTTGAAACGGGAGCAGATATTCCCGAAATTGAATTTCTTGAATTCAGTTGATTGCAAAATGTTTGGATCGAAAAACTGAATAAAAAGAGATGTATATAATCGTATCAATTTCAGAGTACATTGAAAGTGTTTCAAAATATTTCATAAACATCAACAAATGGAAATCAAATGCTAGCAAATGGCTATAAAATTTTTAAGTTTTGTATAATAAGAAAGGTAATTATATGGAGAGAGACAATATTTACTTATTTTTTCTTGTTAAAAAACTTTGTCATTACCAAATTAAAATGCATTATCAAAATTTTAGGTTATTTTTATAAAATATTACTGAATTAAGAGTTACGAAATATGCTAATGAAGATACATCTTTTTTTTTGTTCGAATTAAAGTCAGATAACAAAGACAGAGCTTTCACACTCAGACCTTTTGTTCAATAAATGTTGAAGAAAACTTTGACCAATGGGATTTAGTTTATATTGGTTTCCAACGTTATATGTAGTTTTGGAAGGAGCAAGGGTCCAATATTTTTTCTATGATATTATACTAGCATATTTTTATAAGTATTGTTTTAATACTAAAAAGGGGCAGTTTTTTCAACTATTTAAATTTTATAATAATCTTTGTACCTGAATAACACTATTCAACATAATGACATCTGCTATTAAGGCCTGTATCATATCATAAAATCAGCTTCTGCATTCAGTTCTCATAGAAATCTGCCACCTGTTGGGCTAACCACTGGAGCACGGCCATTTTGACCTGACTACATCAACGCCATCATTCAATTCTTTTTGAAGTAGAGGCCCATTAGCCGGCGCCTCTATCCGACACCCAGTAATAGTCACTAAGAGCTGGTTCAGGGCTATACTGAGAATGACCTAGTTGCTCCTAACCATATGATGCCATGAAATTTGGGGCTTGACGAGCCACATGGGGAAAGTCATTGTTTTGCAGCAAAACAATTATTTCACTGAGTTTGCCAAGCCTTTTATTTTGGATTGCACGGAGCACTTTTGTTAATGTGTCGCAATATATCTCAGATTTTATTGTGTCAATCCAAGGCAAAATGTATACAAGCAGCACTCCCTTCCTATCCCAAAACACAATGCACAAGATTATGCGAGCTGAATTGCTTTTTTTGAGTGATGTCGATCGCTGTTTTGTTTCCAATGTCACATACTTCATTATTCTGCCGATTAATTTCAGCAGCCTTCAAGCTTTTTGCAGTGCAGAAAATAAATCACAAAGCATGTTTTCCAATCGACCTCATTTTCAATTGTGTGACGCATTTTAAATACACACACACGAAAGTTAACACGAAAGAAAACGATAAACCAACGCTTGTCCGAGCTTGATATGCCTTTTGTTTTGTTGGTGCATTTTCGTTAAGGAGCTGCAATATATCTCAGAATATATTGTGTCAAATAGAGGCAAAATATCCACATGCAACACCTCTTGTCTATTCCCAAAACACAGTGCATACGATTTTGCTTGCTGAAAATGTTTACATGAGATAATATTTTTTTTATGTTGATTCCTTCATTCCTATCTTTTCATGCTTTCAACCGCATTTTAAGCAATTCATCTTTCATGGTCTCTCCTTCACGTACTTCATTAATTTGCTAATTAATTTTAGCAACTTTCACGCCTTTTGCACACAGAAAAAAAGTAACTTCACGTACTTCGCAACAGGTAGCATTTTCAATCATTTGAGGCAATTTAAATGCACATAAATAAGCGTAAACACGAACAAATACTTCCCTGCTGGCATTTGTAATTAACAAACAAATAAAAGATACTGAATGTGCCATCATGGAACGGGTTATTTTTAAAAATAAGGCTTAAAAAATACGCTTAGTATATCTAGAGCATCGGGCTGTAAATATTGTGACTTCCTTAACAATAAATAGACCGCTAAATTCGCATTAAAAATTTATAGAAACAGTTATAACGATAGAGAAACAACAATAATTGAATAACACATAATCACAAATTAATTTACTGTAGAATGAATCATTAATGGTCATAAAAATTAAAAAACCAGTATTGATTAAAATTAATAGCATATTGATAATTAAAATAATCAGTGAAATTATTTTCAATAGGGATATATTTTTAAGATTAATTACCATTATTTGAATAATTATAGTCATTGATTAATTGATTAAAACATTGTCGCATTGTTAAATTGTCTAAAATGAAATGTTTAAATGATTAATTAATCCTTTGTAATGTGAAATATTAAACTCATAGAAGAAAAATATGAGAACAAGAGGAAATTTTGAAATAATGTAAAATAATGGTTTAAATAGTTAGTGAACGCATTTTCATAGTCTTATATTCCTGATTATGGGTGCGATACTGCAGACATTATTATTTTTAAAATATTAAGAATTCTTTGTATGCCGATTTTAAAACTTGGAAAATTTTATTATCAATTTCTTTAACAATCTTTAATCCTCTCGTTAAATATTAATAATATTAAATGAATGGATTTATTACGCTTTCCTTCATGCATTTTAAACTGTCATCCAAAAAGTAATTTTCTGATGTATAATATTCTGATAAGTAATCCTTTATAGAATATTTATCCATTTAGCAAAGCATCCACAAATAGTATTTATTATGAAACTGGTTCATGTACAAGAAACTGATGCTAATCGTTACAGATAAGTTTTGGATAAACAACGTAAAATCAAACGTATTTTTGTATGCGTACTTCTTTATTAAAAATATCAGCAAGAAAGAATCGTTTAGTTTTTGTGATTAAATGTTTTTCCTTATTTGATCGTTTGAGAAAATAATGAATGTATTGGAGTATTCTTTCAATTAAAAATAATTGCCTCTCTAGGTATAAATATATTGAATTCATAAGTGTTTCATAATCGGAAGGGAAAATGCATGTGCAAATGAAGGTGCATACAAAAATGCTAAAATAATTAAAAAAAAAGGCTTCGACAATTTAATTATATAACACTTTATTATCAATAACGAAAGTGGAAAGAAAATCAGTCATTAAATCACTGTTATCTTTAGAGAAAACACTTTTAATTTATTTTTATTTCTTTCCGAAATAAAAACAGTTTTAGAAAACCGAAGTTCAAATAAAATTTCTTCATCAATGTTTGCTTAAGACATTGAAAAATTTCTATAATATATAGTTTCGTTCCTTTTAAGAAAAATTAGAAACTCAGTACTATAATATGTTTTCTTAATTGATGTTATCTTTTTGCAAAAATCATTTTCGTCAATTTTTTTTGAAAATATTACAAACACACTTCAAATTTTGAGATTTAATATCCATAAAATCCTTAAGGCTATGTCTGGGAAAGTTCTACGTTTGTTTATCGAAAATATTTGTAGTAGAATGATGTGAAAAGAACTAGTGTTAGAAAAAATACTTTGCTATAAAATAATAACTAAAATTTGTGGGTACATAAGTACTGAATATGATAAGAAATAAATATTCTTATATAAATTAAAAACATCTTACTTTTTCAAATAATATACAAGTGGTTTAATGCATGCACATAAAATTTAATTTTAAAAATAAAATAGAATATAAACAGAAAGAAAAAAAACATAAACAAATGTTTATCATTCACTTCTACACTGGGATATGAAAACATGTTTCTAAAACCTTGCTTAAAAGAATTATACATTTGCCAAATTTGAATTAAGTCGGATGTCTTTTTTGTTGTACAAGTCTAACAGTTATTAGATCAATAACATAATGGATGTATTTAATTTTTTTTGTTTCCGATATTATATGTCATTATTAATTTGTTTTTTACTTTCCTTTTTCATGTTGATATGAGGATAAATTTTTATTTTATTAAATTCTTATAGGCTTATTCGAAACTGATATACCACAAAAGTAATTTAATGCACCAGAATTTCAATAATACACTCACAAAAATGTTTAAAAAAGAATTTTATAATAATATATTATTAAAATATTTAAAATGTTTTATTCCAGAGTTCTTTTTAATACTTTTCCTTATCATTTTTTTAAAAAAATATATATCTTTCTGGATCAAGATTCTAATTTCTCGAATATCAGTCATTATTGAAATTTAAAATAACATAGAATATTTAATGTTGTAAAAGAGACATTATTTCAATATTTATAAATCTTTCTTAAGTAGTAGCGCATTGAAAAAGTAGAACTTGATATGAATTGGATTTAAAAATTTAATTTTTTTTTCTTTCATAACTAAATGTTAAGAAACAACTATATTACATGTAAGGTTTTAAATTACAGGTAACGAAAATCTAAGATGTCACTAAATATAAAGAGATGGTTATCAAAATTATGGTAACCTTATGAAAAAATTCAAAAACTTTTTTAATAACAAGTAATGTATTTTTTAGCGTTTAAAACAGCTTGAAAGACAGGATTTTCACAAATATTTTAGAGATTATATGGTTTATTTTCCTATTCTTCATTGAGATATTGGGAAAGGTTCGTAACCAGGTCAATTGTGAGTTGTGTTATCCAAAATAAACCAGCGAGTTTCGGGAATTGCGTGATCAATGCAAACAAGGGAATTCATCTACATGTTCTTGATTCTACATCGGGAAATATATAGCTACATAGATTAGAACATTACTTTCTTCGAAAATGATACTTACTTAATTAAACAATATTTGCACCGAAGTGTGGGCCATGTAAGCTACGAGTAAAATGTCCTCTCAGTTCATCACAGCAACTCATCTTTTTAGAGTGGCGACGGGAATTCCGGAGAACTATGCAGATTGTTTCGAAATTCATGGGCAAGACTTTAAGAGGTGATAGAAAACATCTAAACAACAATTTTCACCACGTAATGCACAGGCAGAGAGCGAGAAATGAACCGCTAGACGGTGTTGTAATGAAAAGCATAAGGTGCGAGTTTCCTTACTCATCGTCATTTTTACCATGGATTTCAGAAGGCATGGTGACGTACAGTAATCAAGAAAAGGCTTGCCAATGTGTCAGAAAATTCGCGCTTTATGCTTTTCGTTTCAGCGCCGTCTCGTGGATCACTGCTTTATCCTCACCATTGAATAATGAAAAATACTTGTTTAGATGTTTTCTTTCAACCTTTAAATTTTTGGCCATGTGTTTCGAAATAATTTGTATGTGAATGTAATAGTTTATTGACGTTGCACTAAAAGCGACACTAGAATATTGGGGTACTCCCAAAAGAGCCGAGATCCCCCAAAAGAGCTTATAGCTACAAACCAAGCTCCCGGGAAACAATCTCCCCTCACTCACTCAGCGTTTATTGGCAAAGAAAAAAGTTCAACAAGAAAGGGTAGGATATAACAGTACATGTTGAAACAAATAACATACAATATTACATAAGTGTAAACATTTAACACTTAAGCTACCGGAGGGAGAAAAAAGAAGAGCTTCTCTGGGCTCGCGGCTTCTTACCGCGGAGTATCACTCTGTGCCCAGACGATTTTAGATGTTAAGCCTAATTCATGAAAAAAATTCCTCTAAAATCGGCTATTTATTAAAATAATTTGGAATTTACATATATTATTTAAAATGCATTAAATTTAATATATACAAAAGAAAAAAAATTTAATCGAAAATTGAATGTTTTATGCATAAAATTACATAAAAAATCATACTTTTAAAAAAATACAAAATATATTTACATATGTTACATAAATTTCATGGTGTAATGATGCGGCATTATATGGAATATATAGATATATAAGATAAATCTTATTTTGTTGTATGGTATATTTATAAAAAAAAATTCAATGCATAGTACAACGTCACATGTCTTACACACATATTTGGACGCTTCACGCAAGATTTTGAGCAAAGGGCACATCTTCTTCGTCCTTTTTTTCATTTAATGGCTATGTACAGATTTGGATTATTTTCGCTAACATTACTGTAAGATTCATTCATTAATTCGCAAATCTCAGTATCAGATAAATACTTTCTTTTCGTCATGACTGTCGCTACAAATAAAAACTGACCTAATGAAACGAACAGCTGAGAACATCTGCTACCAAAAGCCCTAACCCCCATAAAGGGCCCTAAATTCGCATTCGAACTTTTAAGAAGCAAGCAAGAAAGAAATAAGCAAACCGAAAGCAATTGCACCCTTTAAATCATGTCATTACATTTAAAGAGCCACGACGCAGCACGTGCTTTTAATAATTACTCACTTCCTGGTAGTCAGAAGTGAAATCCAAGCCCATATCACTAAGGTCAACACTCGAAATAATCTATCAATGTAAATTTTGCGGTATTGTCACTCCATATAGTAACATTAAAGAATCAAATAAAATGTTCTCATCAAGCGTATCTCTATTGACACACAACTATCAAGTTGGGTCGTAGAAGACACTCACGGAGCGTATCTAATGTGATACGCTGGGTATAGGAGAGAAAACGCGAGCGTATCGCCGGTGATACGCTGGGAGCGAACGGGTTAAAGGTAAATAAAAATTTATATAACGTTTTTTTAGTACAGGAAAGGTACTAGAATAAAAAAAATAATGGTAGAATTTTCTTGCAGAAATATGATGCATAATATTCGACACGCAATACGCTAAATAGCATTACACAAGGATCATCCACAAATTCGTGAGCTATAACTGAATTATTCGACAAAAATATATACATAAATGCAAGATATACAATTATAAGCACACAATCATGAAAGTTTAAATATTTAGAAATGTAATAAGAGAAATTGAAACAGTTATGAAATTTTCAGAGTCATTTTATGAACCATAAGAATACAGATTTTAAGCTTGAAAGGCAAAACGGGATTATTCCACACGAACCTCAGCCAGATAGGTTTTGCCTCAACGACAGGACGAACGAAAACATTATTTAAAAGGGTTAGAGAAAACGTAGGGACCAGTATCTCCAAAAGAGCCATAGGTGTTTAATTTTTTTTTTTTTTTTTTTCAAATTGGCCACTATACAAATGGTGAAGGCTATTGTGGCATTGGAAATCATATAATGATACATTTCATATTTCAAATAAACTTTCTATTTGTAATTTAATATTTTTTTTGAAATTTTTGATCGAATTTTATTGATGTAATATGTTTCATTATAATTTTATATGAATTTTTCGAATACAAATATATTCTTAAAGGTATTTTATAAAACTATTTTCCGATTATATGAATAATTTTTTGATTATAATCTTTATTTTTTCAGTGACAAGATAAAGATTAGGTTATTCAACTATTTATACAATTTACTCAATAATTCAGAGTAGCATTCAGATAAATATAAGAATTTTCAGGCTACCTATTTGTTTTTGTTTCTTTATAGAAAATTGTACGATACTGGAGATGTGCTTTCACTAGATTAAAATTGCTGAAACGTATTACGGTATTCGAATTCAATTTTATACAGTGAGCCTTGTATTTCAAAATAGTACTAACACATCAATCAATAATTCCCGAGACTAACCCAGAGATGGCGCTCGTAGTAAACCAGTAACCAGGTCTTTCTAGAGTACGAACCTTTGCTTGAAACGTGTCAAAATTTTAAGTCGATCGGACCAGAAACAGCTGAGTTATCGAGGTAGGAGTAAAGTCGTTTTGTAGTTTGTTTAAAAAATGGAAAAAACCAAGTTTCGTGTTCTGATAAAACATTGTTTTTTAATGGGTAAAAACACCATGCAAGTGAAACAATGGATTGAAAAATGTTACCCGGACTCTTGTCCATCAAAAGCAACGATTTGTCGGTGGTTTGCCGAGTTTAAACGTGGTCGTACCGACACAAATGACGCGGAACGCTCGGGTAGACCTGTGGAAGCCGTTACACCGGAAAATGTGAGTGAAGTGACAAAAATTATAATGAAAGATCGTAAAGTGAAGCTCCGTGAGATTGCTGAGATGACACAGATATCATATGGAAGTGTATTTACTATCCTTCATGAAAAATTGAGCATGAAAAAGGTTTTTTCCAAGTGGGTGCCGCGATTGCTTTCGATGGAACAAAAACAGCAACGAGTCGATGATTCAGAAAGCTGTTTATCGCTATTTACTCGCAACAAAAAAGATTTCTTGCGAAAAAAAAAAAAAAAGAAAGAAAAGAAAAATTTTTGAAAAAGATTTGAAAAGTGTTGAACGGATTGTATCAACCCTAAAGGTGATTAACAAAAGGTGTTATGTTGATGACAAAATTTTTGCAAAAACAATGTTGTTTCTAGTTAGTCTCGGGAGTTATTGATTAATGTGTGTTATTCATCTTATAATCCAATATAATCTTTTCATATTACTTCTTCCCATATATGTTAATATATATCAAAAATTTAAGATCCTTAATTTTACTTCATTTATTGTATATAAATCAATTCATTTCTTTCTGGTTGTTTTTGTTTTCCATTTTACTATTATACATATATATATAGAATTTAAAATTCCATTTTTGAATAAAAAGAAAAATGAATGTTTATTAACGACTGACGTATCATAGTAAATGTAACATACAGACACTGCAAATTAATATACAAAAGCGGGTGCAAAATCTTATAAATAATTTAATTATTACTAAAATTACCGAGTTATGGATAAAATTTATTCTCTTAGTTTATTGATCAATATATGTTTACTGTTACTTCACTTAAATTATTATCATTCATTCATTTAGTTCTCAAACAAAAGATTAAAGTACCCCGTGTTTTCAAGTGTTAATTATTATCTTGAGGCATCTAAAAGTTTAAATTATTAATAAAAATAATGAAGATGTATTACACTTCTGGCTTTGTTAAGAATAACAAATAAATAATTTTATAAAAATAACAAATGAATTTGTTCAGAATGACAATTAAAACGCTTTCGGAGCCCGGGATAAAATGCACTTGGACGGGAACTGGATAAATAAGTCTTAAAATTATATAGTCCATTCAGATCTGTAAATTTCTCCCAGAACTCTGATGGAATTAGTTTGATGACGTCGTATTAGGAAGCAATTAGAGTGGCTATTAAGGACGAAACTCATAATTTTGAATTCTCCACTGGGCGTGCAAGGACTGCATCTGATCCGTCACTCCCTCCTCCTGGAATTCTATACCACCCAATCGGAAGATGCTTTTCTCTCGAATGATTTAACCTGCGTCAGTCCTGCCACACAGTGGGTCTTTAGAGGAATCCAGACTGAACCCATTAATCGACTAAAACCACTGAACCCTCACCCTGACCTTTATTAGGTACCGGGCTGTACCCAGAACTCAAGGATTCGTCTTCTCCGTACTGTGGATTACTTTAATCTTTCAGCTTTCGAAACAAAGAAAACTGGCATCAATAGCCTCCTCTAAATTGCCATTATGCATATGATCAATTAATATGTGAAATAAATTTTATCCTGATATCTTGGTTATTTCTTTATAATAAATAAAACATTATGATTTCCTCGTACATTGAAATCACATAGAATTATAACATTTTCCTCAGTTTAAACTCTATTCTAAGTTTAAGCGAACTCAGACTTACAAGTTCATTTAGTGGTTTAAAATTCTATACATAAAACACCAAAATACTATGTCTCCTTAGACTTCCTTCGTATTATGACTATCTCCGTTTGTTGTTTCAACACAATATAGTCCAATACTACTAAAAACTCAGAGATACCCAGTTCAAATATCTCCTATTTGCCCGTGTGAATCCAAAAATATTGATTTGGTCCTTGATGTAAGGCGATGTTTTCTCCTCGCTGAGTAGAAATATTCGGAATGGTGCGAAATTCTGAGATCGGGAGTTATATTCTTTTGTTATGGTATCATCATCAACATCCCAGCATGAATGTGAATGTTGGAATAGAAATTCTTTGAATAATTTCTACTTCGTTGACATGCACAGAAAAGTCCAGTAGGTTCCTGTTCTTACAGTTCTTTATATATCGATTATCGATCATCATCATTTTTCTTAATAAGATGGTGCAAATATTTTTAATGCTACAAACTTCAGAGTATTAATAATCATTTTAACCAGCAAAAAGAGGTGATCAATTTAAGAAAAATATGCAATGCGTTATTACAATTTTATGTCTATTCGAAACGAAAAATTTAAGCATTGATTGATGTAATATCTAAATTAGAACAATTTTATCCAGTGTTTCCCCATTCTTTTTCGAGACTGTGTATTAGAGGATTTATGAAAGAATTATGTATATAAAAATAAATACAATAAATCTCACACACACCATATATAGATCTAGATTGCTATACATATATATATATACATATATATATATACATGGGCGAAACATTATCACTTATCTGAAATTTTGTCTTTTAAGAATATTAAAATAGATATAAGTGCCATTATCTTATGGCATTTTATATAGTCTCCGAATAATCTATGATATCATTATTCTTGGTAGGGGAGTTACCATCTCTTTCTTATTTATTTTCGTTCTCTTAGTGTGAGAATTAAATCAAATATGTTTACTTCATTGCATCTCAATTCGTTAAGCTGCGTTCATATACTTTAATCATTTCCTTTCGATCTTTTTGCTCTTATTACATAATAATTATTTTGTCTCTTCGATTTATGTTATAAACTTATTACTAAATACACCCTTGCTATCGGTGCTTTTGGAATCTATTTTATAAAAGCTCTTTGATCCCTTCGTCTCATATCTGTTGAAAAATGTAACTTGGTCTTTAACCCTTTCTAACGAACGTACCATATAATAATAATCGTTACTTACATAGCCGAACATACCAAATACACACGCATCCCTCGAGAATGAGCTCATGGCCTAACGATTAGTGGCCTGCATTCTAAGGTGGAACATTTTCTAAATATATCTAGATGGCCCTGATATAACAAATGATATATAGAGAAAAAGAGAGAGAGAGAGTATATATATATATATATATATCGAAAAATAAGTATACCCTCTTTAATTTGTGGCAGGCCAGATAGAGGTTCAAGGTGGGCCAGAGCTTAACGTGATGTAGTTCATCCCTCCCTATATTTAATTTCAAACCTTGGAAAAAGTTTTGCAGCAAAGTAATATCATAGCTCTCCTAGTTGGAGAAGAAAGTGACTGAAAATATGTTTATTAAAAATAAGTAACATTTTTCCATAGATTATGCGTTTCTAATATCCTTGAATAATAAAAATTAACAATAAATTAATAAAGAAATGCTATTTATATTTAATTTCTGTGTCAAAAATATTATAATCAAAATGCATATTATGATAAAATTTGCCATAAGTTAGATAGTTCAGGTAGAAAATGTACCGCTTTTCAATGTCAGGAAAAATGAGTTTTCAAATTAGTTTCTAAAAGAACTCATTTTTCCTTATCGATCATGCATCTCTCTCTCTGTTTTGGCACGAGGCTCTGTACAATACATATTCTATGTTGTATATTAATATAGCAATATTGAAAATATATAAAAATATTTAATATTAAATAATACGATACATATATATCAAAATAAGTATAAATGTTTAATTTGTGGCAGCCAGATAGAGTTCAAGGTGGCCAGCCCACGTGACGTGCAGTGTCCATCCCTCCTCCTCTTCTTAATTCCCCCAAAGCCTGAAAAGTTTTGCAGTAGCATCGTAGTTTGAGAAGAAAAGCATTCTGAAAATATATGTTTATTAAAATAGCAACATTTGTTCCTGTATAGATTATGTGTTTCTAATATCCTTTGAAAATAATGCTATTTATATTTAATTTCAATAAAAATAAATCAAAACGCATATTATGATAAAATTCACATAAGTTAGACAGGTTTTAGGAAGAAATGCAAAATTGCTTTGTAATGCAATGAACTTTGACAGTTGCAAAATATTTTGAATTACGAGCGCATTGTTAATGTAAGTAGTTTAATTTGCAATTATGTTCACAATACAAGAGTTTCCTTTTAAAGTGCAATCAAGCGAATAAAAAGGTTGCCATTATAAGTCATTCCAGCAGTAAGAAAACAGTAAATTCCTATTTAGAAGAGTTTAATAAATCTAGTCATTTGCTCATTCATGCTCTGACCTTATTCCTTCTTTTTCTTTTCGTTACTTCTATTTATATTTTGGGAATTCATTTTCTTTGTGTCCAACCTTGATGAAGAATATCCTTTCATCCCGGGAAAGTGTTCTTTAAGTCTTCCTTCCTTTATATGTATCTTTGAACCTCCTTAGGGTGGAGCCTCCTTAGGATGCTAACCGTGTCCATTACTTTCTTTGAACTGAATAGTAGCCTTTAAGATCCTTGGATGACGTCTCTTTCTGGGGCCTGATCACAGTCCGTCTGACCAGCATTTTCCTCACCAGCTGTTGTGGGTGAGAAAGGAAAGCGTAATTTGATAAACTAAACTCAACACCCATTATTTAAACCCCATGTGATGTGCAAATGAGTTTTCTTTTATTTTCAATCGACTGTTTCTTCTTTTGAACTCTGTTTTTATTATTATTATTTTTAGCAATAAAGTAACTGAACTGAAGCAAATCTCTGATATGAT
>BMAW01031460.1:0-10273 GCA_019974015.1 Nephila pilipes | reverse complement strand
GTTGTTTTCAATGTTAGTCTCGGGACGTATTGATCCATGTGTTACTGCTAGTGATTGCGGTAACCTAGTGATTATGGTTGTGGAATTGCGATTGATAGTTTTCGTCGAATCATGGGTACGAGCCTAGATGCCACATAAAGTCCCGCCGTGTAGCTGTGGCTAAAGCACGTTAAATTTGTTCAGTCTTAAATTCCTTATGATGACGTGGTATGGAAGCTCGGAGAGGAAGTTACAAGCTGCAATTTTCCATCCTCGTCACTTGACCGAGGTTGAAAATTCCCGAGGTCCGTCGTCCTTGCCATCGTGTTGCTTCTTTGTGCGATGTTAATGAAACCAACGAAAAAAAACCCATATATTACTAGGATTTCATCGGTCGAAAAAGTTTCTTCACAAGGAAGAAACAACAGAAAAATATACAAGAAAACAAATAAAAGACAAAATAAAAAAAATAATCAATAATACGATAAGGACAAAAAGTTATATTGCTAAGAATAATTATGAGTTCCCCTGATTTAGAATTTCTTAATTGTGATAATTTCAACGATCCTGAATATAAGTGGTACCAATTGATAGATTTAAATATTAATTGAGGCTTCAAATTTTTGCAGAAAAGGCAATTTATATAAAAAAACAGTTATCCCAAAAATTGGTTATCGGAAAATAAAACTGTAGAATATAAGCTTTAAACCTGCAACTAAATGAAAAAAAAATCTTTGATGTTCAACAAAAAAAAAAACCCATTTCCAGAGACTTTTAAAAATTAGAATATGCTATAATCACCACGTCACATATTAGAAGACGTGTTGTTGTATTAATATGCATAGAATGCAATATCATAATTTGAACGTCAATATTTCAGGTTTTTGTATGAAAAGTATTCTATATTACTATCTTTTTTTTAATAATAAAGTGTATTTTGTGACAAAAAATATTTTTTTGGTGATCTTGTTAAAATATTTTATGGTTACATTTGAACTTTCAAGATGTATTCTTTTCACGAATCGCCTAAAGAATTCCTCGTTTACTTTATTATTTGTTCAATTCTCTTTTTTTAAATCATATAAATTTGTCTAATCATATAAAAAATGGCTGAAAAAATAAATATAGCTATTTTTATAAAAATTTTACTTCAAGAAAGAATCTAATGCACTTATTGCATCCGAACATATAACGCATTGCAATGTTCTAAGACGAAAGCTAAGTTGACAGTAAGATCTGTACATGTATGGATCTTACTGTAAAAGTTTATTTAAGTTAGGATAGGACAAAGGATTCTAGAATCTTTCATTTTGATGTGCTATTCAAAGACATTATGTGAGTCAATAATTAGAAATCTTGTAACGCCCGACCGACCCGGGCGTCCTCTTGTGCCATCACTAAATTCAAATATTAAATACTACGACACAAATAATTACAAAACCACCAAAACAACTTTCATAATTTATTAGTATATATTTACTATGACACAGATGACTACGCTCTCCAGGGTAAGCTTTCTAATATCTTAGTTCAACCCACCAATAGTAATCTAACAGACTCTTACCAATAGTCCTTCCTCGACTGCAACTCAGATTCTGGAACAACTGCTGAAAACACTAGGCCAAATCTTTCTACGACAATCCTTACTCGAACCTTCAACAATAGACTTTAATTCCTCCTTTCTCTTATCTAGCACTTCAGCTTCACCTCATCTCACCTACAACGCCTCTCAGATCCTCTTTCAGATCCCCTTTTAGATACTCTACTCCTTCCGACGGAGTTTATATAATTCTTAATTCGACCGCTTCACTTCATTCATAACTGCTTTACATACTAACTTTATGCATCACGCTTCATTTTTGGTTGGGCAAAGGTTGTTTATTGAAAGCAATCAATCTCAATTGAAAGTCCCCAAGGTTAGTGAAGAGAAACCGCGAATAGCCCAATGTCACAATCTGACTTATCCGTTTCTTAACATCTTTGTCAAGGTACAATGACTGTGTTGTGTGGGCAAAATTCTAATTTATGGGGGCTGCTTGGCACGATTTTGAAAATCCCTCCAAAGTTGTGCCAGACGCGAGATTTTCCAAGTCGTAGACGTTTCAATTGGAAACGAGAAGATGTGTTGTCAGAATGACAGTCTTAACAGCTTTGCAGGTGTTATGAAGACTTGTAAAAATACATTGCATGAAAAAAAAAATACTATCACTACAAAATGAACTGAAAAAGCTTATTGACTTTTCAAACCGATATCATTCGAATTTCTAATATTTTCTAAAGCTGACTTTCTTCCTTTCGGGAAAATGAAATTTTTCAATGCTTTTAATTGATACTTGATTGCCAAACAAATCTCGTTACCAAATAAATCTCGCAATATTTACCTAACTGTTTTTCAAACTTATATTATTTGAATTTGTAATATTTTTATGCTGATTTTCTTTTTCCTTTCGAAATATTTGTAATTTTTACAGTCAAAAAGAAGACATCTAAAAATTGATTATATAAAAGACATAGAAAAACCCTATAAAAGAACGGGAAAATTCAGACTTTATTCTATTGAGACATCTACATCCTCCAGTGGGAAAATATTTGCCGACAAGTTTTACTAAGCAAATCAAGCGATGTTGCAATCAAACAAAATTCAGTCCAATGCTTAACAAGTTTTTATATTGATACCTGTCTTTCTTTTACCGTTGCAAAATTTTCAAAGGGATCCATTTTGAATATTTTTAACAGACGATTCTTTTTTTAAAAATTCGCGATACTCAGTGATAAGTAACAATTTAATTAAAGTTAGCTTGAAAAGGAAAGTAACGGAAACTTACATTACTTTCTATAGTTTAGGGAGTTTTAGAGTTGCCAGAAAATAGGTATCCATAGGAAATGTTATAATCTTGACGACTTTTCGCCAAAAAAATCTCATATCGTGATGCAACTCCCGTAGAATAGGATTTAATAATTTTATGAAGGTGGACAGTGTTTTTTCACCTTAATAATTGGAAATAGTCGGTGCGCAATGCCAGAAAATAGTTGCATTTAAAAACAAGTTGTTCATTCCAGTAAGAGTTAACACTGTTCTAAAATCCTCAAGAACTAGGTAAAAGTAAGTAAGACTGCTTAAAACGGTCCTTGACAAAACTTTTAACCTTTTAATTTATTAGTGGTCACGATTAGCAATACAAGATTTAACTGAACTGTATCCTCTATTTCTTTTCCTCCATCAAAATAGAATTTCAGTCGCATTCCTAAATCTACTTTCGTTCCTCTGAAAATAGAAGAAAGATTCATTGTTTTGTTATCAGCTTGACATTTTCTTGTCTTCTACTGCTGCTAAATGAATTTGTAAACGAAAGATCTGCTGTAAAAATTATCATGCGTAAACACATTCTAGCTCAGAATTGAAGAAAATATTCATCTACCGAAGACTGCAAAATGATTGACAATAAGCTTCATTGTATTTTGTTTCATTCTATCCCAAAGAACTCAGAAAAAATTGCTCATTTTACACTTTGAACTTTCAAGATAATTTATTTCATGTTTCTTTTAAGGGGAGATGAATAATACTAATCGTCTGTGCATCAACCACCCTACTTTTAAACTGAAAATTTCGAGATTTCAACGAATGTTTCACTAAAGTATCATTTACATTTTGCACCAGTTTTTTTAAAAATTGAATTACTAAATAGTTTCAAAAATAGTCGAATTAACTGAGATTTAAGCCCCACAATTTTAAGGCAATAAAAATAATCATCTATTATGTTTATTCTCTTTTTTCCAAATAATTATTTTCCTTTTCTACTTACTTTATTTAACGCACATTGATACTGGAAATGCTCGAACGCCAAAAAGGTATTTGTTTTATAACTTTTGAAAGTTGGTATACATAATCAATATATTAAATTGAGATTTCCTTTTGAATTCATGCAATCAAATATGTATATACATATTTAATTATACATTTATTACTACGAATAAAAAAAGGTTTATACAGTAGTTAATGGTAAAGTTGCAAAATTAGATCGATCCCCGTTTCTCTACCTTTCATTTAATGCTACCTAATATCAATCATAAATTTCATCACCATCCCACCTTCTTACAGGAACAATGTATACAATCATAATGTATTTGGGAGCTAAATCTATATTGAGATCTTAATTGCAAACTTTACAATTGTCCAAACATAAGTAAACTTATTGGTATTTCGAAATATAGACCTGTTGCATAAACAAAAGCAGAATCGATACATCTTTATTGCACTGGTTTACTTCCACCATATTGCACATTCTTGGAATTTCGCGAGAAGTTCCGATTCGTCTCGAGCATTCTGGAACATCGGCGAAACCTCAGCGCAAATTGTTTAAATGCTGTTCCATGTCAAGCCACTCTTAGTCGAGTTGAACCTTCTTTTGCTACCGAATTCCGTGTTAAATGTATTTCATGATGTAAAAATTCATGGCAGTAGCTTTGTAGAGAATCATTGACGAATTTTTAAATGTGAGTAACCAAGCTTCAGAAAATAGTGAAGCACCAACAAATGAACAGTTCGAGAGAGGTTCAGAAAATAAAATGAAGAAAATATTCTCCAGAATACTTAAATTTTGTGCTTATTTCTGAAGTAAATAAAGAAGAAAGGCCCCCATGTGTCATTTACTCAACACTTTTTGCAATCGATAGGATGAGATATAATAAACATAAATATCTGAGAACCTTTTTAGTAAATACGTTAAAACCCCAAGAATTTTTCTAATTAAAATTAAAATCATATTGCAAAAGCAAAAATTAAATTTCTTAAAAAAAACTTTGCCTGTGAATGAATAAAACTTACTTGCTGTTAACTAAGTTTCATATAAAATAGCCAAATGTAAAATGCCTAACACAATTTCGCCATTAGTAAAGAACGTTTTTTGCCAGCATTATAGAAACTAATTTTGGAGATAAATTTGCCAAATAATCGTAGATCATGCCTCTATTAAATAATATTGTTGGCTTTCGAATCTGCGATATAGTTGAAGATATACACCTTCCTCCTTTTGGGAAGTTGCGTGATAAAAACGTTTTTACAACGTTTTTCTGAATTTCACTTGGTGTGTGTGTGTGTGTGTTTGTGTGTGTGAGTGTGTGTGTGTGTCATCAAATTTTCGATCGTTAATTTAACCAACTTCCCATCAAGCTAGAGCTTTGAAATTTTGGGAATCGTTCGTACTCGCCTAACAATGCAATATTTAAACGTTTGCGATAAGTTTTAATTAATATTTTCTTTAATAATGCAGTTTAGCCCAATCACTTGGCGCGATTTCAAAAATTTGCTCCAAACTTGGCTGGTTTTTATTTATTATTATTATTATTTTATTTTTTGTTTAACTTAAGTCCGTAAAACGGAACAGGGTAGCCACATTTAGCAAAATATCGCTAAGTAATTCTTGTCGCCAAGGGTGGTTGGGTAAAAATGCATTCCATTCATTTAATTTACCGGATGACTTAATTAATTTTAGTTAGTTTTAACGTTTTTATGTATTTTATTTGGTTTGTGTGTGTATCAGTGTGACATCAAATTTTCGATCGTTAATTTAACCAACTTCCCAGCAAGCTAGAGCTCTGAAATTTTGGGAACTGTTCTTACTTGCCTAACAATGCAATATTTAGATATTTGCATCCAGTTTTAACTAATATTTCAATAATTTTTTTAATAAACTTTGCCGCCATATAAAAACGTTGTTTTTAAAAACGTTGGTTTTTAATTCGAATTATTTCAATTCAGCTTAATGAAATTACATATAGCAATAAGGATGTTCATTTCAAAGCCTATGATAGGTTGTGTGATGGTATGTTAGCAATAGAAGAAATAATTTTCTGGAAACAAAGGGAGTTCAAAACAGCAACATTCTCATTATTTTCTATTTTAACATATTTTATAAACAAGGAAAAGTTAAGTGGAAACATTGCATCGGAATATGCATCGGTGATGCTCGTTCAATATCTGGAAGAATCCAAAGTATGCAAGTATTTGAGAAACAAGAATTTCCACAGTATGTCTAGACATATTGTATTATCCAAAGAGAAGTTCTGACATCCAAAGAAATGAGTCCTGGTCTCATTAATGTGCTTACGTAGTTAAATACATAAAAATGAACACTCCCCCCTGATAAAAATGAAGAATGTTTTTTTCACTTCCTAAGGAAACGGGTGAAGCAAGTAAATGCTATTATTTTATTGCGAGGTAAGATGATTAACCAGTGGGAAAAGTTGTTGGAATGGGCTGTTGAATAAAGAGAAGAAATCTCCATTTTTCTAGAAGTGTGAAATCGACTGGATGCAGAGAAGTTTCTTTTGGATTGGTTGGTTTTATTGATAGCACACTGAAAGCAATACGAGGTCTATTGGTGTCGAACCTCGCAATTTTCAACCTCGGTCATGTGACGAGGACGATACCTTAGTTCTCACCTCCTCTCCTAACTTCCATACCATGTCAAAGGAAGGAATATGAGCCTCGCATGATGAAACGTGCATCAGCCTTGGCTATATGGTGGACCTTAATGGGCATCGAGGCTCGAACGTATGACTCGAAAATTCGTCGACCGAAAGTCCACTACCATGACCACTAGGCTATCGCGGCTACCTGATAAGTGTCAAGATATTTTATAAATGATTAAATTGAACTGCTTGATTGTCATATTCGCGAAATTAAATACCTTCAATATTCAACTGCCGCTAATGTTCAAATGCTACACACGAGGGATTAATTTTTGTTTTTGTAGAAAATTAGAATTCAGGGGAAGAAATTTACACAGAATAAAAAGTTGTTTCCAAACATGGATGAATGTTTTAAAACATACAAGGCTGAAGGCATGTGAAATTCATTTTTGTATACTTGAAAAATCTTTTATTCATTCTGAAAAAGAATTTTAAAAAGGATTTTCTTGCTGAAGGCAACTTAGTGGAAAGCTACGAGCAGGCTTAGGGATCCATTTCAAAATGCTTTTGTAGGTCTTTCTCAACTGCCGAAGAAGAATTGTTCATTGAGTTTACCGCAAGAAGCGAAATAAAAAAAAACAATTTAAAAACAAATCTTTCTCTGAATTTTAGGTAGGAGTTGATGATGAGTGTTCTGCACAGAAAACAATATGCTATTGCAATTTCGTATACTATTATTTCACCCCCCCTCTTTGTGAAACGGGATTTTCTGTGGTGGCTGCTTTGAAAATAAAATGTAAGTATCAAAAAAATATAGAAAAAAAAAATCACAGATTCTATTTTTGATATTATTCCTTCCTTCTAAAAATGTTGTCTTGCTAGACAGACCCAAGGTATTTTGTAGACCCAAAGTATGAATTATTAAAATAAATTTTAATTAAATACTGTTTAATTAATTATTATACATATTGTGCAGTACTGATGTATTTTTGCTTGCAAGTTTATTGCGTCAATGTGAATAAGAATTTTGATGACGTCAGTAATCCATATGCTCGAGCCTTTTCTTAGCGTTTGTTTAGTGTTTCTTTCTTTCATTTTTTTTTTTTGTAAAATTTATTCTCAATATCACGAATTTTGTCAGACAGTGACTCAGACTGAAACCAAGCATACATAATATTTCACTGATAGTTTGAAAATTATATCGTAAACAGAACATTGAATCTAGATATTTCTTTTATGATAGGAGCAGTAACGAAGGAATATTTCTTTCAAGCATCCTACTTCGTTGCAAGTTTTAACGAAAAATCTGATAGTTTTTTTTTCCCTTCAAATTTCATTCATACAATGTGTGACATTTCATTAATTTTAAGTCAATGAAAGGTTATTTAGCGTTTACAGTATAATTTTAGAGAAAAATGGTTTTATGAGTAACATTTACATATCTCCTCAAATGTTATATTTTTCCATTTATTGAAATTTTAATGATATATTTTAATAGTTTTATTGTTATAATTTATGACATTATAAGATATTATTTCTCTATTAGAATAGTTTGTCGTTATATTCCGTTATTATTAATTCAAAGTTAAAAAAAAAATATTTTTTCTTCAAAGTTTTAATGATATTTAGATCATAACATACAGCGTGTTTCAAAATTGAAGGTGTAATAGTGACGTAAAACGTGATGGTGGTAAAAAAAGATCATACTCCTGAAATCCACGGTAGAAATGACGATATGTAAGAAAACTCGCGCTTTAGGCTTTTCCTTACAACGCCGTCTAGCGGTTCAAAACTTTTTCTCTAGTTATGTATTGTAAGGTGAAAATTGCTAGTTTAGATATTTTTTTATCGGGTTTTAGGCTTTTACTCATGAGTTTCGGAATACTCTGTACTTTCAAACGACACATTCAAACATGAATAAATTAATAAGCATTAACAACAATAATAAATCTCAACTGTTTTTCCAAGCACTAGGAATATGTATATATATATATAAGTTAAAATCCGAAAAATAAAAAAAAAATTAAGTAATAAGTACTAGAAAAATTAAATTGAGAGTTTTCAATGTAAAGTTTCTAAATATATATAAAAGTAATGATTATTTTACGTGAGAAAATAAAACATTTATCTGGAAACAAGATTTAATTTTAAAATTTATTTGCATTATATTCATTTTTTTCACATTGGCGTCGTGTGGATGCTAAGAGATTAGAACCAGCTCAAGGTTTGCCCTTATCACTTGATGATAATTGAAAATTACGAGATCGACGTCCTTACACCTCGCGTTGCTTCAAAATGCGATGTAAAAAAACTATAATCATCGATCAATATAATACAGATTTTGTTATTTTGCAATTAAGATATTCTGCTAATGGAATAAAATGTTTTCTGGAATGCTATTTAATTTTAAATTAAATTACTAATTGGAAACCCTTAATAATTTCTTAAAAAATGGAACGCGTATAACACTTGTAATTTAGTAACATTTTCTAATAATTATACTCCACTACGAAACACATTTTTCCTTAATTTCAAAGTTGAAGTTATGTCACTTTAAAATATAAATATAACTTCAATAATGGTATTATTATGAGTATTATGAGTATGAGAATATTTTTTCAATTTATAGCTAAAAATATTTTAAACAAAATGTAATTTGTTTCTTCTTTCAAATGAGGAAATTTTGCATTAAAAGATTTTTTTTAAATATTCCTTGCTACTAAGTCAATTACCTCCTTCAAGGAGATAAAATTAAACTTTGTAAATAAAAAATCCACCAGAAAAGAAATAATTCTATATTGCATCGAAATCATTAATAAGAAGTACCATCTCAGTAATTTCAACAGATATGCGTCTTTCTTTAACTTTCAACAATTAATTATCAAACAAAATCAGGCGTGAATTAAAACATGATTTATTGAAACGATATTATATTAAAAACATTCATTACTTTCAACCGTAATCATAAGAATTGGTTTGTATCATTTAAGAATATAAAAAGTAAGACATGAATAATATAAAAGAAAATCTTGACTTGCATGTTGATGTCTTCCATCTTATATAAAAAATTTAGATGGAATCTAGATTTTAAGGTATTTTTTATAACATCTGTAATTATATTTTTCTTTCCACATGAAAATGAAATTTGACTATTACTTTAAAATTTATTTTCAACGAATCGTCTATCATTAACAATATGTGAACGTTGGCAGAAAAAATAAACTCATTTTTGATACCTTACATTATATTGTATAGTTCAAAATAGGCAAAGTCATGCAATATAAAGATCATAACGAAATACAGAGAGGAATTCATTAGAATTCATGTAAATTAAATTAGACAAAATACATATAATTAGTTATGTTTTACTAAAAATTCTAGGAGTAAACTTTATGAAGTGTATACCAATTAATACCAATCAGCTTCATAATAATTTTGATTGGTATTATGAAGTACAATAAAAGAAAAAATATTAAAAATTTTTATCGGTACCTTTAAGACATTTTGGAATTATAAATTGCTTAAATTCTTCTCCAGGGAAAATTTAGAAAATGTAAATCCTTCTAATTTTTGCAATATTTTAGGCATTTCGCTACAAACAACTATAAAAATTAAAATGATATTCATTACAAGTAATATTTTATACTATACAATCACTATAATTTATAAATCACCTTGTAACAGCCATAATATTTTTTGAAGCAATAATCTCACAGAAATTAAAAGTAAAACTAACTATATATAATTATGCTCCCGGTTGTTTAATTTTACCAACATTTTACTGTGTGAATAAAAATTTAATCCATTACTCTACAAAAAATAAAACAAACTTCTCGCTCACCTTTTGAAGATTCCAAAACTTTCGCAAACCCCATCACACACA
>BMAW01031453.1:0-12520 GCA_019974015.1 Nephila pilipes | reverse complement strand
ACGTGTTGCTACCTGTTCTTGTTTTAAGTTCCCGAACTGATGATTCGCAAATTTATCATACAAATGCAACGAACTTTAAAATAATTACTTTTATACTAACGGTAAGAAACACTACTAACATAACGTAAAGAAATTTGAGCTTATATTTACTCGTACAATAATTACGCAAAATATTCTTCTCTTTTAGGAGACAAAGCATGTATCGTTTACGCATATTTTGAGAAACGCGATTCAAAATATTGAAAGTAACTTCATGAATTATTTAAGAGAAATATAGTAATTTTCAGATCATTTATTGTTATGGTTTTTTTTCACAATTCTTATCCTTTTCATATCCCTACAGAAAGAAAGAAGTCAGAGATTTATCCGATCAGGGGAATGAAGTGGACCAACGTGTCTTGAAATAAGTCGCTTGCCTAAAAAAACCTCTTGAACAATGTCTAATAGAACATATAACAAAGTTAATGAAATCTCCGAGCAACAAACTATCTGAAAATCTCCATCACTCAACAAGATACAAGAATCACTCCCAACATCTGGAAACGAGTTCTTCAATTTTTGCACAAAAAACAAAGTCAGCTTCACCTCTTAGAAAGAGGGAGAATTTTTGAAATTCCTTGTAAATTTAGATTCCAAATTTCCCTCACATTTTCTTAGATATATTTTTCACAAATAGGATAAAATTAATTTTATTAATGTTTGTTGTTTTTGGATAAGAGATTTACGAATAGTCAGTATGGAAAATCTTAGGTTTAATTGATTGATTGATTATTAACGTCACATTTTGAAGCAACACGAGGGCTATTATCAACGAACCTCATAGTTTTGAACCTCGATCATGTGACCGGTACGCTGGCACCTCTTTACCAAACTTCCACACACCCCACCCAAGTGAAGCCTCGAAATATTTAAAGTATCTCAACAACAATATGTGGGAAGTCTTTGTGGCCGTGGTAACCTAGTGGTATTGGCCGCCGACTCGCGGCTGACGGTTTTCGTCGAGTAGTGAGTTAGAATCTTGATGCCACTGAGGACCCGCCGTGTAGCCGGGGTTGATGCACGTTAACTCTGTCGGGGCCTCCCATTTGAGTCGTGTGGAAGTTAGGAGAGGGAGGTAGCAGCTCAACTGTCGTCTGCGTCATTTGACCGAGGTTCAGAATCACGAGGTCCATTGTCAATAGCCCTCGTGTTGCTTCTAGTGGGACGTTAATAAAACCAAAACCAAGTGGCAAATCCTTTGTAGTATCAGGACTCAAACGCTCAAGCGACGGAAAGAATGTCGGCCATTAGATTCCAACAGTAACCCCATGGCTACCACAGTTACAGGGAACATTTTAGGACACATGGTATTTTGTTGAATTTTATTTCTTACACGAGCATTCCAACATTTCTTTTACCTTACAAGTTAGTGAGATTGTAATGTAATCGATTTAAACAAAATAAATAGCTTATTTCTTATTAATTTTTCCAGGGATTTGTTTTTTTTTTTGTTCTGAACAGGAATCTAATCAAAGTAACACATCACTAGAATCTATATTATTAATAAAATTTTATAATTTTTTTTATCGTGAATATATTCTTGATTTCATCTTGAGAAATGTTATTTTTTCTGCTAAACCCATGGGAACAAAATTAGAAAAGGTATTGAAGCCATAACAAAGGAGAAGAATATCTTAAGAATTAATAATTAAATAGAAATTTAAGTCTCGAAATGCTCCCTAAGACGAATTACTGCATTAAGTTTTAATGCATATAACGAACAATTTGAACACATTTAAACTGAAATGTATATAAGAAAAACATTAGTTTTCTAGTAATGATTTGAAATATTTTTCTTAAACGCATCAGTAGTTTCATCATTATTATTATGATACGGAATTCTTTTCACTGTTAAATTACTTATCCGAAAACTGTGTTTGAATTTAGGGATTAATCGCATTTAGGAAGTATAAATGGCAAAATGATCCTACAGTGGGAGAGTAGAGAATCTACCATCGTAGACGAGAATCAATTAGAAAGAATAGTAAGCTATTTAATCAGAATACAACTATTTGATGTAATTGAAAGTTAACGGTAACATAATTGATATTGATATACCTGAGAGATCTATATGCGGTGCCCTGAAGTAGATATTCGTGGTCTGAATGGAGATCACATGTTGTGACTTAAATAAGTAATAAGTCTAAATGTAGGTGATGTGCATCATGAAGTGCGTGTAATGAGAATCTGATGAAATCGTGTAGGTGTAAAAGCTAATTATGGGAATGATTCTATTTAAATGCGTCGCCGGGAGGAATACAGGGTCGCCACAAAAAGAAAGAAAGTGTTCTTTTCTCCCGAATGAACCGGCAACATTCTTGAGCTTTTGGAGTTCAATGACACTCTGCAAATCTTTCAAATGATGATTGAAAGATTTTATGAGGGATGATCCCAAATCTAAGTCCTGTGCTTCATGATTGTGGGGACCACGAATCAATTATAATCAGAACCACTAATTAAATATAAATATTTATCCTTGATTTCTATAAGAAATTAATTCATAATTCAAAACTGTGCTCTTCGTGTTACTGGAAGATTTGAGAAAAAAAAACTTAATTATCATTTTAGATATTTAAGTTTGAGGAATTCGACTTAAGTTTTGAGGAATTCGATAAAAAAAGGGAATTAATTTCTAAGTAAATAGTAAATAATAGGATGTAATAGCATGATAGTAACTGATAACAAGAAACCAGACATCCTTCTTACTGATATATTATGGATTGACTCATTTTCTACTCGAAATGAAACAACAACTCAAAAATCACACCCTAAAATAAAAAAATGAATCTTTTTTCCACAAAAGTGACATAGGAACTTCCTCATTCAAGGTAACCTTCCGTTATTTAATGCTCTCGAATTATAATTACGTATAATTTTACCTGCACATTTCAGTAAATGATAAATGAGTGTTTTGTCTTTCCACTATCAAACACTTTAAGAGCTCGAGAAAGGATCGTATTATTTAGTTTTGATCAGAAGTTAATGAGTTCCATATTTTTGTGTTATATTTTGAAGGAAAAATTTGATTTTATGTCCAAAGTAAACTTATGCAATGTTTGACTTTTTGAAAAAAAAAAAATATTGCATTTTTTCATATTTCATGCTATTCTTTTATTATGGTCATCATGTACGTAATGTAATCAAATTACACAAGCTGTTTCCAAAATTTATGTTTTCAAAGCAATCTCAGTTTGCGGATGGAACCGCAGTGGATTGTTTCTGGTCGAATCATCCTCATCTACGCATTCCCAGTGCGCATGGAAGAGGGATTATCCTGAGCAATTGCTAATTGAATGAGACGTTACTGTTGATTGCAGTCTTTTAATTTAACTGACGAATTCATCTTCTTTTATAAACATAGTAGTTCATGTAAAGTGTGAAATTTACGAGGGAGTATCGTTATGGCTTAAAAGGGCCACTTCGCTCACTATTTTCTTCGTCTCCATTATGTTAAAATTACCATATTTTAGGAATATTGTTTAAGCATATTGGTCGCACACTCACCGACGTTTCTGTGTGCTTATTCTACTGTTGTTATTTTTTAAACCAGAGCATTTTTTAAAATTTTGGTGTGTTATTTTCGAATAAACTCATATGCAGATAAACGTATGGAAAATTTGAAAACGATGAGCTTTAGTTCACATTTTAACTTGAAAATGTTTTGAAAAAAAATCTCTCAATTATTTAAATTTGACAAGATAACTCATTAAAACGATAACAATAATGCAGTAAATGCGCAAACAAGAGTTGGTGACTGTACAAAGTAACGATTTTTTTAAAGAAAAAAAAAAGATTCCTTAAACTCGATTGTCTTAAACATTACGGAGACTGGGTGAATGCTGCGAAAAGATTTAAAGTTGGGTGATCTCGTGATTTTCTCTTCACTAACCTTGGAGACTATTATCGTTTTGAAGTGCACGAAATTATAATTTCTTCCCAACAAAATGAAACGCGATTAGATTAAGAAAGAAATGAAGTGAAATTAATTATTTTTCATTATATAAAGGAAATAGAGATTTAATGGGAAATGAAGGGAGTTGGAGGATAAGAACTTAAAGTTATAAATTGTTATTTGCATCGAAATTCTTTTGATAATTTTCTGGATTGAAGAGACTTCCACTAAAATTATTACGTTGTTACTGTCTAATTGAGTTGTGGAATTAAGGCAGAGTGAAGTGGTAAGACAAGATTTTTTATTTAAATCATAAAATGGGATTATGAGTTAGGATTAAGATTAGTTTATATTTTTAAGAGTGTGACTCGAGATTTTCTGAAGAGAAAAAAGATAAATAATTCTATTTCGTTCTTCAGTGTCTTCAATTGGAGTTAAGTAGTTTCTGACTAATATTATAGTTTAAATATGGCACAAATTAAAAATGGGTAATTAAGGGTAGACGTCACAAAATGAAGCCTTTAATTATTATTAAGAAATAATCTTCTTTGGATAAAACGTTTTCTACATTTTAATTGTTTCGTATGCACATAATGCTGTAAATTTAAGCCATTAATTTTGATTTGTTTGATTTTAGGAAGCCGAAAATAGATGTAATCTGCAGTATTATAAAGGCAGTAAAATTATTGTAAAAAATAATCGAGATGGAAACTTAAGTTTTATTTATTACTTTTATACTTAATCACCATCCAGTTATACGTTTTTCTGAGAGTTTCTTGACTTTTAGAATGGCCTGGAACTGTGCAGATCGAACACTGTCTTATTCGTGCTGAGGATTGCTAGTTGCTTCTATCGATGGCTTCATTAAATCGAAGAAATCAATATTAATCAATGTTATTTATAGCTTTATGCACATAAGGATCTATTCGTATTTAGAACAAATTTTAGTTATATATCTTAATTAACTGAAAAGCTGCCATATATTTCCAAAAAAAATTATTCAAGGCTTAACTTAACATTTTATTGCATACATACATATGCTTTCACATACATACATATATTCTCAATTATAATCCGATTAACATTACTGATCTTATAATGTAGTCTCTGAAATATTAATTTACTTCAAAAAGTGGATTTTAGAATTGATTATTTATGTAATATGTTTCTAATTAACAACTATTTGATTGATTTATAAGTACTATTGAATCGAACAAGGTAAAAAATGTTGGCAAATGTAGGAAGAAAAACGAAAAATTTTATTCATGAAAAATGTGTAAAAAATAAATACTTCCCTTGTGGAGAATACTCTTCGTTATGTACTTTTGAAAATATAAATAAAATAGTTTTTAATGTATTGATTATAAATATTGACTCCTAATATTTAGTTCTATAATTCACAATGGTTCATTCTCATAAACAGTAAACGCACGATTTACAGAATGAAATTAATTTAGCATAAAGGAAACAAAATATATTTTTGAAACATACAGGCATTTTCAAGCCCCAAAACATGAATTACAACAGATTTAGATAGTAAAAAAAATCATCGCAAACTTTTTGTTGAATTCAAAATGCTATTAACAGGAATTTTATCTTCCTCGGTCTTTTTGACTTTAGGTGAAAATAGCTTGCTAGAAGAAAGTAAGAATTGGGGGAAAAGTCATTACCGATGTAATCACCCTTTGAGCAAGAAACAGGCAATTTTCTAAAAGATTTCCTCTCTTAAAGCATTTTTACAGTTATAGAAAGAGAGAAAAAAACGAAGCAGCAAAAATAAATGGTTTTACTTCTTAACACCAGGATGAGAATCATGGAAAAATCTATGACTTTGTTACAGTTGTACAATATTTTCTTCAATCTATTTGTTTTTTCTCATCTCTCCCCTCACCTCTTTTCTTAGTTTAGTTTTGAAATCAAATCTAGATTATTTCTATTTAATTCGTTCCAAGTTCCTAATTAATTATTAAAATTCGAAAGGTTCTTGATGAATATAAATGAATTGGTTACAGTCATCATTTAAAATGAAGGAATAAGAATAGAACCAGCAGCTTAAGATAAAAATAGCTTTCAATTTACAAACTTTATAAATATAAAATGTCAGATCTTTTTAATAGTGCTAGGGTTCGGAAAGCGTTCCTTATAATTATAAGTACTATTCCAAACAAAATAATTTTGATATATTTAATAAAAAAAAACTTCTCAAATTTCATTTTCATAATTAATAGATTTTTTTTATCAACTGAAGAGTTACAGAACCCAATTTTAAATATATATTAATCAAATTTTCAAATATATGTTTAAAAGAATATTTACGCAGAAAAATGTCTCATAATTAATATCGATTTCAAACTCCAGTAGTGAATGGGAAATAACCATTTGTTACTGCACTTCTACTACTTTGTTGTATTTTACACAATGTAAAAGAAAACTAACATTCAGAACTATCGTATTTCATAATTAAATGAGAAATCAAGCTTTAATTATATACATTAAGTAAAAACCTGTATATATAAGGGAAACAACATTCTAAAATCATTAAAATATCGATAAAAATTTAATATCTTATTTTCATTATACATTTTTTTCTAAATATATGGACATAACTTCATAGATCTTGCTACATTATTTAGCGAATTAATTGAATTTCTTACAGTGAACTGTCAATTCATAGACCTTCAGGGCCACTATGACTTTTTCTTAATTTCTAATTTTTCACAAAGTAATATATATGTATAAAATACAAAGATTTTTTTTCTTAATCCGCACGTAGTTTCGAAGTTTTTTTCCAGTTGATTTGTTGAATAGGTTTGATTATTATGTGCATAAAATAAGGACTTAGATTAACAGTTATTTATTTTTAGAAAAACCACATCAATCGATGTAGTTTTTTATTACTGTTTTTCGTTGTGTCCTATAGAAAAACCTTTATAAATAACATTGGGACAACGATACCTTTACATAGTGTATCGCAATTCGGGGTTCGTGTTGATTGAGAGTCGATGAAACAATCTCTTAAAAATCTTAAGACTTTTATTCGTAGTAATTTCTACAGAATGCAGGAAACTCCAGCTGTAGACATCACAATTACACAGCTCCAATTTAGCTAATTTTACAGGAAAATACAGAAGTCTCTAATATCTGAGATAGATAACAGCACTAGACCAGCAATCAAAACTGATCGTCTTCACTACTACTCTTTCTACCTCGGCAGGAGGTATTTATACCTGACTTGGCGTGAAAATCTAAAAGTTTCGCCCATGTTCTAGAAGGTTCTGGCTATTTCGCCTAATTTTGGTCCTAGAGCTTCAATGATGGAACTTTCCAGAAACATCTATTTTTCGCCAAATCTTGCCAAGTGGTCGCCATGAATCCCGACAAAAAGTCGCCAAGTCATCAAATCACTAGAAATGTCGGTTTGTTTTAACATTGGATGAGCGATTTTTGCCCAAATTCTGAGCATTTCGGATCTGTCTGAGATATTTTAAGACAAATGCAAGTAATATTTACAAATTTGTAACAATAGCATTAGTAGAAACACATATCGAAATTCAGAAAGAAAATCTAATTATTAAATTTTTAAAACTACCAAAAGTTTTTTCAACGAATTTTAAGTCTGAAATATTTTGAAAAAAGGCTAAAATTTCAAATGCATGTTATAAATTATGTATAATTATTTTTTCTGAAATACATATTTTATGCGAGTTCAAAGACTGTAAACAAAAACATTTTCATTCAAATATAAAATTTTGAAAAAAGTTGCTCACGATTAAATGTGTCTTTTGAAGACTTTTTCGATTTAAAGACATACCATAGTGAAAAGTGAAAGTGTTGTAATCAAATAAACATACATTAAGAGAGGTATAATTTTCCCTCAGTTAGAGCCTTGGTGTATCACACATAACATAAGAATCGTACATATAATAGGTCAATTGAAAAGTCCCCAGCCTACCATAGTAAAACACATTTTTTTGGCAAAATTAGTTTTTTTTTATTCAACATAATTCCCTTCAAGGGTGATACACTGATTATAGCTATTCTCCAACTTTTCGATACCATTTTTGTAGTACAATTAGTCCTTTGCTTCAAAATAGGCCTCAGTTTCGGCGATCACCTCATCATTCGACGAAAATTTCTTCCCAGCGAGCATTCTTTTGAGATCTGAGAACAGGAAAAAGTCGCTGGAGGCCAGATCTGGAGAATACGGTGGTTGAGGAAGCAAATCGAAGCCGAAATCATGGATATTTGCCATCGTTTTCACTTACTTGTGACACGGTGCATTGTCATGGTGAAGCAGCACTTTCTTTTTCTTCAAATGCGGCCGTTTTTCGGCGATTTCGTCCTTCAAACGGTCCAATAACGCTATGTAATAGTCGCTGTGGATGGTCCTTCCTTTTTCAAGGTAGTCAATGAAAATTATTCCATGCGCATCCCAAAATACAGACGCCATAACCTTGAAAGCCGACTGTTGCGTTTTCCCACGCTTTGGAGCGGGTTCATCGTGTTCAGTCACTCGGATGACTGTCGATTGGATTTCGGAGTGAAATGATGGAGCCCTGTTTCATCCATTGTCACATATCGACGCAAAAAACTCGGGTTTAATACGCTTGATCATCTTGAAACACTGCTCCGAATCATCAACTCGTCGTTGTTTTTGGTCAAAAGGGAGCTCGCGCGGCACCCACTTTGCACAGAGCTTTCTCATACCCAAATATTCGTGAATGATATGATGTACACGTTCAGTTGATATCTTTAGAGTATCTGCTATTTCATTCAATTTCAATTGACGGTCATTCAAAATCATTTTGTGGATTTTTTTAATGTTTTCGTCGGTAACAACCTCTTTTGGGCGTTCACCGTCTTCGGTGCTCATTTCATCACGTCTAAACTTAGCATACCAATCCTTGACGGTTGACTTTCCTGGGGTAGTGTCCGGAAACTCTGCATCAAGCCAAATTTTTATTTCAACTGTATTTTTCCCTTCAAAAACCAATATTTTATCAACACGCGAAATTCCTTTTTATCCATTTTTTTCACAATAACAAAAGTTGCTTCACTCAAAATGCTATAATTCATAAACTAATGATCCGACAGCTGTCAAATTTATACACGCATCTTTTGAGGGGTAGGGCTAACTAAACAACATATGGATTTAATTCTAGTAGCGCCATCTATGTGTCAGGTCCGGAACTTTTCAATTGACCTGTTATATGTATTGTTAGATAATTTAAACAACTTGTTTTCGTACAATGTTGTAAAAATACAAACAGTTTTAGTCATTTTAAAAAAACGTATGAGTGAAGGAAAAACATATATCATTTTAAAAAACCAAACAAAATATCTTCTTTTCAACAAAAAGTGCTTCTAATTATATAATGTCGTGTACAAATGTGTGCAAAAACATTCGAATTCCTTATCCGAGTCAGAAAAAACGTAGAGGAGCTCCTCGATCAAAGAAGAAAAGTGTCCACGCCGCTGCTTTGAGAACAACGCGAAGTTTTCACTCGCTTGAAATCCATTGGCTCTCTGATTTCTTCGCTCGCAAATTCAATACCAGGAAAGGCGGAAAAGAATGTTTTGCGTGGAAAAAACGACTCCCTCATTTTTTTTCCTATTCAATATGCGTTACAGAACGCATGCAGATTTACTCAGCCGAAAATGTGTCCTGGCTTTTGGAAACATTCGAAGAAATTCAGATTTTCTTTAAAGAGGACACGAAGTCAATAATATGAGTGCGGGCGCATAAAATATACCAATACATCGACGAACGAATGTTTTAATTTCTCATTTTTATTACAAAAATGTTTTACTCGGAATAAAAACTTTGCTTGTGACATAATATCTGCTAAAAATGTAATATTTATGGAAATAATATAATAATTATTGCCTTTGTGTAAACTAGTCGTGAAAATTTAGAAGGCAAAAGTGTATAAGACAATTTAAAGAGGAATTCGGATGCGTGTAAAATTACTGAATTTCGGAATGGTTATATGTATTTATCTGGATAGAGAAGCCCAAGTTTCAAAAAAAAAAAACTATTCAAAGCACTAGACAATTCAACAAACGATGTAAACGATCTCTTTCTAACTTCTGATCAATTGGGCCTTTGATCTTCTGATCAATTCTTTCGTCTTAGATAGGGAATGTGGGAGGAGAAACATTTATACATGACCTATCGCTCAAATTATAATTTAAACATACATAGAATTATATCGTATATAAATCTAATACATGTCTCGTTAAACTACAACCGATATTAGAACCAAATACACAGACAAATTCTGATGTACATAAAAAAAAAAGTTGGATCCTATTAAAAGAAGGATCAGTTACACTCGGATTTGCTTTACATTCAATTTTTTTTACTATTGTTCCCTCGATAAGCGATAGCTTGTGATATCACTTCCAGACACTGCAGTCACTATTGCAATTTTTCTTTCCATGAAATTCTCAATAATCTTTTGTTCAGATGATGTCTAGACTTCCTGTTAAGAGCAAACGTTAATATGTATTTTTTCATTTCTTTTTTACAAACACGAATCATCTTTTCTGGGAAAGTTTAGATTATTTTTGTAAGAAATTATTTTGAAGATTTCGTGGTCAGTCAGATCAGTTGCACATTTAAACATTTTGTATTTTACGAATTTGAAGACATCTTATGAAGGTTTTTTTTCTTGTATAAAGCATTTCTAAGTGATTGTATAAGTTACTTCAAACAACACGAATCTGGAATAAGGGCACCTCAAATAGGATGTGCCGAGCAAAGCATTTGGAAGATACAAAATGGCATTAGAAAGCCACCATCAATTAAGGAATGGTTTAAAAAATTATAAGCTCAATATTAGTCAATTATTTTAAGTGTTGTGTTATTAATTTTTTTGTAACAGTCAGTTGATTAATGTGTAAAAATATCATGCATCACCATACATTTATTTTATAGAATTAACCAGCTGCTCTGTACTTTCAAGCAAAAGTTCATTACAAAAAAAATTCATATAGATGTCACACAATTTACATTAATACTGTAATTAGATGTTCATTTAACCTGCGGTGTAACAATCATGCACCCCGACTACCGGGTATTAACAGAGGAGGTGTGTAAATAGGAAGTGTTCAACACTATTTCCTACAATAGTGGTACGAATCAATTTATGAAAATGCTGTATGTGACAGCAAAAACATGTTCATGGCCTGAAATACACATAATTGCATTTACAGAAAGATTTTGATATAGTTCCAATTAATTTCCGGGAATGTGATTCGTTGATAAATTGATTAGACAAAAGGAATAACTACTCATGAATGAATGAATAAATCCTTCACAATATCTCAGTTACGTTTCTTCCAGATGATACGGGGCTTAATAATCGCTCTTCGGAGAATTTGTTTTTCTTTTCCGGTATCATTTTTGAAGGATTCCAGATATTATCTGTTTTGTAGTCTAATTTTCTTTACTAAACTTTTATTTTAATTTGTTAGATGGGGAAGTACGATACATTATTTCCCCGATCATGAAACAAAGGAATTTCAATTTGGAAGGATTCACCTCGGATTCTAAGAATTTAAGCATGAAAATCCCGAAAGAGATAATTGCACGTTCAATATTTAGAATAGTGAATCGAATTTTCAGGAGGAAAGAACGTTTTTTATCTCTATGTGGTTACCTTCCATCCCTCCTGGTGGCACACTTAAATTAATAGTTCGCCAAGAATTAAATCCATTCCCACATTAACATTCAGACATTCGCACCTTGACATTTATACACAAGACACACATACACACAATACTGACACATATACTTTTTACGTTATGAACAAGTATTGAACGGCGACGATTGGGACACCACTGACAACGTCCTCAGTGTATGTGAAATTAAGTCTTCATTATATCAAAACTTAATCAAGTTTGTTTTAATAATAATATAATGAGTGCCCCAAATGATAATCTTCATTTGAGTCATTATTCCTATTTCTTATCCTCTATTCTCTTCTAGAATTGAGGCCTCTCCTCTCCACTATACAATCACTTCTTTTGATCTAATTAATTAGTTACATATGCGCAAATCTGAAAATTCTTTGTTTTAAATAAATATCTTAATTAAAAGGAGAGGGTTCATTTCACAGAATGCCTTCGAACATCTGAAAATAATTAATTCCTTACGAGAATCGATTCCGTGTGACATGGCTAATACTCTGCTGAGGGCTCTAATCTTCCATTGAACTCCTTGGGGTTTCTGGTGATTGCTGAGAAAATTTCAAACCTCCTGTTTAAATTGTATTTTCTTTTTCTAAAATGAAAAAGGCGAGATAGGATTGAACACGACGTGCAATGAATCGAAAATGTCTATAGCAGAAAGGCAATCGAATTCTGGTCGTTGAAGTTTTTCCCGATTTAAAACAACATTTTCATTAGTTTCGAACGAATAATGGATTTGAAAAAATACCATTAATTAAACACAAAGATTTACTGACAGTTTTATCAGCTTACATGTTTTCGGAAAATGGGGTTTTAAAGATGATGTAGTATTTAAGGCATATTTTTCATTATAAAAAATGTTCATTCAATTCCGCTATTGAAGGACTTCAGGCT
>BMAW01031452.1:14343-27093 GCA_019974015.1 Nephila pilipes | reverse complement strand
TAATTCTACCTTGGAAGTCATATTCTAATGAAGTGAATAGAATTCCCCAGACGATTGATTTCGTTATTTTTTCGAGTGCCCTTTCTCTCATATGAAGTAAAATGGAATACAAGAGGAAGTGATCATAGGGATTCAAACCAGGAATGGATTGATACTAATGAGATTTTAATGCGAAATATTTTTTTCAACAGTTGTGGGGAAAATTTATTACATTCAGTGATTCATCGCATTCGGAATCACGTGTTACTTCCCTAATATGAGCGAAGTTATCGATATTTCATTTTCTATCGATATTTTACTCTTGAATAATGCCACATCAAGCTAAAAGTGGTGACGATTGTCAGCACTCTTCAAAAAAAGAAAAAGAAATGAATAGTGTTTTGGATTGTTAAATGAAACCAGTAATAAATTAAATCTGTCTCAATGCATAATGTAGTCATTTTTTTTTCTACGTATCATCTTCATGCATTATTTTGTATGGTAAGTGGGTGGAGAACGGATTTAAGTGATTGTGTTATACTCGCTAAAGCTGAATGCATATCTTTTAATATTTAAGTATCATTGATGAAATATTTAACTAACAGAAATATATATCTGCATTAAATGATTAACAGCATCAAATATGATTTGGTTATATATCCAAAAATACTACATTTAACTTTGAAATAAAATAGCGTTTCGGTTTTCTGTAATTCCCACTCCTTTTAATATTTGCACTTTATGTAATATACACAAAAAAATAAAATTATTTTTAAGTAATGGTAATTGATGCATAACTTAGAAAGATTTATTCTAAAAATATTCTTTCATCAATATGTTTTAAACCACAAAATAAATGTAGCAATGAATTAGTAGAAAGTGAAAAAAATGTAAAAGTAGTGTATGCCTATAGGTTTACAAATGGATATAAAAATACCTTAGAGTTTGCATAATTAAAACTTCCTTCGAAATCTTTGATTTTCAATTTAAAACACTTATTGATATTTAAACACTTATTTTAATTTATTTTTATTTCTTATAAGAAACTATGAATATTTTTAACGCATTTATGTCTATTTCAATGTAGAAATTAATATTACATTAACTTCTATGATTTTACACTTGTCAAACAAAAATTATGGTAAAGTGTAAACATTTAAGTTATCTTATACACTATTTTTGTGATTCTTATATGTATAAAAAAAGATCCTCTTCAAATATTTTATTTGATTTTGCCAATGACATGGTGCCTGAAAATTGTGTTATTTCTTAATAAGCTGCTAACATGAATGCATACACTGAAATATCGTAAATGTACCGGATATTTCTATAGCACTATACACAAATAAAACGCAACGATCTATCAGACATGAAGTTCATGAATTTACTATATTCATCGTATAGGAAGCTTTTAAATGTCATTCGAAAAAGTTGTTCAAATATTGAAAATATGCAGTATATCTGTCGGGTATCTTCAAATATAGAAAATATTGCTATATCTGTCGAGGGTGTTATTGATTGATTATTAAATAACTTCTCACTTAAATTCAACACGAGGAACGTTTCCGATGAAATTCATAATTTTTTATAGTGGCGAGTATGGCACCTGAAATGGTACCACTCTCTCCCAAATTCGAAACAATGCCTTTGGAAGAACATGGAGATGATAAAATTAATATCATCAACCCCGATGCGTATTGGCTTGTCTTCAGTGAAATCAGCACTCTAACCTACAACTTGACGAAAGCAAACCTTGCCTATAGTTCTTGACCATGATGAATAGACTCTGACAGCACCCTATTACCCGTCTCGTCTGTCTTCATAAAGAAGAGCAGCGGTAGCCTAGTGGTCAAGGTCGTGGCCTCGCAACCAGCGGTTTTCGTTCAGTCGCGGGTTCGATCCTTGGCCACCAAAGACCAGCCGTGCAGCCGGGGCTGATGCACGTTAAATCTGTTCGGGGCCCAAAGTCCTCCCGTTGGCATGGCATGGATGTTAGGAGAGGGGGATGCTAGATCAGGTATCGTCCTCCTCACTTGACCGTGGTTCAGAATTACGATATCCATTGCCAGTAGCCCTAGTGTTGCTTCTAGAGCAGCGTTAATAAGAACTAAACTAAGTCATCATAAAGAATAATCATAAGATCTAAATTTCAACTTAGATTCAAGCACAGACTGAATAATTAAAAATAGACCATTATATCAAAAATATCTTTACATACTCCTCAAATAAGGCAAGGTGGGCTCTCTACAGTTAAGTTCATCTCTCTTTCTTTCTAACAATTTCTATAATTTATTAAAGTATAGACTAACAGAAATAAGATGCGTTTACATCCTTCCATTGCTCTGACAGTACTGATACTTAATCTCGCTAAACCCTTTATATATGCCAGATGACTTCCTAGAACTCCATTCTAATACTTTTGATTACCTTAAACTTTATTAATCTTATCCCCTATTATTCTGTCTCTATTCTTATCTCGACACTTAGATTTAAACATGAACATTGCATTGCACATTTGGAGTTTGAGTTGTTTGAGTCATATAGCATCTAAGAAAAACCCGTGTGGATAGTTGAAGGGTAGAATGCTATTTAAGAACTAAAAAGAGCTAATAATTGTGAAATGAGAACTTTTATTAAAGTGAATTTACAGCTGACAGCACGTAATTCCAACAATACTGAATGCAGTCGTGGTGTTTATACATGGCAGCATGTAGCACAATGTAAATTGCAATGGTGGTAAAGACTGTGGAATTTATTTACAGATCATGAATTTCTACCATGTTGACTATGCAAATGCAATATCATCATGCACTTTAATAATTATTTGAGTATTAATATGTACATGCAATATTCAATAAAGTTTTGTACCTTAATTTTGCATTGTGCGAGTGAATTGTATACGTCATTTCTATTGAATTATGTCCATTATTGCCCTCTGTTATCAAAAATTTTGAGTTATATTTTTCAAATTATGTAAAATATTCTACTACGGTAACTATAAATGCGCAAATTACATGTCTATCTAACCCTAAATACCCTTTTCAGTAGCTGTCGCTATCGCAAAGAAGTTGTGAAACTTCCAGTATGATCATTTGAATTATTTATTTTTTACTTAAAAGCACACAAACATGATGTATTTCAACATTTTAAACTCGAATTTATATTTAAATAACAAAAAAAAATAATAATAATAACAAAGAGAATCTTTGACACGTACACTCTTAATCAATAAACTTAAAAATCTGTAGAGTTTGTCTGTAAAAATATTTTAGAGCTTGTCATAATATGATGAAATTATATTTAATAATTGTTTAAATATAAAATTAAAATTTAATGAAGCAAATGCGTACAAATTATTTTTATCTTATTAACAATTCTTATAATAATAATACGTAAGCCAAATATTTTTATATTTTTTTGGCAGAAAAAGAGTCAATGCATTTATTTTACTTCATTTCTATTATATTATTTAATTTACTTTTGAAAACGATTAAGATTATAAATGTAAAAGGAGATGATATAACCTCAATATGCAATCAGTATTGAAATTCTCAAAATAAAATATGTAAAAGTTTAATTGATAATGTTGTATGTCTTAAGAATACAAAAATAACACAGAACTCTTAAGAATCATTTTAACCGTTATTAAGGAACAAATTGCTTCCCAGGGCTTTTTGCCAATAGACGTCTTTTGTCCAAAAGATTGCTTTTGAAACTAGTTACAATAATATGATAAATGAAACAGAGTTTTTTTTTTTATATATTTTGCAGCAAAAAGCTTTTGTGTTCATGTGTTGCTTTTTATTCATCAATATCGTACAGACAAACGCTTACATTTATCGGAGAAAAAGTAATGCCAAAACTATGCCAAAAGTCATGGACAAAAAACTTCTTTGTTCTCTTATTTCTATGAAAGTTCCCTTTTAGTATATATTTATGGATGAATCTATAATATTTAGAGATGTATATAAGTGTTTTTGAACAGTATATCCATAAATATATTTCATATCATTTTCTGTTGATTTCAAGTATTTTTTTATTCCCTTCATTATTCTTTCATTTATTCCCTGCCTTCATATTAATATATTAGATTTGTGCAGATAAAGGTTTTTTAATACATACATTAGAGCTTCTTAAATTCAAAGCAATTGTTTCATACAATGACATGTTAAAATTACTAGCATTTTTGTTTTAATGTACATACCAATTCATGCAGCAAATAATTCCAATGAAAATCATTCTTAATTGTAAAACAAAATTGCATTTATATTTGCTTAATGGATGTAATGTTTTATTTCAGCAACGCAACACACATGTCCATAACAGTTTTTCGAACTCTATATGACAATGGTATATTTGTAATAACTGATTTTTCATAACATTTTTTTTAAATCCTTTTAAGAACCAAATTTTTGATAACATTAATTGTTTAATTTAGCTACTTTCTCTTATTTACGAGGTATGTTTTTTAAGTAAGTACCGTTTTGAAATTAAAAAAAGACGTGCAAAGATATCGCAATAATTTTATTTTTACATGAAAGCCTGTATCTTAATCTACTTTTCTACATAATTTCTGTGAATATTGAGGCACTTGTCATAACGTGGCCCCAGTTTTTGAATACCCTCCTCATAAAATTCTGCCGCCTGACTTGTTAACCACTGTATCAAAAATGTTTTGACTTCGTTATCGTCTTGAAGACGCTGACCGCCCAGGTGTTTCTTCAAGTGCAGGAACAAATGGTAGTCCCTGGGCGCCAGATCAGGGCTGTATGGGGGATGATCTAGAGTTTCCCATTTAAAAGATTTGATGAGATCTTTGGTCCAATTAGCCACATGTGGACGGGCATTGTCATGCAGCAAAACGATACCCTTACTTAACTTGCCACGTCTTTTGTTCTGGATTGCAAGACGCAGATTGTTCAATGTCTCACAATAAGACGCTGCATTGATTGTCTCTTTACGAGGCAGAAACTCCACTAGCAATACTCTTTTTCTGTCCCGAAAAACTGTGCACATGATTTTCCGCGCAGAAATTGTTTGCTTAAACTTCACTCTTTTGGGTGATGATGAATGTCGCCATTCCATGGATTGTTGTTTCGATTCTGGTGTGACGTAGGCCACCCATGTTTCGTCACCAGTAACAATTTGGTCTAAAAAATCTTCACCTTCATTGCGGTACCGCTCAAGGAAAGTCAATGCACTGCCTAAACGTTGGGTTTTGTGCAAATCCGTCAACATTTTTGGAACCCATCGTGAACACAATTTCCGGTAATTCAAGTTTTCGGTCACAATGCGATACAAACACTACGAGAACATTGAGGAAAGCAGTCGGACAATGATGAAATTGTAAAGCGTCTGTTTTCTCTCACCTTTTCGTCCACTTTCTGCACCAAATCTTCATTAACGACCGAAGGACGCCCACTCCGTTCTTCATCATGCACATTTATGCGGCCACCTTTAAGTGCTCTCACCCATTTCCTTACCATTCCATCACTCATAATGTTTTGTCCGTAAACTTCACAGATCTCACGATGAATATCGATCGGTTTTACGCCTTTAGCACTAAGAAATCGTATAACAGCCCGTACTTCACAATCAGCGGGACTCACGATTGTCGGAGGCATCTTAAACACTCAGTAAACAACGTATAAAATGAAGAATCAGACTGTAATGGCGTCAGTGCGTAGACAAGAGATGTAGGTAACCAGCGAGCATGTGCGGAACGCCGACCGGAGCGCTGCGGCGGCGGAATCGCAAAACGATACTTACTTAAAAAACATGCCTCGTATTAAGATCAGCTTTGTCAATGATGTTGGCGTCTCCTAGAGGATATGAATACTAATTCTATCAAAAATTAATCATATAGCTCTCAATCGTTATTTCTCTCAAAAGTACTCGACCTCTTAAAGATGGGAATATACTAAGCCCAACAAGTTCATGCAAATGTTTCGCTAGTCAAGACTTACATAGCTTAGAAGTGGTCCCCTACCATGTTTAGATACGTTTGAATATAGTGCAAATCCACCATTTTGTGTAGAAATAAAGAATATGGATGCGTGAATATGTGTCACTCACATCAAATGACAGCGATTTAAAACTAAAATGGCCCTGCTTTTTATCTGTTTGTAGTTCATTAACAGTAACATAATAATATGTTAGATTTAAAGGCTAAATAAAGTGCACTGTAATTTTTTCAAATACTAGTTGTACCTACAATCTTTAACATGCAAGAGTATTTTCATGCAAAGGAAAGTAATATATCATATATATCATGTTTTATCAAATAACATTAAAAACAAAATCGATAAAAATGTAAAAATTCCTTTAAGTTACATAATGAAATTAGGATTTTTCATCGTTTGGTTTGATTTGTGTACCCATCCAAATCAATCATAACAGACTTTTAATAGACAAATAGTTGACATTTTTTTTTACTTGAATAGGTATGAAAATTAAAAAAAAATTCAGCAATGCACTTCTGTTTATAGAAATAGTATTATCATGAAGGAGTCATGCAAGTGATTTGAATTTCGTTGATTCGTGTGTTCGATTCCCTATACCTCCTAAAGATCCATGGTAAAATAGGGCTGATGCACGTCAAATATGTCGAATCTCCAATTCCTCCGTTGGTGTAATGCGAAATTCGGAGTGGGAAGTGTAAGCTCAGATGTCATCTCACTTGACAGGAGTTTGTTTGAACCTCCTCACTTGATCCAGGTTCAAAATTATAAAGCCAATCGGCATTAACTTTCGTGTTGCTTTTAAGTGTGACGTTAATAAACAGTCAATCAATTAAGTGATTGGTTTGAAACTTAAAGAAAAATCAAGCGTGGACTGAGAATTACCCTCTAAACCACAATTGTTACCATACAAATAAATAGCTGTATCGAGAAATAGGAAATAGTATAGTATTATCTGCTAGTGGTAAATGCTTCGAGAAAGGCAATGTGGACACTTAACGATGACACAGAATACGACATGAACAAGTAAAGAATTATGAACAGAGATTGCTTATTGTTGTTTGTGAAGAAGAATTGTCTTATTAGGCAGTGGCAGATCACATAGAGTGTGATGGAACGACTATAATGCTAATGCAGCAGAAGTGGGCTAAAAAATCGGATATTGGACGTCGAAAGATTATGTTAGAATTGTGTTATAGGCATCCTACTCATGTGACAGTGACAGACCGTAAAACACTTTCATGACATTTTCCATAACAATGAACAGTTGACTCAAAATAATCAGATAGTCTTATAATGAGATACAACAATTCATCAATTGGTTGGTCATGATAGACTAGCAGTTATAGTCATAGACGCACTGAAGGTATTGTTTTTTATCTTCGAGTCGTGGTTTTGAGACCTGATACCACTAAAGACCCACCAAGTAGCTTGTTTGATGCCCGTTAAATGTGGGCAAGATTCCAAGTTATCCCCTTTTGCGTGATGTTGTAGTTTGGGGAAGGAATTGTCAACCTAAGTGCCCTTTTGGTCACTTGACTGAACCTTAAGATTACGAGGTCCATCACCAATAGAGCACTCTTGCGTTTCTTTTAAGTGTGACGTTAATTAAAATTCAATCAATCAATTTCGTTGATTGGCAACGAATTGTTTTTTTAATGAATCCCACCTAAATTTGGGATATTGTGCTGATCACATCAGCATTAACTAGTGGTGAAGAGGATGCAATGTAATATAATGGTACCTTCAAGAGGATGTTTTTTTCAATGTCATACTGGAAGTATGTCTGCATGCTTCTTCATTAGGTATGCTCATTTGCTAAAAATTTTGGAAATTTCAACTATATCAGGTGCATAAGAAAATTGTGTAGAACGAAGTTGTATTTTTCTTCATGATATTCCTGGATCTGTATTTCAAATGGAAATTTTCACTTTCCATACTGATAGGATTGTTCAAACTTTCATTTCAACACAATGTATGTACTTTCTTCCATAACATGCGAAATGTTGCTTGTTGAACATGCCGGCTAATTTATCATTCGACGTCTTGTCAATGTCGCTTGTCACATATCTAGAAAAAATTGAATTCGGGTTGGATTAGAAACAATCCGAAATGCTTATCTGAAGTGTTTTATTCAAAATCTGTTTGATTCGATGCTCCGTAATATAGAGGCACTTATTGAAGGGGCCGCGGTAGCCTAGTGGTCAAGGTCGTGGACTAGCGGCTGGCGGTTTTCGTTCAGTCGCGGGTTCGATCCTTGGCTGCCAAAGACCCGCCGTGTAGCCGGGGCTGATGCACGTTAAATCTGTTCGGGGCCCAAAGTCCTTCCGTTGGCGTGGTGTGGATGTTAGGAGAGGGGGGTGCCAGCTCAGGTGTCGTCCTCGTCACTTGACCGTGGTTCAAAATTACGAGGTCCGTCGCCAATAGCCCTCGTGTTGCTTCTAGTACGACGTTAATATAAACTAAAACTTATTGAAGGGGATAAGGGCTTCATAAAAACTAATGTTTGGCACGTAATATTGATTTGTTTGTTTGCAAATTAAATAATTTATTTGTTGAAATGTAAATCGCTTATGGAATATATTCATGGAAATTTTGTTTCATATATTTTTTGTTTCAATCGGTAACAAAAATAAAACCATGAGATAGAAATAACTGAGAAAATATTGACGTGATTTATTATGCTTATATAAAAATAATACCATTTTTGAGGCTGTGAGCCTCCACTCTTGGATTTTCTAAGGAGTTATTGATCTATCCTCGTAATATATTAGAAAGCTACGAGATTATGCCGATTTTAAAAAATACTTATAATTCATTTTTTTCAAGTTCAAATTTGTAATGACACAGTTTCGAAATCCTCATATTTTTCAATTTACTGTGGATAATTGCGCATTTTGGAGACATATTCATTGTCACCGCTTAAAATGTACTAGATACGTATATTTTCATCCATGTGCAATGACCTGAATACATAGCAAATTAATTTTTTCTTAAAATTACAAGTAACTGAAGATATATTGTAACATTGAAATATCTAAATATTTATGTATCGGCTTATATTAAAAAATAACATTTACAAATATTAGTATTTATTTAATAAAAGTTATTGTTGAATAACTCTATTTATATAATCAAGTGATGTACTTATTTTTAGACTCATCTTGCATGAAATTTACTGTATGTATAACTTTAAAAATTTTCAAAATACTTTAAAGTATAACATTATATTATTTGGATTTAAGAATATTATATAAAACAACAACAGCAATTAATATAATTTAAACATTTTGAATTTTATAGGATTTAAATTCCCTTTAGTTATTATACAAATGTTTTATTTCTATAGTTGAACTTTCTAAGTGTACATACAAAAACTATTGTATCACTGTATATAGAATATGCTAATTTTATTATGTGTAGATTATCAGCTTTATAGATGAAAAATATTTTAAGAAATATATAATGGAGTCCTAAAAATATTCTTTTTTATAAAAACATTATATTTTTAACTATAATTGGATGCATATCATTTTAAAAGCAATCTATCCCAATAATACAATTAACTGCACAGTTATATACCATTTTATTGGTTAATAGTTTTAGATTTTTGAATTCTAGTTTATTTAGAAACATTTTTTTTTTATATTAGCAATTATTTTCTACTTCAGAAGCCTATGTCATCGACAATTTCCAGCATCTTCCCTACAAATTACTATCATATATATCAAAGATAATATCATATGAGTATTTGCACAAAATTGAAGATCTAAAATAAAAAAAAATTAAACGATTGAAATGTACACTTTTCCTTAAAAATTCTTTCATTTTATCCAGAAAGTAAAATGCGCAATTTTGTCATGAATAAACGAATTACTTTATTAGAAAAATGCTACGAAAAAAATAAACATTATATAACGGGAGATTCTTCACATTGTTTTAAAAATTCGTTCAAAAAGAATTTTTAAAACTTTTAGAACTAAAGTTAATTAATATAAAAACTAAAGTTAATGCATCCATTTCTCTATTCCTGAAAATGTTCAATATTTTTACATACTCTGAATTTATTCTGTGGTTGAGCAAACGTTCATGATTCTTTATTTGATGCTACTCAATTTTAAAACTAGTGATTAACTAATATTATTTTTTTTAATTTGTAAGCTAAATCTAGCTCCTAAATTTAATGTTATACATAAACTTTTCATAATTTACTAAATATCATATCATATTTGGACTACATATTTTAGTTTTATAGAATAAAGAACCTGTTTTAACATTTAAATTATTAGAAATTTCTTATCATTATTTTTGTTTTGAAAAAATACCGTTAATTGAAGAGGAATTTGTAACAAACACATATTAATAAATTCAAACTCTAATCTCAGAAACTTGTTCTTAACATCAAAGCGCTTATTTTTGAAATTATAAACAAATGATGCACATTTTATGGAATTAACTTTAACCTTCTTCATTACTTACTCCACATAATGTGAGTAATAGTGAATTTAAAATAGTTAATTACAGAAAATTGTGTTGAGAGGACGTTAAAAAAGTAGGCCTTAAAATTCTTGAACAATTCCATTATCTATTTTGTAATCCTTATTATATGAGGTATCTTATTATTCAGCTTTTTCAAATAAACATTACAATGTCACCTATTATTGCAGTTTTCTGTTCATGTGTTTGGTTGCAATAACATTTATAAGAAATATAATCAAATCTGTGCTTCTTTTAGTCACTTTCTTAAAAGTATAATACAGTAATACAAATATAAAATGATAATTGTTTAACTTTGCTCATATCAAAGTTTAAAAAATATCAAAGCAAAGAAATATTTCCTATAACTTATAACAGTTTTTATCTAAAATGTGTAGATAAAAATAAATTGCAACATAAATGAAATTTTTTTGAAGTAAAGTTATATTTGTATTAAACTATGAACTGTCTTAGAATTTGTCACAACTATTTCGTTTTAACTTCCCAATCAATTAGATAACATGACATTTGACATATTTTTTTATCTCAACATTTCATTTTTTCACAAAAATCAAAAATTCAAGACTATTTTCTCTTAAATAAGTTTTTATTAGATGGAATTAGTCGTCATTTTTTTTACTTATTCAAAGCCTGTTTACTGTAAGGTTAAACAAAAGAGTTACATTTTTAAAACAAAAAGTAATTCGATTCAGAATTAACTTTTTTCATCTTAAAAATAAAAAAAAATAATATTTAAGTTTTTTTTTCCTTCTCTTTTTTTTTCTTTTAAAGATAAACCGTTTTTCTGTTATTGGAGGGTGACTTCTATTATTAATTTAATTAGTGTAGTAAGCAAAAAATGCAATTATAATATATAGTAGGTTTTGATTTTGTAAATGAAAATGAAATTATATCGCATATCATTAATTATAACATATGGCATACCGAACAAGTAATATAATATTATAAATCTTAAAAATATTTTAAATTATAAAGATTTTGTTTTTTAAAAATAAGATTTAAAGGAAAAGTATTATTCTTCTAATAATTCAGTGAATTATATTTGTTTTAAATATTTTCCTCTCTGAAGGTTTGATAACGAACAATCTATGAAAATCCGATTAAGGAAAAAAACAAAGCTGCAAGAATTCAGTTATTTACGGACAAAAACGGTGTCTTCTGTATTTTGTTGGATTTAAGGAATCAGAAAATACTATAAGATGTAGAAAGAAAGAATTAGAAAGTTTCCTTCAAATTTCAATCAAAGTAGATGCATCTGGGTTACCTGTAGATTGGCCCACAGATATTCTTGGAAATTGAATGAAAGCTCTATACACCATCTCTGTAATTGTTTTTTCCGAGTTCTCCTTTAATTTGTTTAAACCCTAGTGCTGGTTGATAGTACGGTGATTTGTGTTGTCAGAATGTACCAGGAAATTTAATCATTACTCAGGAACAAAAGATTCTATCTGCGTTCATATATTTGTGGTCAGTCTCAATCGTGGTCCGAATGTCCGAACCTTGAGCGATGGTCTTGATCCCAATATCTACAAATGGAAAAGCTTTGGACCATTTATAAAATGTATCTACAGACGTGAAAAAGCCTCCTGTTGGAGGAAATATCTTCACTACATCAGCCGGAATATGTTCAACAACCACTATTAGAAGGACATAATCACTGATTTTACTTCTAATAAGAAGAACATTTTTGTTTGCTTACATTTTGTAGCATGTGCGAACTCACAGCGTCACATCTGCCCTCTTGGAAGGCAATATATCTTAACTAATAATTTTTAACAGTACCCTTATTTCAGAATGGACAATTGAATGTATGTTTGTTAAAAATTCCTTATGTATATCCTTCACTGTATCCGGTTTAAGGAAGAAAGCTCCAGCTTAGAAGATTTCTTATTTAAATCAAGTCTAGATCACTATTGTTGGATTGCATTTGTTATAACCATTATATAGCAGCAAAAGCCAAAATAAGAAGAACTTCAATATAGTTTTTCTCATTGAATCAAAATATAAATAATAGAAACGTAAGATTATATAACAGAGTCTATGCTGTAATTGTTTTTTTTTTTCTTTTTAATATGTGATTAAATTTACAAGTTTTGTTAACTCGTGTTTCAAACATCATTAGGTAATTTTCATTAAGTAGATTCAATACACTGCTGAATTGTTTTTATTCCATAGAAATAAAATAACTTAAATAATGATTTATAGAAAAAATAACATTAAAGCAATGTTGTTAATTAGTATGTCTGAGGAGATTTTATATTTTTTTTTACATATTTCATCATTTGATACATCCTAAGAAAAATATTTAATATAT
>BMAW01031451.1:0-15696 GCA_019974015.1 Nephila pilipes | reverse complement strand
TCAAAATATTCTCCTTTCATGAAAAATCTTTCTATAATATTGTTATTCAGCATATGTATTCATGTGACACCTGTACAGATCCTGATATCGAAATTTTGAATAATTCACATTATTCGCAGAGTTATTATGAGTCGAAGTAACAACTTGTGGGTTTTTTTTAAAGAATTCCTTCGCTCTTCTGCATTAAAAAGGGAATAAATCCACTTACATACCATACATTACAGAATTCCTAGATCAGGATCTTAAGAATACTATGAAAAAAAATTCTGCCAAATTCCATTAATATATAGAAAAAAACATTCGAGTTATTACCTTTCAAAAATTTTAAACATACTGAAAATTATATTCTTTAGAAAATGGATTTAAAGTTAAAACTTGTTCAGAAAACAAAGGAAATGTCTGAATACTTATAACTTGATTTCTTTGTACCGTAGCTACAAATGGAAGGTAGCTTTAGAAAGAGAAGATTTCAAATATTTTAATGGATATATAAATAAAAAAAAATCGGCATTTTCTCCGAAATTCGAGTTTTTAGCCTAGTCGGATACCTTAAATAATATTTTTGGAAGATATACATTTTACTATATTTAATATAATTTTTAATAAGGTAAATGCGTTCCCTGGAGGGGAAGAAAATATCTCGATTAGCAATCTGTTTTTTAGCTGTTCTTGTACGAAATTTTCATTACTGCTGTTATGTTATATATTCGTAGAGAGAGAAACGTTTAGTTATATATATAATAGGTATAGGCTATATTATTCCCAATTCATATTTAATGCATGGAAAGTTATGCTTATTATAATTTTTTTAACAGAATGTGTTCTTTTTATAACGTTTTCCCCCCCTCCTTATATTGTGCCGATTTTGATGTTAATAATATAATTCATTAAATTCACTAACTTTTTGTAAATGTAAATCATATATCTGCCATAGTGTTATTTTAAAAATGTCTGCAGCGATAATAATTACAGAAAGTGTCTAGTTATGCTAAATTTTTAAAATAATATACTGTTCCTCTCGTCTTGCTCAATTGATGATTTTCCCGCATGTCTAACATAAATGATTGCTTTTCCTCGTATGTGAAAACTGCATTTGTTCTTAGAAATATTACAATTATCAATTCAAACATGTTTCAATATCTTTATTTAGTAAATATACTTAAGAATTGTTTTACAAAACGTATGTCAACAATTTTAATTTGCAATTCCTTACTTCAGTTCGTAATAAAATTATAATAGTTACAAACTTTTTATATTATACAGAATAAAGAAAACCACGCTTATTATATAAATTTAATATATCTTTTTTTAAAATTTCATTTTAAGAGTAAAGCATCTATTATGTGCCACTTTTGCAGTTTAAAAATTATTATGACATGAAACACATGTATTAGTATAACCCTGGAAAAACTTTCTTTACCGTAAAATATTGACAATAATACGCACATTTTTTTCAACATTTTGGTCCATGGAAATGTGGGTGCGTATTGTATTCGTGTAAAAATTAAAAAAAAAAAAAAGTTTTTAATCAACGAACGTGCAGCAGCTGTAAGAGATTGTTGTAAAACGCGTGCAGGTGTTCTTTTACATCATCAGGTGTCATCAGATGACGCTGATGATGGCAATGTATATTACGACGTCATCAATAATTATGACTTGGACACAACTACAATATATTTCCTGTATTCTAGTGAAAGTGATGAAGACCGATAATTTGACAGTATTGTTTGTTTCGTGTTAAAATTTACGTGTTTTTTTTTTTTTTTTTTTTTTATTGATGTTTCCGTTCCTTTATATTAAAAATTTCAATTATGTGAAGAAGTACTTGTGCAATTTTTAAATAAAATATTGAAAAGTTATACATGCGTATTATGCTCGAATTTTAATTTTTTTCGAAAATTTAGTGCCAAATCAAGCATGCGTATCAAACACGTGTGCGTATTATAGTAGAGATCTTACGGTTAATTACTTCCTTTGGCTCCTCCGTATTCTAATGAATGAGAGGCTGAAAATAAAATAGATCACACATACCTTAGCGTTCTTGCTGAACTCCATGAAAGAATAAGGGAAAAACGAACCGAAATGTGTGGAAGGACAAGTCATGGGTTCTCCACCAAGATAATACGCTGACACATTCCGCATTGTCTTTCAAGAAGTTCCTAGCCAAGTACAGCATCCCAGTGTTAGACACTCCACCTTATTCGCTGGATCTTGCGCCATGCTATTTACATCTGTTTCCTAAGTTGAAATATGCGTTAAAAAGAACAAGATTCGAGTCCATTGAAGCTGTGAAAGAGAAAGCGGCTCGCGTCCCGAAGAAGCTGACAGAAGACTTCTAGCACTATTTCGAACAATGGAAGATTCGCATGGATCGTTGTAGGGATAGAGAAGGGGTGTGTATTGAAGGTGATAATAAGAAAATATGTATGAAATCAAAATAAAATGTTTTACAGCTTCAGTTTCGTTGTTTCATAGCACGAGGTCCCAAAGAAGATATTTCGGACTGCTGCCGCTCAAAGGACAAACAATGGAGAAGATATTGCGAATGCTGTAGAAATATATCTAGGCCACAGCGGAATCAGTTTGAATCAAATAATTTCCATTGCTACAGATGGAGCTAAAAGTATGACAAGAATAAATGAAGGACCTGTTTCAATTTTAAAGAAGAAAATTGACCATGAAATTCTCACATTCCGTTGTGTAACACATCAAGAAACACTTTACTCCCAAACATTTTCTGGAGAAATTTTTACTTTAAGTAACTTCGTTATTAAAATAAAGAAACAGTAGTTTAGCCAAACCATTTTATCATCGCCAATTTAACGATTTTCTTGGACGAAATGGATAGAAAATGCGTAGATTTTTTTCTGCACAATAAAGTTCGCTGGCTTTTCCAGATGAAATGTTCTGAAGCTCTTTGCTTCATATATAAAAGAAATTAAATTGTTCAAACACAAATAATGCATATCACATCAGGAATTGGAAGAAAATGAATGGTTTCAAAAATAAAATTCTATTTCATGGTCAACATTACAACACATCTTAATGCTTTCAATGTATTACAACAAGGAAAAGGAAATATCGCATGTACATTATTGGAGAGATGGAGTGCTTTGAAAATAAGCAGCAAGTTTTTGCCGAAGATTTAGAGAGAGTTGAATTATTTCACATCAAGCACTTAAAACAGTGTCGCGACGAAGAAAGCGTTTGTTTTGATACGGATTATCTTTTGCACGGTTTTAGAAAAAATGATCAGTTTTAGTGAACGTTTTCATGGATTCAGAGCAAATAAAGCTACACTATCTTTCATTGTACGTTCTCTCAAAATAAAAATCAAATAACTCAACTTGGCACCGTTCGACATGGATATTGCTTCACTTCAGATGCAGTTAATAGATTTAAAAAATGAAGAACTATTAGTCGTGTGTAAAAAGATAAGAAACTTTTTAACAAACTATAAATTTATTTTAAAGACTGCCAGCAGCTAAACTGTGCGGCGAGCTCGTATACTAACACTAACACTCACTAATGGCGCCTCCCGCCAAACCCAGTTCGTTGCAAAACAAGGATGTTGCCAACACGCAACAGATAAAAACTGGGTTGATGGTGTGGGAATAGCACCAGAATCATTACACATACATAAAATAAAGACATTTCATATGTATTAATAAAATAAAGATATTAAATACAAATAGGTTGAAACATACTCCCACCCTATCAAGAATTATTCTTGATACAAAGATAAAGAAGTCAATTTTACAATTAGTCTTTTAAAAGAACCATTTCTTGAAGTAAATTCACCATTAATTGATTATTAAATGTTGCCTTAAATCTAAATATACAATACAATCGTGAACAATTTTTAGATTAAGATTCTTGCCTTTAACAATGCAATAATTTTCTTTCAAAATGTTTGCTAAAAAACTTTGTCCAGCATGAAGATGCTTGACATGAAACTATTGAACATTCAGTTCAAATAATTTATGCTTACTAGACATTATTATTGGGTGCTTAGCATTAAAACTTAGCTGAGAGTTGTGGAGATCTCCCGCCCGTCAAATACCTTTCTCGTCTAGAAAAAGACACAGTATAGCAATAAAGCTTTTGGCTGTAACAAACATACCATTGTTAATTATTTCTATATCTGTCTGAAAATACAAAGATTGCACATAAATTAAAACAATTTCTAAAGCTATTTGTCTTTCTTTGACACTTAAAAATGATAAGATTTCAGTGGCAACATTTTCTAACAGAAGTGACACCTTTGTCTGCACTTGAAAAGGAATCTTAAAAAGTAAGAAATTATATTTAAAATTTTAGAAAAAGATACATTTTCAAATAAAGCAATAAATAACATTTGTAACAATAACAACAGTCTCCTAAAATGTAGATTTTGGTTTCAGTTCACTCAAGAACTTTTCATCAATCTTGATTCTGGCAGTCAATCTGGATCAGGTTCCAAGTTATACTATTTCAATAAAGCACTAGTCATCTCAAAAACTGTACCTCCATTTCTCGAAGCTGCAACAGAAGTAGTTGAAACAGTCTGTTCCATACCAAATTTTGTAAATCGAGGACAGAGTCTGAAAGGTGCATCTGCAATAGATGTATTGCCACGAGATGCACTGACACCAGATGAAGATAGCTGGCAACGGGAGGCACTGGCCCCTTCAGAAAAGCTCTGTTGAGCAGGCATGTCAGTTGTCTCGTGTGAAGAAGACTGTCCAATTACCCTTGGAGTCTGATACGAAAGAGCACGTTTAGGTGATGGAATAGGAGCAGGTTCAGCACCCCCCCCTACTATTCTCATTCTTAGAAGAATCAAGAGCTCGAGCAGGTCTTCTAATCCGACTCTCATCATTATAAGTAGAGTTGACATCAAAAGCTTTGATATTCATTTTACCCAACACTGCCCAACCAAAAACAGTGTTCTGAGCAATTGGATCATTAACAGATTTAATCATTTGTTCTGGCAACAAACAACTAAAGAAATAATTCCCTAAATCAATCTTTTTTTGGAATAGAAAATTTAAGATCGGCAAACTTGGTTGAATATAAATAATTTAAGTCCTTCACATCGACTTGCTTTGTAGGTAAATTACTCATCACCTTGTTTAAAATAAATGCATCTATCTGCAAATATTTTTTATCTGATCCGTATTTAGGATCTATATTTAAACAAGCTGAGCCGCGAGTTACAGCTGATTCAGAAGAGCCAAGTCCTTTAACATTGATGCTAGCATTAGTTCTTTTTATGCACTGTTTGTTTACTAACGATTCGGGAATGGAAGTAGCTTCAGAGCCACTATCTAATAGAACAAACAGCTCAATCATGACCTGTTGCAGTAGGCAGAAACAAAATACTTTGACCTTGAACTGTGTTGCAAGGTAAATGAATTAATTCGATTTCTCTCAGAGATAGTTCATTTATGATACAGCTCTCAGAGGTTTTGAAAGAAGAATTCACAATTGATGAACTGTTCAATGCATCAACAGCGCTTAGATATTTTGCCTTGATTTCAAAATATTTCTCTTCAAATTCCTCGATTTCCGATTGTTCTTCGGGTAGCATAGCATAATGGTCAAAATCTTTAAATATATTATCAAGTCTTTCAGTCCTTGAAAGTAATACGGATTTTCTTAAATGCTCCGAAAAGAAATTAATAATGAGAGTGAGATTCGATTTCCTTAATGACCCTCACAGTATTTCTTAATAGTAGCTTCATCCATTGATAAACGTAAATAAAAAATTCTCACACGTTATAAAATTTTACTTAATCTTTTATCTTCAGCAGATAATTTCAGGTTCATGCATTCAGCACTCAAATATAGTCGTGTGTAAAAAAAAAAATACTAAACTTTTCAACAAACTATAAATGATTTAAACGATCGCAAAGAAGCAATTGTAAAATGGCGAACAAGCAAATTAATACAACCATTGCCAGCAGCTAATTCAGTGGCGAACAACAGGAATTGAAGACTAATGGCGCCCCCTGCCAAACCCATTTCGTCCCAAACAACAAGGATGTTAAATAATACCAAACAGCTAAAATCAATATTTATGTAATATATAAGAAATATTTACGTACATATAAAATAGAGACATACACCATTAAAATAAAAAAGATATTGAAAACAAGTAGGTCCAAACAACTATGGAGCACAAGTAAATTCACAGATAGATTTGACCATCCGTTTAAAAAAGCTGGAAAGAGAGAAATCCAAGTTAATTTCTTCATCACAAGTAAATTATGAAAACAATTAAAATAAAGCAATAATATTTAATAAATGTATCAATTTGCCTCAAACATATTATAAATATAATAAAAAAAATTAGCTCACAATCTTTTGGTTCTACCTATTCATGAACAAACGTTCTCTTTAATGGTAATCAAATAAATAATAAACTGGAGAAGCTGTTCAAGAAATGATAGTTTCGCAATCATGCCTCAAAATTGAAAAACAAATACTATTTGCTTACGTGATTTATTTATTAATTAAAATATACACTTGGTAGTAAAAAGATTAATTAACAATTAAAAGCATTATACTTTGATAATTAAAACATTAACCAACAATTAAATGTTTGATAATAAAAACATTAATTAACAATTAAAATATTAATTTGTCAATTAAAACATTAAATTAATAATAAAATATTAATTTAGCTTTTGAAAGCTATCCAGCGCCCAATTTTTTGAAGGGAGCACACGTATACATATAAACCGATATCATGGATCTGTTTTTTCTTGATAACTTAGCTCTTTCGCTTCTCGAAAATCTCCTGTCCTGGCATAGAGCAACAGATTTCTTAAATTTTTTCGAATCATTTTTGTGTCGCGAAATATCGGAGGATTAGATGTATTGTTGAATCATTTAATATTGATATTCTTGCTGTGGTACATTTTATACATTCAGAAATTTTAAAAATAACTTAAACATTTTGTAAGCTCAAAAAAAAGACCAAAAAAAAAAAAAAAAATTAGAAATTTTATGCAATTTTTAGTGAAAAGGAATCTTAAAATGACGAATATTATCTGAGAATTTGAATTTTTGTTTAAGTCTGAAGCTGGTATGATAAAAAAAAAAAAGATCTGCATATAACCAATAATGTATATAAGTTAGCAACGTACTTTTTTCAATTGAAGGCGTTGATACAATCAACAGTATATATCGGTAATTCCAGCACCAGCACTTCACTCTCCTTCCACGCCTTTCAGCTCAGATGTCCCGGTCACCGACTGAAAGTAAAATACGAAACTGGTCGAAAACAACTTATTGTAAGAGCTTCTGAGAGCGACATCCCCGGATGAACGGAGATTCATCATCTTGAGAGCACACGGTTTCATGAACAAGGCTATATGTAAACAATTATTGAAAAATATCAAAAATAAAAATTCATCAGTGGCAGAAAATAATCAAAATAATAATCATATTCCAAAATTGATTAAAGTTTTGACTCTTATAAAGTCTATAAAAAGTTCAAAGCTTAACACTGCTCATAAACTAGGACTTCAAAAAAATAAACTGCAAATCAATTACGATGAACAAAAATTCTAGTTAAATAATTCAAAAGCTCAAATTGAGATTTATACTCATGTAACATAACCACCTTTGAAGGAAGATTTTATAAAGAGGCCAAGTATTTTATAATTTCAAAATTTTCTATATTTTCTTAAATATAATTCAGTCAGGATATCAAGACAACTAAACAGCAATAACCAAGATACTTACTAAGTTGATGTAGACTGTAACCAAACAAAGCAAGAAACAATAAAATGATACATTGAAAAAAATTAAACAATAAAACATAATGAGATTTCAAACTTATTAAACCGAAATAGAAAATATCACCATTAAAAAAAAAACTATATACAAGGAATTTGCTTATTCAATACACTTCAAGAAACAATCTAATACATGAATCACAAATATTTTAAATCTAAAAAAAAGTATGGAATACAAAATATTAATTTTGTACTAAGTAAAGACAACATTCAATATGCCATAAGAAATCATGAAATAAGAACTGCTCTAATGTCAATACATACATAAAAAACAAGAAGGAAAATCATAGACTGAAATGTAGCTACTAAAAGAAAAAAATAAAATAGAATCACTTTAAAATTTCTATCTCTCAGCTCCAATTTATGTACCTTATACTGGTCTTTGAGCACTGTCGAACCTGGTTTCTCACCCTTTTCATATAATTCCAACTCTTCCCATCTCTACAGGAAAGATTGCACACTTTTTCTCCTAATTTCCCAAAAACTCTCTCAAGTAAATATCCAACCGTTAAGTAAAAAATATGTCATCTACTTCCAAATCTTTTAATTTTCCCTCAGCTTTTAACAGTATGAAAAAGAATTCAACTCCAACAAATATTTTGCCATCTTTTCCCAAAAAACACTTTAAGTACAGAATGACAATTAAATACGTAATTAATTACAGTAAGCAAAAATATCGCATTTTCATAAGACTAATTTGTCCTGACTGAATACAGGCAGTAAATAACATTCCTATATTCCTCTATAACAAAATCTTACTTTAAAAAACACTTCACAGCATCAAAATAGTTACACTTACCAATATTTCATACACAGATTTGGCTAATTATCATACAAAAAAAAGAAATCAAGATTTCATTCCTCCAATGCTTAAAATAGTCGAACGTCGCACCATGTCAATCACTATTATTAGTTATCTTATACTAGTTCAATATCAAAAATTCAATATCTACGCAGAAATTATTTTTATATTAATTCTAGTACGCATAGGAAATGCTTAACTTTTATTGACCTCAAAATCAGAAATAGCTTATATTAAAAATAACAAGAAATTCTTTATAATAACACACAATAATTAATCAATTATAAGATGGTGACCGATAACATTCTTGCCGTAAAGCTTATGCAAACTAATTTCTAAATAAAGTTTCATACCAATAACCAATCATGTCTCCATAATCAACTTTACTTTGGGTTCTCTAATTTTATTACTTAATTCTTTGATTACTTATTTAATATTTATTCTGCTAATTATTCAATAATTTTCTACATATTCTTTAAATTGAACATTCTCTAAATAATACCATAAATATTCAAAATTAACTCAATTCAATTCTAGTAAAATTGCTACAAAGATACAAAACTTATAGGAAAATCATACTAAATGATGCACAAAGATAGTTTTAGAGTCTCAGTCCCATTGATATAACAAAGCAATAAAATAAAATGCAACAAATAAATAAATAAATAAAAAAAAGATTTCACCCGTTTTCTCCAGTTAGCATGGAAACAGGGGGGAGTCCTCCAGGTTCCTCTTTATTCTTACTAGAGCTAAATAGTCCTTCAGTAAAACACCACTTATCCAAGCTCACACTTTTCCCTGTGCTGCACCCTTCCGCAGCTAGTCATAACCACAATTCTCTTTTAATTTTGGTCGGGGGCGACTAAGCTGCAGAAGATTCTCTCTTCATTAGAAGACTTGTTCTTGCTGTGAAAATTCAGCTAACAATCAGCGGGCTTAGGTTACACTTATGGCAGATTTCATCCAAATTGTACCAGTATTTCTTTATCCCGTGGCATTCTCCGGGAGTTCAGTGACTTGTCTTTTCTATTTCCCTTTATGTGTTAGAATTTGAGTCCTTTTGATAAACGGGACGTCTGTTTCACAAAGAGGTCTGTTTTCAACCGTTTCTTTTGAAAGGTCACTTCTTCCAATTTTTCTCCCTCCTGTTTGATCTGCTTCTTTTTCATCATTTTGAAAAGTACTTTTTTCATTTCCTAGTTTCTCCAAATGAATTAGGTAGATTTAAACCATCGTCTCACCAACTTTCTATAATTCTGATTCCTTTTTTTCTCCAATAAAAATATTCTCTGTAAGATCCTTTGAACGCATTCGTCTCATCTGAAGTTCAGTTAATTTCTGTCCTTTCTAAAGTACAGCAGCACTGAATAAGGTGTATTTTAGGTATTTCAGCCTGGGATGCGGCGTTTACACTGTTTAGCTTTGACTGCGACTCTGTAAAAAGATAAAAAAAAAAGAACAAGCAGATTACTGCACCTAAGTGCACACGAGATAGCGAAGGGTGGAGTAGCAGGATGATAAAAAAAAAGAGTAATGAAAGAAAATGAATTTTTTTTTTTTTTTTTTCCGATAAATCAGGTGAGTAGTAACTACGACTTGAAGAAGAACAAATTAGAATTTTTTTATGTTTTATGTGTTTTTTTCCGATTAAAGCATCTTGCCGGTGACAGTATCTTGACGGTCTGACAAGTGAAAACGGAGATTAGAATCATTTTTATATAAGTTTAAAACGAATAAAAAATAAAAAATTGAAAAAATAAAAAATATGATGTCATGAGAGTTTAAGGAAAGTGAATGAAAGGATAGCACCCCAGTAGATAAGGCGTCACACAAGAGGAAGCTGGCATTTCTCTGAAACGAATCGCGTCCGAAAAGAAGATGGCTTGAGAGGTGAAACGGAGGTTTCACTGGTTGACAGCGAGCGTTCGGTGAAGGACCTGCACCTGGATCGAAGGATGTGGTTGAGGGAGTGCGTGGTAGGGATGGATTGACGGAGAACCAATCAGAGTAAGGTTTTAAAGTATTGGAAGATTCATGGGTCATGAGGATTTTTTTTTATGGTGGATATAGGCTGAAATAATTCTATTACAAGATTCAGGGAAAAGGATGAAAACCGTTGTTGGTGGAGTGAATAATTTTAGGTTTGGATTGTTACTATGATTTCAGGATGGTATTGCAGGGAACGAAAGCAGAAGCTGATGTGTTTTTAATGAGCGGATATGGAGATCTTGTAAATCACACTCACAAAATATGGGGCGTTGTCAATTATTCTTAAAATTTTATTTGAAGATCCCAAGGTGTTTCTTATAATGAAGTGGCATGATCCTCTGAAATGGAGCATTGTGAGATAAACTGGGCGAATTAATTGGTTGTAAAGAAAATTTTATTTTTAATGAAAGATTGGAATTAAGACCAATCAATGGTATACAGGAGCTTCTTCCCAGCATTTTTCTTAATTTTAACAAAATGTTTTTTGAATGTGTAAGTTTCGAATCAGAGGTGATGTCGATATTTAACATCGTTATTCGGATTTCGTCTTGGAACAGGGTGAAATTTTTTTCTGAAGGTGGAGGGGCGTGCCTTTTTCTAAAACGACTGCTTACTTTTATTGGTATTTATAGCTATTCTCCATATGTTAACTAGTTTTCAATTTTGTTGAGGTGAGTTTTGAAATTTTTTCCTGAAAAGCAGGGCTGGACGAGGATGGCAATGTCCGCGAATAGCAGGGTCTAAATTGTGGGAAGTCATATGTGTGGAAGGAATATAAACAGACCTAAAACAGAGCCCTGAGGAGACTGCAAGCTTAGTTTTACCTGTGATTGATAAAACCACATTCTAACTTGAATGACTTATTTTTAAAAAAGAGTGCATTAGTAAAAGTGATGGTGGTGTCGTAGTTGTACTATTGGTAGATTGAAATATCGTGCCGCTGGACAAATGCTTTGGTACATCATGAAAGTAACCCCAGCGATTTATTTCAGATTAAAACCTTTCGTTAACGATATTGAGCAAACACGTAGCCATTGGTACAGTGCTACGTTTAAACCGGAAACCGAATTGGGCAACAGGTAAAACATCACGCTGCTCATGGAAATCTTGATGCGTAGATGTAAATTTTTTCAAAAAATCTTTTTGAAACGTTGTTTAATGTCTGTAATTATTGGGAAGGAGTGGCCTTTGTCCTGGTTTTAAACAGGTGACGATCTATGCGTTTCCATTGGTCAGGAAGCAGGAAGCAAACATTTATTAAATATTTTGCAAGGTGTGTTATGCAGCGTAATGGGGATGAGGATTTGACTGTGTGTATGCCATCTCGACCAGGGCCTTCTGTTTTAAATTTTTTTATCTGAATAACTTCCTCAGTAGGAAGTAGTGAGGGGGAGAAGGAAGTGGATTGGAACTGATACGTAGCTATGAACACAGTTTGACGGTTCAATGTGTTCGTCGTCATCCTGCGTCTGTTTCACTCTTTTCCCTTTTCAGAATTATTCCGTTCCATTTTGACGCAATGCTTCTGCTCTGTTGATTCTCCAACAAGTTTGCATTTCTTCTTTTTTTTCTTTTCAAATTCAGCTTAATCTTCGCATTGTAAATGTAGCCTGAGTAATCTTTAAAAACATGCAGACTGAGATATACCTTCTCTCTTTCCACAACACTATTCCTCAAGAGTATTTATCTTTTGAATTGATTTTTTTATCTGAAATTTTTTAATTGTCATTTTATCATCAGAATGGTTCCTCGCTTGTTTTTTAACTACTATCAAATACAGTAGGATTCGGTTATGTAATTTCGATTTCGGAAATTCACAATGTTCAAACCATTTTCCTTTTTATTTATTTCTTTCCAAGAGTTCAAGTATTTCATCAGAATCAGTATCTTCCGAAGAAACCCAAATTGATTCTTGTTTTCAAGCAGAATTTCGTCATACTGGTTTCAAAACGGATCTTTTGACTTTCAATTTTTTCAAAAAAAGTATCTAAAGCTTCCTGAAATCGATTTTAAAAGACAGATGCAAAATATATTCAAAGATTTACCTTTTAATTACACGTAGATATCTTTGTCATTTCTCAATATTGGAGAACAATATCCACCGAAAGCCAAAAATAGGGAGAGCAGTTATGTTTATCAAGCACATTTATTTACAATCTCTACGCGCCACACATAAACAAAATAATTATAATTGTTTTTATAACCATACAAGCAGTCAAACAGCCTATTATAATCTCAACGCTTTTATGATTTAGGGAGAAATTCACTGCTGTGCTATAAATAGCTTCGCCTTAATGTATGGTCAAGATCCAAGAGTATTCTGTAATATTATCCATGAACCCGTGCGCTCTCTCACTTGCTAATGAGCCTTCACGTAAATATCCAGACGACATTGCTAATGTGATCAAACACTATACAATCCGAAATTATCGAAAGATTGCCGGAATTAAGCATCTCGTTTACAGTTACTCATTGACCGGAAAATTAAAGGTCCATGCATCTAAAAGCGCTTGCCTCCTCCTTACGAAACAACGGAGCATAGGCAATTTGCCTACCATCAAATTATGGACTATCCCGTCCCCAAAGGTTATCCACCAAGTACCGAGTTATTCCTAGACTTTAGATAAACCTTGCCCACCGCACTGGTCGATTCTCCAAAGCGATCGGAATGAGTAGAAACTCACTCCCTTAATTTCTTGCATGCAAGCTGGCGATCAAGTACAAGCCGCCATCTCCGTAAATCCAGAGAACTATCAGCACGCTTCTGCCCATCTGCGCAAGCGTTGCACTATTCATCTGAAGCGTTCGCACTTCTTCCTAAATATACACCTTCCGAAAAATTATCTATTGAAAATATGTCCGAAAAGCAGTTCTATACAAAGATCCGAAGTAGAACCAATTCTTTTGCTTTTTCTTGAATTAATCAAAAAGCAATATGGTCTTTTCCTTTAAAAATTCACAATAAATTCTAATGAACACCTACGCTCTTCCAGTATATAGAGAGATGACCCTGTCACTGCCCTGCTCTCAAAAGAGACCAAGCCAATGGACATGACCACCAATACTTTTCTGGGCGTATAAAGAATTCGTACTGGATGTAATAAATCATTAGGATTTCCTTTGTGACCAAAAAATTTTCAAAATATACAGAGAGCTTTTACCTTCGACTAATTTCGCCCCCCAATTTATATTTGATTTGGAATCTAAAAATATTTGCGTTTAATCTACTTGTTCTAAATCTGATCAATAGATAACAGCACAGTTCTACCACATGTCTACTTACTTCCATCTCAACTGCTTTCTTAAATTACTCATTCATTAAACTAACTCATTTTTCAAGAAAGATTTAGTGTCTAGTCAGACTATTTTAACTCCTCCATTTTGTTTCTTTTGAATGTAAGGGTCTGAATGATACTTCATACAAAAAACTTAAAGAGAATAAACTATACTTTTTTTTTTTAGCTAGTCTCTCTCCTCCCAACTTTTAACTTCATTTTATCAAAATGAAAATTTTAACTTTCTTACAGGATTCAGAACTTCTCGTTAATCATGTAGTTTTGAAGTTTCTACGTTCAAAAAAATAAGTATCCTGCGATACTCACATCATACACACAAGTAGACAAATCTTTAAAATAGGAAAATTTTTCAATGAATATTAATCTGATTTTACCTCTAAAAAATTTCAAAATTTTCTAAATAAGTTTATTCAAAGCTCTTCAATTTTTTAGGCTGTGTAATTCCACAACCGAATATTTTTTTCTTATAGTTAATATTTACTTTTTATAAATTTTGTTCATCAGTTAAAGCTTCAGAATCCTACGCCTGCTAGCAACATAGATTCTCATATCTTTGAAAAAGTGTCTATCTAGGTTCTTATAGTTTTTTCTTTAAAATTGCATGACGATATGGAGTATTTGGATGCAATATGAAAGTTAAAAGTGTCTGCTTTGTTTTATTGGAGGAAAATGATGTTTTTTTTCGCATTTAAACCTCATCTTTAAAACCGGTTTAGTTTTCTAACTGACTTTCGCATAAGAAGTGCCCTGAACTCAAGACCCTTTCTTTCGGTTCTCTTAGAAGACCAATCATGATAGGGGCGAAATGCAACACACGACTTCTTATCAACTTGTCTGCGTTATCCTGGTTGAATGCAGTTTAGCGTAACCACCCTTGAAGACAGGAATTGTTGTTTGCTTATTATTTTCGTTAACGATACCATGAATTCTTTCCAGTGGTTTTCGCTGTGGCAACCCTTTGAATGAGGTGTTATGATACAGGATTTTTGATTTTCAGTAACGACTTTTTTTTTTTTGTAGTTATATACCTTTCTCTAACCATTTATTTTCATACCGCTTGCTTACGGGCTACACTGAATTTGCCATGACTCGGATTCCGATCAATCTGATATTTTTTTTTTCATAAGCAAATTCGATCATGTTTTTTTCATATTCTTTGTTGTTTCGGCGGGCTACTCTGAACTTGTCATATGGATAGGATTCTGGTTCACCTGATTTTTTTTTTTTCGCTAGTACCACCTGACCATTATTTTTTCTCCATCCAGTTTTACATCGGGTCAATTTTTTCGCATTCGTCACATTAATCCGCACCCCAGTCGACCAGCATTTTTTCCCTCCTTCTTGTCTGGATGATGCCTCACGTTGCATGCACCCTGCAATCTCAATACTCACGGAGCTTTGATGGATGCCGTTTTTTTTAGCCAATCAGACAGTACCTTTTTTAACCCTCCGTTTCTAAACTTAAACTTTGCATGTTTTGTTTTTAATGAGTATCATGATTTTTATGCTTCCTTCGGTTGAACGTGCATAATTTCCCAGAGTTTCAGAACACTTTTATTGTCCGTTACTTTTGTTTAGAAAACTTTGAGTCTATTTCATGTTTCACTTCATTGCTGTCCTTTGGTGTGGTTTTCTCCTTTTGTTTACGTTTTTTATTTAATTTTTCCTGTTGGATTTTAATTTGTGTTTCTGTGTTTTTGTCCCGTTCTTACAATCACTAATTCTTCCGTTTATTCCCAAGTGCCAGGGTTGTAATTGACTTCGACAGAGGTGAATGTACTTCTGCAATTTTAGCAATACGTAACTGAACGAAGTACAACAA
>BMAW01031439.1:0-11777 GCA_019974015.1 Nephila pilipes | reverse complement strand
ATGAAAATCAAAATTTCGACTTCTCTCGTCTTGATATTAAATTATTACTGATGGAATTTTTTCCAACCCTTGCAGGGGTTATGTGTTTACATTCTACAAGAATATATTTCATACTTTTCGAGAGAATGAAATTACGAAATTTTTTCTCCAAATTAATGGATTTCTGAAAATTGAAAATCCATTTTTCCCACTTTAACTTTTCTTCATAATTCTCGTGGATTTTTTTATAAATTCGTATCATGATCCTTCGTGTACTATATTAATTATAGCAGTTTTTATCTCAAAAAGAAGTTTAATTTTTTTTTTTCTGAGGCCATGAGGTAAAAAAAAATTTCATACCTCTCTATTACTCCAAACATTTTTACACATTGGAAAAAAGGTGTCAATAGGAACTGTCTGAAATCAGTCTTTAAATATGTCTCTCGGTCCTCTATGGAATTCACGTCTGAATTTCTGAGGGCAGTGGGCCTGCGAATCCGTTTTGTACCCAGGGTAAGGCTGTTTCTTTCCATGAAAAATCAAAATTTCAACTAACTTTCATTTTGAAATTAAATTACATTTCTTTGAAGGAATTTTCTAAATCTTACAGGGGGTTACGTTTTAATAGCTCTACAAGAATATATCATGGTTTTTCGAGAGAATGAAATTACGAATTTTTCCAAAATTACACTGATTTCTGAAAATTGAAAAAAAATCCATTTTATTTCACTTGATCTTTCTTCACTCGTGTGGATTTTTATAAATCGTATCATGATCCATTCGGGTGTGCTAAATATAATTCCAGCAGTTTTTATCACAAAAGAAGTTTCAATTTTTTTCTTTCCGAGGCCATGAAAAAAAATATTTCTCATGCCTCCGCATTATTCAAAACCTTACACTTTGGAAAAAAGTTATCGATAGATTCACGAAACTATGTTTTTAAATCTGTCTCAGTCCTGTATCGAATCTCTGGTGCAAATGCGTTGAGGGGCTTGCCTGCGAACTGTTTTGTACTCCAGGGTAAGGCTCGCTGTTTTTTTCCATGGAAAAAAATTATAATTCCTGGGACTTTCGTCACGAATTGAATTATTACAGATAGAATTTTTCAACTTGCAGGGGGTTACAGTTTTTTAATAGATCTACAAGAATATATCATGGTTTTGAGAGAGAACGAATCATTTAAAATCTTTTTCTCCAAAATTAATGGATTTCTGCTAAATTGAAAAAAAAAATCCAATTTTTTTCCCACTTTGAGTTTCTCTTAATTCCGGATTCTTTATAAATCTGCATCATAATCCATCTGCGTGTACTACATAATTCCAGCAGTTTTATCCTCAAAAAGAGTAGTTCTCACTTTTTTTTTTCTTTCCAGTTGTGAAAAAATATTTCCTTCTCATACCCCCCCCCTTTACCCAAAAGTTTTTATGACTTTGAAAAGAAGGTCGTGATAGATCTGCCTGAAACTGGTATTTAACCTGGTCTCTGGTCTTCTAATCGTATTCTCAAAAGTGTATTCTCTTTGAGAGGAGCTTCATCCGTTCATCTCTCAGGAAAGGTCCTTGTTTTTTCTATGAATAAATCAAAATTTCGACTTTCGTCTCGAAATTAAATTATTGCAAATGGAATTCTTTCAAATCTTGCAGGGGGTTACGTTTTTAGTAGCTCTTAGAGAATATAGCATGGTTTTTCGAGAGAGAACGGAATTACGAAATTTTTTCTACAAAATTAATGGATTTCTGTAATTTGAAAAAAAAATCCATTTTCTCGCACTTTGACTTTTCTTCATAATTTCATAATATAAGATGTTATATTATTAATGTTATATAATGGAATATAAGATGTTATAATATTAATGTTTTCCATGTTCATATGCGAATCGTCTTAGTAAAATGCGTATGCTTTATGGAATAAATTGTGTTTTTTTAAAGATTTTATTCATCAATCGTTCCCAAACAACCATTAGACTTCACGAACTCTTTGTAGTAATTTAAAAACACTTTAATTAACAATAACAATGCCTTTTTATTTATTATATGTAATGATTTGAATATGCTTATGAGACCAGCTATGCGCTATGTGGGGGCGTATGCCAACAAATCAAATATCCTAACTCTTAAAAATGCTCACAATTCCTTTCTACTTGTAGATGATTCATGAAGAATATCTAAATTAGAAGAGCACTTAAAATAACCACATTTCACAAACATATACAAGACACATCTCAGTTAATTAATTCAATAATCAAACAAACATCAATAATCTTAACATTCAAACCCTCGAACAAGATTAATACTCGATTAATCACTACACCAAAAGATCCGAAAAAGTACTTCACGTCTTCTATAAAGCACCATAAATCTAAAATTCATTTTTATTTAAACTTTGTTATTTTTAACACTTTAAATTTATACGAGAATTTTTCGCATTCAACATTCTACCCCTCTTCCTGGGCGGAGCTTCGGCTCTTTTGCCTACCCCACTCTCTACTCACCGACCAATAGAAATCCATCCTTTCAGCTCAACTACCTCTCATTATCCCTCAGTACATTCAAATTAAACTTTTCAACCTTGTTCCATAATTTTTTGGATTAATTTGTTTCCCTTTTCTAGCAGCTTGTTTCTTGTTTCAATCTTATTTTTTATTCAATGAAAAATTCAGCAAAACTCAAGGATCATCTTTCTATTCCTCGTGTATCACTTCAACTCTTCAAGCTTCAACTCCGATAGCTATTCACTAACTACCCAGCACGATAAATCTTCCACACACAGCCATTCTTCACCACAGCTGCAAGATACAAACCTGAAGGACGCAAGCGGCCCAGGCGCCCTCAGAAATCAACATCAGCATTCGAATTTTGTTAAAACTCTTCGAAAATCATGTATTAACTTCTTACTTAAGCACTGATTTTTCACTGTTCTTTTTCAAGAAAAGTATAAAGAAATGTGTGTCAACTCAACAAAGCGTGTCATAATTTGTTAGTATATTTGTATCGATTACTTCCCTCAAATTCAAAATGATTGAAAACTTTATCGACATAAGAGTACAGTCAATATTATTGTTGCGGAAAGAAATAATACTTTACGGTTAAAGTGAACTTGTGTAATATTTAGTTTTATTAATTAAATTTGGATATTTTTAAAAAGGTAACGTCTATGTGACATTTAGAGATGAAGTCTCTTGAAAAATATTTTGATTACTTTAACTCTTTTGCATTTCTCATTAACACATTCAAATATAAAAATTTTTCCCTTTAAAGTATAGATGAAACTTATAAGTGACTTTTGAGAGGTTAATTCAATTGAGGCAAACATTCAAATATTAATGAAAAGACAGATAAATATTGAAATTCTCTTTCTAAACTTCTCAAGAAACGTACGAATAAAGACTAATGGACTCGTACACTTAAAATTAACTGTCATTTCCAGGTAATTGAAGGGTCCTAACGAGACATATATTTGAAAAATGTTTTTTTGTGTGTTTTACACACATACAGAACACAAATATTACCGGACAGAACACAGATTGTTATATAATAAATAAAAGGGCATTAAAGTGTTCAGAAATAGGTTTTTTTTAAGAACGGGTGTGCGTCTGTTGTAAAATAAGTTTTTAATTTTTTAAGAATGATTATATTCTATTCTTTTATAATTCATTTTATATTTTCAGTGATTTCAGAAGAGGTTTAAGTAAATATAAAAATAACTTCAATGGACTATAGTTTAGTTTAGTACGTAATGGCTCTCTTAAAGCGAGTTAAAAATAACACTGGCAAAAAAATGAGTTTTTTGAACATAGGTTTTTCTTTCAAACTTCACGCTTAGCGTAAAATAATTTTTTATACCTTAAATCTTATGAGTAAAATGGAACGTTGAGTCAAATTAAATTTATTCAATAATTAGTTTTAATATTTATTTTATTATTTGACTTTTATTAAATTTATCATCCAAAATAAATACGTGTAAGATTTTTTAGCTCAATTAAGCACTATGTTAATCAATTAAGCTAAATGTAATTAAAATTAAAGCAAATGGTAAATTATTAAACGACACATTTGGCGACCATTCGGAGACTTGGCGTAAAATTTCATTATTTAAATAATTAGTTTAAATCAATTCGTTTTTATTGGTTATAGTTAAATTATCATATTGTCATCCGAAACAATCGTGTATAGAAAGTTTCAGCTCAATTGAGCGCTTTAAAATGTGAGAAAAAAGCTTTTAATGTTTTGACCCGGACAAAGTTACAATGGTAGTTAAAGGAAACCTATTAAAAAGAAATTTATGCTTTAAATTATACTTCTTCATGTGAGAATTATCACTCTGTTTGAACTATACAACGTGGGTTCCATAGCGTGTTGATCGCGGTAGCTTAGTAGTTACGGCCGCGGATTCGTAACCGGCATTGTTTTCGTCGAATCGTGGTTTTGACCTTTGATGCCATAACAAACTCTTCGTGTAGCGAGACTGGGGAATGTTCCGAGTTCAAGTGCATCGTAGTTTCAAATCTTTACTTTGATATGCTATGGAAGTTTGGAGGGAGAGGTGCCAGCTGAGGTGTCGTCCTTGTGACTTCGCAGAGGCTCAAAATTACGCGGATCGTCACGAATGGCCCTTTTGAAACTTCTCAGAGCGACGTTAATAAATAATAACTCGCAGAATATATCACATGTCCCCTCTTCAACAAATAATTTGGGACATTTATTTGACGTTGTTTGAATTGAAAATAGTAAAGCTATTCTAATATTCATAAGTCATGTTTCAGCTCTCCCAGTTGTTCAAACATGACTTATGTATATTAGATTAGCATTACTGAACAGTAGTAAATTGTTTTGATGAATTGCATTAATTTTAACCGAGGAATTTAATACTGCAGCTTGTTAGTTGGTTGTTGGTATACACATTGAACGGAAGTTACCAATGTGAAACTTATGGATGCTTCCCTTGCCAAATCGATTAATTCCATTTTTTGAATCTTATTAAATTTTAATATCAAAGCACTTGATTGGCTCCTACTGTATATATTCAACACAAATTTCTCTGATAATAAGTGTTAACACCGCTAAATAACAAAATTTTTTTAGCCATTGAATAGTAAATAATATATTTCAGAAGCCCATCTGATTAACTTCATATAAGAATGTGTTTATATCGTAATAAAAACCTATTTAACCCGCTGCATTATTTTTTCTCTTCTACGTAGACATTTGAAAGTTGTTCGTTTAATTCCGTTGTCCCCGTTATACGAGAGTTGTTATCACTCACGTGAACTAAGTATGAGAAAATAAACCACAGGAGCAAATACTTAAATTAATCATTTGAAAATTTAATCATTTTGTCTTCATGCTGTCATACTGCTTACGTACAATAAATATCGTTTTATATTTGCATTCGTTCATGGTGTTGTGATTTTAAGGGCCAACAGAGAATGTTTATATATATATATATATATTGTTACAAATATGAAATATTGCTTCCGGGGCAATAAGGATAGTATGGTTGCTAAGAGACGTTCACAGGCTATCTGGACGCCAAGGGGAAAAGCAGGAAATTGACCCCCGGCCTTGGCGACAAAAATTGGCATCACGAATCTTCAAGTGAAATCTAGTTTCGTCGAGAAGTTTTCAGAATAGGACCGAAACATTGGAGAACTTTCTATGTGACGTCACATCCGGTCTTCAAGGTATAAATAGACAGAGCCGCTGATCGTCAGGGAGTTAGTTAGTCTTTCGGAGTGAAAGCGAATACCTTGCTTGCTTTGCAAACTGAGTGATTTTGTTTAAACTGTGGATTGCTGTTGATTTAGTGCTGCAAATTTGTGCAAGTACGATTTTGTTGTCGTCTGTGCTTCCTGTTTTATTATTATTTAAAGAATAAATTACAATTTTTCTAGTATTCTGCTTGTTCGGGCTGTTCACCTACACACACCGGATAATTTTCGTAACAATAACTATATATATATATATATTCCAATAATTTAATTCACAAAATATTACATTATATAACAAATTAATTATATTAATCTTAAATTCAATGCAATATTGCCTAAGAAACCACATAATTAAATAAATGATTTGAAAAAAAAGTAAATTATAAAAACTAAATTTGGTTTTTAATCAAACAAAACTAAAACTTAAACTTAAAATCGAATCACTAAAAGATCTATTTAGTAACAGAAAATTCATAAGAGAAATCTCAGTGAAAAGAAAAGCAAAAATTTAGAATAATGGAAATAATGTAATTAAGACTATTCCATAGCTTGGAATAGAATAATGTTTGTTTATAACGTTAATAATGATCAAACCATCACAATTCAGTGAATTAAATATTCACTGAAATCGGCCAAAAATCAGCAAATTCAGAAAATCATCCTTAAAAAGAAGAAAGTAAAAGTAGAAAAATAGTAACCAAATTCAATTAATGTGCAAAACAATAAAATTATACATACATACATGCACACACACATATATATGTGTGTGTGCAGAAAAACAAAATTTATATATATATATTAGTACAAATCACAACAGTGCATGAATATTCAACACTTAATTATTTCTATTACTATCATTACTATTAAAAGGGAAAAGAATTACATATTTAAGAAAATCATTAAAAAATAGATTAACATTTATGCAAATAAGATGAAAATTTAATAATATTAAAATTTTATAATATTTAATCTAAATATTTAAAATAAAATACCTCAAAAAATCAAAACCTAATACAATACCAAACACTTTAAAAGAAAGAAGAAAAACTTAGAATAATGGAAATACTGTATTTAATAACGTTCCATACTTTGGAGTGGAATAATGTGGACTTATACTAGTTATTGATCAAACCATAACACTTCAATGAATTACCTTATGATAAAATATGGTAATAAATAAGAAATCAGAAAAAAAAGTAGAAAATTTATTTGAATTTAATGAAAACTTTTTTCTAGAAAAGTTTTCGGAACCCTTAATCGATATAAGAGATTATAGGGGAGAGGGGTGCTGGCTCCGTTCTGAGTCGAGGTACGCGAAATATCACCGAGCTAGTAGGAAATGGGAGAAGGGGGGTAGTCATAGAAAAATAGTAACCAAATTCATTTAATGTGCAACAAAATTATATATATATATATATATATATATATATATATATATATATATGAAAAAGTTTAGAAAATGCTAATTTACTGTGATTTTAATTTGAACAAGTGAAAAAAAATATAATATAATAATAGCGCATATAAAAAGTGCTTAGTTCAAATAATATGATAATTATGATATATTTTTATTAAAACATTCAAAAAAATGTTTTACTCTTACATTTTCATAACTGGAAAAAAAAGATGTGATATATATGGTACTCACTCAGAATCCGGCAGGTATCGAACTAAATCTCTATCGGATTAACGAAATTCCAAATTAGTGGAAAATCACTAATAATAACTAACTTAACCTACAATAACTGCGAACTATTGAATAAAATTTAATACTGTGTTCGCAAGCAAAGGGAGAAAAGACAAAATAAATTAAATATCAAAATTGTATTATTTGTTTTGATAGCCTACATTATTGATTAAAGTAGAACATATAAAATATTTTTCTATGATTTATCAGCCTGTGTAAAAACGGAATTACTACTAGGATTGGAAAAATGAAGTGAAGGAATACTCTGTTTAAATTTTGCCTTAACTGCAAGAAGAAAACTCTTTTGTTTCTTTTACCAAGATTTTTTTTAAAAAAAATGTTTTTATTTTCGACATAGAGGTGAAATCGGCTTAAATATATCCTTAACGTAAATAAAACTTGTTTAAAACATGCTAATGTGAAAATATATGTAAATTTTTACGATAACTTAAAAATTAAAACCTTTTGTTTTACTGATATACTTTTAACCTTTTGAAGACTAAAATATTTTTTCTAAATACAATTCGAAAACCTCTATCATATTTTCAAAAATTGCTTCTTATTTTAATATTACAATTAATTTTTTATATATCTGAATTTAATTACTATAGTCTGCATTTTATTTTCAAAAAGCACCTTTCTTTAAAATATAATGAAGCAAAGTTTATCGTTTGTAATTGTTTGATCAACATAATAATTTTTTCAGCGTATTTTTAGTTGAAAAATATTAAAATCAAACGATAATTCCACAAACCTTAAAAGAAAATGAAACCGAATTAAACCTGAATTTTAAAAATATTTTTCTCATTAAAACTGCGTGAAATGAAATTTATTTTTAATCAGTAATTTGAAGTTATTTTTTTTATTTATGCAATACTTTCTTAATATAATTCCTAAGAAAAATATTTCTTCAACCGTATCAAAGGAAAAATTCAATTTACGTAAAACAATTTCGTTTTTGACATTCGAAAAGAAAAGAGAATCCAAAGAGATTTCAGCTTATGAAGTTTTCTGACATAAACATTAGCACAAACAGACATTTGTGATCTCATAATATAGTAATAAAGTTTGTATGAAATAAAAATAAGTGGCTGTATTTTATATTTCTTACGTCAGAATTATAAATGTGATAAAAGCTAATAGAAATATTGAAATTTTAGTCTTGCAATGAAGAAATGCTTTATTTGCTTAGTGGAAATTTCTAAAATATGTTTGTTTTAAAAGTAATATTATTATTTACATTGGGAAACAATAATCATAAATTAAGGCAACAAATCCTTATCGAAGCTCTACTTAAAATATGTAGAATATTATATTTTAAGGTATATTAATCATTAATGTATGTTATATTTATAATAACATACATTAATGATTAAATATACAAACAAATTATTATTTGTTTTCAAAAAATTATCTAACATTATTAAAACAAAATGACATGAAATAAAAGGGTAAAATCATTACAAAGTCATAGAGAAGATAGAAACATCGTATTTTTTTTTATTTATTTAAAAAAATTAAAAATTTTAGACCTCTATTTTATGAAATACACGAAATCATTCATTTTTAAACCGACAAAGAGTTTTAGTAAAGAAAACTCTTAATGCAGATAATTGAAACTTTCATAAATGTTAGTTGGCAACATTGCGAAGAGTGTTATTCAACGTTTCGATTTATATCTACGTAAACATAACCTCTGAAGTCTTACTTGAAAGTGCGTGTCCTCTCGTAAAAAATACTTTTCAAAAGAGCGTATTGTGATCCGATTTTTAATTTCAGGAAGTAATATATATTCTCTAAGAAGAAAAAAAAATTCGGCAGGAGTTGCATGAATAGCGCGAATTTCTTAGATGCGGGTAAAGATAATAGTTGTTACATAAGCGCCACCTACTAGCCTGGTCCGATTTACTTTGATTATTTGGATAGGCGACTCATTATCAGCAGCCTAAACTAATTAGATTGAACAGATAAGAAAGTTACGCCCGTATTGAGCAGGAAATGTCCTAGACGGTAGTGAAGGTTAGCTTCTTCTAAAAAACAAAGCTCGACCTCCTTTTGCACAATCGAAGTTAAAAACTGTTTGCAAAGTGGGTTGGTAACTTCTACCTCATCATGCTTCGGATTTTATCTGTTTTATCTTATGGAAGAAGCTTAGAGTGGCATCAAGTTCAGCAACAACAAAACGATAAGGAAAAAAAAGTACACAACTGGCTTCGAGATCAAGATAAAAGTTAAAAACTGTTTGCAAAGTGGGTTGGTAACTTCTATCTCATCATGTTTCGGATTTTATCTGTTTTATCCTATGGAAGAAGCTTAGAGTGACATCAAGTTCAGCAACAACAAAACGGTAAAGAAAAAAAAGTACACAACTGGCTTCGAGATCAAGATAAAGAATTTTTCACTGAGGGGGTTAAGAAGAATCTCACAAGGGTGAGAAAAGTGCACAGAAGATGGTGTGAATTGCCTGAAAAGTAAATAAGAACTTGCAATTAATTTAATAAACCATTTTTGCTGTAAAGATATATGTATGTTAAATATTAAAAGGCCCTCGTAATGTTTTGAAATTAAACATTTTCATTTCCAAATTGTTTTTCGCTTAAAAAGAAATATCCTGTTATTTCTGACAGCAATAACATGAACTGCAAATGCTTAAATTGAAAGATATTCTTTTCTACATTACATTTACTGAAATTACTTTTTCTCTGCAGCTTATTTCTTCATATAAATACGGAGTAAATGAATATATAATTATATCAAAGTAATGCATTAAAAATAGTCTAGCACAAGAGCGTTAATTATTGTACTTTAAGCAAATATTAATTCGGCTAATTTCTACTAAAAACTGAGGGAATTTTAAAATGTTCTAAGTAGTTATTTGCCTATTCTTGCGTAATATTCCAGAGTTTATGTCTCGCAAATAATGTTAATTCCCCTTATATGATATGAAAAACCAATATTATCTTTTAAATTAAGAGATAAGAAAAATTTTAAACCATATAATACGAGGGTCGTTTAATAATTCCTCAGAAATTCCAAGAGATGGCACACGTAGTATCTAAAATGATTTGTATTCTGCGTCATAAGCTTTCCGGCCGATGAGATTATCCTCTCCATTTTGGGAAAAGCATCACCGGAAGCAACAAAAAAAATCGTTCTGATTGTTGTTTGGTGTATAAGGATGAATCCAGGTTTCACCGACGATGACAACTCGACACAAAATAACGTCAATAACTCGTCAAGGCTGCAATAGAATTTCTGATTTGGCAAAAAAGGACTATCAAATCAAAAGAAACTTATGAATCAATGGCAGATTTATTTCTGCTGCGTTTAATAGATGGCAGCACCCAATGGTTACAACGATTCACCTAAATGATTCCAGTGCATGAAAAAATTCTGTTCCTAGCAAAGCATGATTATGTCCGATCTCTCCGACGTGAAAAGTGGAATGATAATTGGAGCTCTCCTCACATGTCCAGAACAGCCAACCTTTTGGGTGTTTCAAGAACAACAGTGTCAAGGGGTATAACAGCCTACAGAAATCTGGGTAAGATGTCTGCTGCAAAGCACAACAATGGGCAACATTCGAAGTTGCAGGACAGTGATAAATGGGTGTGGAAGAAGATAGTCCCCCAAAAATGCAAGGCTGTACTGCCGCAGTCGGAGATGGATCCATGAAAACTATTTAACGGGAGTTACATGCTGCGAGCATGCATGGCAGAGTAGCTATTCCCAAGCCGTTAGTTTCAGCACGGAATGCTATGTAGAGACTACAATGGTGGCGAGATCACCTAAACTAGACACAATTGCAATGGGAACAAGTCATTGGGTCTGATGAATCATTATTTACATAATATTCCAGACCACCGGACGTGTGTTCATCTGGCAAACACGGGCAGAAGCATTTCATGTTAACTGCCTGGTTCCAACAATAAAACATTGAGAGGGTTTTGTGATGGTGTGGGACACAATATCTTCCATAGGATTGTGGCCTTTCGTTGTCTTGAGGGGGATAATCACAGGCAATCATTATCGAAGCATTCTCTCAGATCATCTTCATCCTATGCTACAGCCTCTCTTATGTTCTAGTATGACAACGCCTCTCTCTGTTCACACTCTGGCTGTGTTCAAACATGTTTACATGAGCATGATGATGAAGTGGAACATCTAACGTGGTGTCCCCAGTCACCTGATCTGAACATAATTGAGTGTTTGTGGGGTTTATTAGAGAACAAAGTCCGTGCTCGGTTTCCTCCTTCACACACACTATCTGAACTCGAGACGGCCCTACACGAGGAATGGGTGCGAATTCCAATGAACTTTGTTTAAGATCTTTATTTGTCATTCCCACGTCGAATGAGAGCTGTCATTCAGGCCAAAGGTGGTGGCCCAACCCCTTACTAATAA
>BMAW01031426.1:0-43095 GCA_019974015.1 Nephila pilipes | reverse complement strand
CGAATTTAAGCCGAACTGTAAGCATTCAAACTTTGATGCCTTAATTCATGAATTTGAAATTTACCGAAAAATAAGCCGAGTATACTACGATCGCTTTACGATTGCTTGGTGTTATGCGTAAATGTTATAGAAAATTTGAAGACAGGCAAAACGATATTCTTATTCTTATTCACAATGAAGGGGACAGGAATGAAAATGTGTTCAAACAAACTTTCAGCAGAAGGAAGGCTATGACAAAGTATTTTTGGCAGCATAAATATGACTTGATTGATGAGTTTATGGAACTGGGTGCTACATACGATCAGTGTAGATTTTTTTTTTGTCAGAACTTTAGATGATGGCGAAAAGTCATTTAAAACAAAAGAAGAGGAGTACTGATTTCTGGTGATGTTTTTTTTAACAACTTTCTGGTTCACGGTGCTGCTGTCACCCAACAACTTCTAGTGCAGTTTAAATGGGATATATTTTATCATTCGGTGGATAGTCCTAACAAACTTAGTGATAAAGGATTTCCCTCTCTTATTTAAGTTGATGTCTAGACTAGGAAGCCAAAACACTCAAACCAAAGAGAAGCTTCCAAACAAATTGCAAGTCGATCTCACATTACTGTCGGCAACGTTCTTCGAAGAGGGTAACTTGTGCACTCATATGAGAAATATGACTGAAACTTCAAGCTGGTTATGATGAAAAGTAACCATGTTTGTGCCAAATTGATTCATGATTACCATTTCTATGTGTTTTAAATGTAACTTTATTTTTCAGTAAGGAAATTAAAAATTTAACTTATTACCCAGCAATTAAATGAGATAGCGTACATAATAAATTTAATGGTTACAAATACATTTTAAAAAAGATCGTTTTAAAATGTGAATGAATTTGCTTTATAATTAGTTTCATTAATCATATTATAAACGGAATATATTATGCTAATTGAATTACAAATATTTAATTATAGTTTCATAGTTAAATGAATTTCAGAAACTGCAATGGTGAGCTAATTGCGTTTAATACCCAGGAAAATATTTACATGAATACACTCTGATGCATTCCACACACACACATGCATTTTTATGTAAAAAGCTCTAATTAATGACTCGTCTTTGTGAAAGCAAATATGCATTAAACTTGATGACCCATTTTAATTGCTTAAATTAATTTGAAAATTTCAAGGAATACATTTTATCAAGTATTTAGGAAATTTACTGTTGGAATAACCAAGTATAAAGCAGACCAATATTGGTAGGCTTATTCTATTATTTGCTCATTTCAAATATTGTGTTATTCCCTTAACAATGAAAATAAAACATAATAAACCATATTCATATTTTAAATATTCATATATATATATATATATATATATATATATATATATATATATATATATATAGTAAACATAATATAATGCAATAATTTTGCTTTTTAGCTAATGCATAAGAATATAAATATCGTATTTGAATAATAAGTGTTGGTACGTGAAATTCTTAACTATTTGAATTTAAGAATTACAATTAAAACATGGAACAATCAAAATCATGAGACAGGAAATATATTTTTAAGAAAATTAGTTACAACTAAGAAGATGAAGAAACAAAACCAAGGTTATTAAGTAATTAAAATTAGCTACCTCAGCGGCATAGGAGTGAGATTCAGGCAAAGCATTCTTTATTGGATTACTAACAACACAATTATAAATTTAAAAAAAAAAAAACTTGTTGAATGCTAATAACTATCATATCCAAACAAAAGTGAATGAGAATGAAAAATTTTCAAAAATCAGTATACAAGAAAGTGTTAAAATATTAAATAGAAGGCAGCTAAAATAAACTCTTACTAAATAACTTTTAAGTTATATAGAAATGTATGTCTTATAATAATCATTGAGTGGAATGTAAAACTGTTCTTTTAAACTGACTCCCATTCGTACTTCAATGAATAATAGTAAGTGGCATACTAATTAGAATTTCTCGCTTTATGTGAGAACTTTTCAATTATAAATTCACAAAATACAAAAATTTTAAATTTACCATCATGAAAGTGATTCATAATAAAAGTAAGTGATTCATAATAATTTTTATAAATATTATTTAAATTTAATTATTAATATATGCGTACCATCATTAAACAGAAATAAAATATTTATCGTCCTCTACAATACAAAAATAGAATTTATTTTAGATTATATATTTAACAATTTGAATTTTAAAACGAATATCCTGAAGAATAATTTTTTTAAAGCGTTACAAATATGTATATTTAATTTCAAATACAGAAGTTGTTTTTAAATAGCAGAAAAATCACTATGAATTTACGATTTATGGTATTTTTAAAATTAACCTTTATATCTAATTCCTTTGAAACAAAATTTTGTAACACAAGATGTTATTAAGTATTATGTTACTGTAAATTATTATTCCAGTAAAATACTCTGTTGAAATAGTAATCAAACTTCTCCATTTTATTAAAAATGTATTGTAAATTTTACTGTCTATAATTTCCAATTTAATTTTTTAATACTCAGTATCTCTTATAACATTATTAGTTTAAATTATATTTAAATCACAATAATGAAAAAGAAATTGAGTTTACATCTGGTTTATAATTATTTTGAAGCCCAATAATGTCATGCACATATGTAATCAAAATGAACTTATTATCTACTTGATTTTACACACAAAAATATAATCAATTATTTGCTAAGCAAAAGTTACTGGACCACTGTTTGGTATATCTTTAATTTAAGTTTCTTATCAATAAATATAATATAATTTTTTTTAAATAGTAACTGAACTAAACAGTTAAATTTTTCGTACGAAATAATATTCTTAATTTTGTGCTATTCAGATGTAACAGGAAGAATCTCTTTAAGATCCCTTATATAATTTAAATTAAACAGATTTTCATCATGAAAGCTATGGATAGGACAACTTTCTTTGTTCTTATATACTAAATAGTATGATAAATTCTTTCAATAATCACCGATTCATTAGATGTAATTATGTGTAGCATCTTGTAAAACAGCTTATAATAATTTACCTTCTTTTGTAATATATACATATAATCCAATTTTGTTACAGTTCGAAATTTAAAAGGTACCTCATGAAACATTGAAATGTAAAATATATATAGATATGGATATTTTATATTGTTATTTTGAAAACCTATTTTTTTAAAATTAATTTAGTATTAAACGTATTTTCTGTATTTTTCTATTTTCATTTCTCTTTCACTATTACTACTTTCAATAGAATTATAATTTTTCAAGATATTTATTAATCATTTTAAGTACAAATCTTTACAAATAGCATAACACTCAGTATGTATTTAATCTACGTTATCAAATTTGAAATTATTATGGAGTTATATTGCAGAATTTTTATTCCTTTTTAAATACTATGCTTTGTCTTGAAACTCATGTGATGAAGATTTATTTATTAAGGCAGAAATCATATTCCCTGAAAGCGTATTCCTCATTTTATTACCAAATTAATAACAAATTCGTCAAAATCTTCTTTAATCTTATTCTTAATGTAATTCTTATTGCTTGAAATGATGAGCCTAAATCCAGTTTCTTCATGTGTAACATTTTTATGTATTGTACAAGTATCTTTTATACATTTTTTGAGTCATCAGTAATAACATGATGTGTTTTTAATTATATTACTTTTTAAAAGGGTTTTATTGATTTTAAGCTAATATAAATTAATGACAACCAATTTTCTGACATAAAAACTACTTCAACATAATCTCTTGAGGTTAGTAAAATAAATAATGACTTTGCGTAATCTACAACGACTTAATGCACCTGCACATTATAGAAACTTACGATTTTGTCTGCGAACTCAATATTTCTGTTGTCAACTTTAAAGAGTAGTGTTTCCTGCCGAGCTGTTGTTTTATTGTGCTTCATCCATGTCTATGTGTAAAATAGTAATTTTGAAGAATACACATTATTATAGGTGAAAAATATCAGTATCACATCTTCAATAAACTGATTGAAATTTGTAATCTCAACAACTAGAGACGGTATCTAGGTTTTCTTCTTAAATACATATCCAATATCATCAACGATATGTTGCACTAAAATTGGTAGAATCTCCGTGTGCCGAGTACGACTGTATCCAAATATATCATCTACAAATGCATTTTAAATCTTCTAATCTTAGAAAACGGCAATATTAGAAACTTGTAAAAAATTATCCCTTTGAGGGATAGTTATATTTAACTCAATCTTGTTCCAATATGGAACTGTGTTAGTGCTATATTTTTGATTCGTTTGCGTTCAAAGCACAATGTTATTATTAACTGTAAATGTTTACCGGTAAGATACATTAATATCCTCTCCTAAATGTGACTTTCCTTTTCTTGTTAAATTTTGCTTCTCCAAAACAATTATTTTATCATTAAGAGCATAAATATCAAGCAATACTTCGAAGTTCAAAAGACGTCGTATCTTACTTCATCAAAAATACTTCCATCAATTTTGTACACACCAATTTTAATTCAGGCGATCCACAGCCTATTAATCTTATGTAATTTCCAATATCAATCAATATATTTTTTCAACCATTATACATGTTTAACTCGATAAGTCTTCTGAATTACTAGTTAAGTTCCATTTACATCTTTTTGGTAAATGCTTTTCGAAATGTATCAACCAGATTCTCAATTACAATACATTAATGCATTACTTTTTAAGGCAATTAACACATAGGTGATTATATTTATTACTGTTATAACATAAATTAACATTTGTTCTAACATTTAATTCCTCGTATTCAGGGTTAATTCTATTTTCCTCAGTATTAAAGTTTGTTTTGAAATCCTGAACTTGTGTGTGAAATTTATTTTGCTTAAAATGAGTTTTATCGTCAAATTTCCTACCATCATTTTTATTATTTCATTTCATATTTTTATAAATTTTAAGATTTTTTCTAAATCCAATGTTCCTTTTCCAATCCAATCGAAAAATTATTTTTTATTTAGTGACTTCCGGTTAGCATCAAATGTAATTGGGCAAAAATGTATCTGTAACCGTATTCTTCGATTAGTGAATATTTTCATTATTTTCATGAATTTATCCATGATTAACCCTGAATAAGCAATTAAGTTAAACAAGTCAAAGTTTTTTCTTCCGATTATTGATTTATCCAAATTACTGAGATCTAACAAATAGAAACTTCCTCAAAATTCCTGATCAATTTTTCAGTTGAACAATTTTAAGTCCTTTTAAAATCGCTTGTAAAATTTTATATTAGTAAGTTTGTGTTTAAATATCACATTATTTGTAGTGTTTTCATATTTATTTGAGGGGATTTAGTTTTATCAATATTTTCATTTTCTTCACTCAGAAAGTAATTTTCTAGCAATTTGAGAATAAGAAGGTAAAACGCGAAATCGAAGAAAAATCGAGAATTTTGAATTAGCAAAATATTAAACATTTATCAAAAGAAATATCAATATATTTTAAAAGTTTTCTTAAGTATAAGTAACTAAATTTTTTTATAAAAAAGTAAAAAACAAATCCTTATGATTTCAAATTTTGGTTTCTAAATTAGAAACTTCCGATAATTAATATTATTATTTCTTAAATCATCTGATATTAAATGACTTGTACTGATTGATTGCTATTGGCATCACAATCAGAAGCAATACGAAGTATATTAGCTTCGCACCTATGTCAAATAATGTGGACGACATCTGAATTAGAGTCTCTCTGATCTAACTTATACACTCCAAATATGGAAGGATTTAAATCTTGACAGATATAGCGTGCACCAGCCACATTGCACGACGGTTATCAAATACATCAGCATTCGCACCAATTTCGGCTGCCAAGAGCGAACGATCATTAACACTAAGCTACCGCGACCTCATACAAGACTTATAATTTACTTTCGATGGATCGTAACTACAAATGGAAGACAGCTTTCAAAACATAAATCTCACATAGAATTTTATTCAATAAATAAAAAAAATTATTTAATATTTTGCCACACGTTCAAGTTCAATAAATTCCTTTATATATATATATATATATATATATATATATATATATACGTGTGTGTGTGTTTCCGATGCAGCAGGCAATACAGACATTATCCTAAAGCCGAACAGAGATCAAAAGAGTACAATATACAAATGCACAAGTCAAACACAAGAACAGAAGAAACGAATAAAATCAAGAAATTGAAATTAAATTTTTCAAAGAGTCTCTGTCCTCCCAATATCGGAATTAGATGCAGTTCTTCGTGCGAGCTGAGCAGACGGGACATGATCAGCATTCATTGTCGCACCACTGCCGCAGAGTGGGTATGTAGGACTGTCCAGTATCAGAAATCGGCAAGGATGATCATGCCCAATCGAGAGAAGAAAGGCAGCTGCAGCGATGGTTCTTGGGCAATCGGGGAAAATAAGAATGTCATTTCTCCACTGTTTTTCTTTCATCCGTTCTTTCAATGATGACATATGCGTTGTCTTAAGTGTTTGATAGATCCTTGATTAGGCGGACTTAGAGCTAACCAAGAAATATGGGGCCTGATTAACCAAACAACCTTTTATTTGGCCAGCCCATCCGTTGTTTGATTGATGGGGATACCACAGTGAAATGGGATCCATTGGAAAACAATTCTTTTATAGTTTTCAATTATATATATATATATATATATATATATATATATATATATATATTTATAATTGTAACTAATCATTTAAGGAACAGAGGTTTTAATTGTTTTATCAATACTTAAAATAGGATTGCCTTAAAATCACCAGTGAGATAATGAAATGTTTGCATTTTGTTTATCTATTTTCATACTGCAAATAAAATATTCAAATACTTACTAATTTAAAAACATTTCACATAAGGTTTTTAAAGATATTTAATACTTTGTTGTATGTTTTGTCACAGTTCTTTTTTTTTGTTTCGCTTTTAAGTTATACTTACAATCTGAAATTACATACTAAGATTCCCTTTTCAAAAATTTGTACTAATTTATTAAAATAAATAATAAATTAAAGAAAGTTAAAAAATAACTCTTAAAATTAGTATAAAAATTTAATAAAATTGTTAGTTATTTTTATTTTAATTCTCATTATATAGGATTTATTTTACATTACTTGTAAAAATATTTCATACAAGTCAGTATTTCATTTACTAAAATTCTAAAATTTATAAATTTATTTTTAAAAACCATTAATACATTTAAAAACTTCTTTAGTGCCTTTTACGAAACACATATTGAACTTACTTATCTGTAGTCCAATAAATCTTTATGTGTTTAAAACCTATACATATCTACTGTCTATCTACAGAAATTTACTAGCTTGACTTTGAAAGCGTTTGAAAAATATTCCTTTCAAAATATGCCGCATAACTTTCTATTTACCACATAATAGAAAATGGGGGCAAAGCATTTCTCAAAAATTTAATAATACCAAATAATCTGAACCTAGAAAAGGAATGAACGGGACAAAATACAAAAGAGCTCTTCAAAAAGCTGTCAAAATGATAGCATCTCTGAAAAGCGAAGGATTCAATTTTATGGTCCATTTCTCTGGACAAACCATCTTTTTCTTCCGTAGAACCATCTACCTATCGCCAGTCAGATGAAAGCATATATATATATATATATATATATATATATATATATATATATATATATATATATATATATATGGGAAAATGCTTCGATACTGTTTCAATGAGGTGTGAGAGAACGCGACATTATTATTTTTTTTTCATTTTCATGGATTCTACTCAAGCATATTTGCTATAAATCATTGCTCCTTTTTAGAAATATGTTCTTGTCTTCTTTCACCTTCATAATATACTTTCGGAAAGTATTTGTCCATGCTATCTGCTGAAGTGAAAATATTTTGTATTTATATTGCTTATGAAACGGAGACTATCCAGATCTTGAAGTTCAAAACGTTTTTTCAATGCTCCTTTTCTTAACTGGATAAGGAATAAGAAAGAAATTCAAAAAGATCTATGAATTGAAAAAGGTAAGTGCATATGTTTTTATACAGGTATTTTATTTTTCGGAAAATCTGGATACGTTTCTCAAGCTATTACTTCTTTTTGTTTTCAATAAAAACTAATCTACCGAAATGTTGTCAAAACAATTTATGTGATATATTTGTTATTGGCACCGTATCAGTTATATTTAGCATTTTCATAAAATGTTGTTGCTGAAAATTTTGTGTAATATATGATTCATGCTGTACTTTGTTATTGTAACTGTTTCTTATTTTTTGTGTTACTTAACAATTTTACCTTTCCGTAAGAAATGTTTTAGATCTGATTTTCAGGCATGATTGATTTTTTTGCAACCATTCTTTGTAAGTATAAATATAAAATAAAAATATTACTTTAAATGAGAATACCATGTTTGTGTTCTATTGTATGTTACACATCAACACAGTGTGAGATGATATTACAATTTAATATGAAGTCACTTGGCAAATGATTTTATTTTAAATTTCGCTTATTATTTTGAATCAAATACAAAAAGAAATAATGTGCATTATAAATTATTTCTAAAGGAAAATATGTTTACCCATCTTGTAAAATTGAAAACGGATTCGTGTATTGTATAATTTTAATATTAATGTTTGTGAAAACGTTTGAATTTTCCTACAAAGTTAAAAATCTATGAATAGAACAAAAATATTCTACATACTAAGAATGTTAAATGATTAATATTTTTTAATACAATTTAAAGAAGTCTTATACTAGTGATTATTTTCTATACATAAATTAATGTTTCAATTTACAATTTATTATGATTTACTGTAGAACTGTTTTAAATTGTACTAAAATGCGTAGCAGTATAATGAAAAGAAATGTAGAATTATATGCAAATAAACATTTTTCAATTTAATAAAATGTCAATATCTGTACAAAATCAAAATTCTGGTAATCTCAAAATCATTGCTTTTAATATGGAAATATCTGGGAAGTAACAGTTAAGATATATCATGAAAATTATCTATTTTTTTTTTTATAAACTCAATTACGTTATAGTAAAATAATAATACATTAGAAAGTTTCAATTCTGTATAAATTATCTGCTACTGATTGAAAATCAAGCAATTAAATTCCTCTTTGTACGTTATATTGCTTAGTTAATTATATATTGTTATCTAACTTTATTTATTCATGATGATTATATGCTTTGAATTTCAAAAAAAGACAGGGATATGTAAAATTTTGCAATGATGTGTTTAATCAAAAATATTTTAGGTACCAATGAAAAAGGAGAACATCCCAATGACATGAAGAATGAATGATCTCTTTTAACTATATTTTTATAGATATTTGAAGAAAATTGTATTCAAAAATATTTCTGTTAATTACTTAAAGTTTATAATTAAATTTGGCGATTTTGAAGTACGCAGATTTTAAAGTAAATTTCTCCTCCAAATAATACACGTGAATTTTAAAGCAATAATACGTGTTTCAACCGTTTAAGACAATTGAGCATCTGGTATTAAAATTCTCACCAACTCGAACTTCTGTACTTTTAAAGAATTGCATAGTTAAATAAGCATTGCATAATTATAATTTTAAATTATTATAACTTTGAATATTCAAGAAATATATTTGGAATATTAGAAATGATTGAGTACAAAGAATTTCCATATGATGTGGTAAATTTATTCTAGCTGCGAAACGTGTTATGTGCAATAGTAAATTTTAATATTATAAATTGTTTTATATGACGAATATTTCATAATTTTTATGGTTTTTAAGCTTTCGGAGGAAGTTAATTTAGATATATTTGTATACAATTCATGAAAATAACAAATATAATTGCCGATTTTTTTAAAAAAAATTGAGTTTAATATACAATACTCGATAATCTTATGCATGAAATAATTTAAGATATAACATTTAAAATTAATATATGAAATATTTACATTTCCATGAATACATTTAGATATTAAGGTAAAATTAATTAAATTCTGAAATGAAGATCTTGAAAAAGATTACATTGAATAAAATTAGTTATTAAAAATATAATTGTATTTCTTCATATAAAAATACATAATGAGGTAGATAATTACCTTTTTTTGAAAAAAAAAATAAAGTTATAGAATTTATTTCAGTTATTTATTAAAGTTCTTCTTACCATATTGAACTTTAAGAAACTTAGAAATGAAAAAAAGAATGTAGGAAATGTAAGTGATAAACAATTTTTCTATAAATTTAATACGATGTATTGGACATTTATGGCATAGTCATGGTCATGAACTCGTGCCAAGCATTGTATCAATCAATTTATATGTTTGAACACTAATACCACTACAGCTCATCGTGATCACTAATACTGCTATTGCATCAAAATGATGCGATTCAACTTTTCGAGGATCATAGTCCTTACCTTATAATGGTGCTGAAACCTAGAGAGCGGAATGGCCAGCTGAGGTTTGGTCCTTGTCGCTTGATCAAAGCTCAATAACAGTTAGTTTTCAAAATTCTGTTAGTATTTCACATATATATGCTTCCATATAATAAACACCCATTTGTGCATAGTTCAAATTGTTAGAAGCTAAAAAAAAGAAATGGTTTTAATTAGATAAATAATTGATCTAAATAAACTTATATGTAAATATAATGTAACATCAAAATTTACTGTCAAACATATAAAATTGGTACTCAGTTGTATATTGAAATAATACATTCATTTCGTATTTTCATTTATTGTTTATAATGAGAGAAATCATTGTTTTAATTGGTATTGTTTGAAAAATTATAGTTTAAGAGATGTTGTACAAATTTTATTCTTTCCGGTATACATTTGAAAAAGAATATATTATACACATTTTACCATTCATTGTGGTATACATTTCAATATATATATATATATATATATATATATATATATATATATATATATTTTTCAGTATATATATATATATATATATATATATAATATTATATTATATATTTACCATTCATTCCGATCTGAGAGAGATGAAAATTATGAACTAGATTAACAACATAAAGGAAATACTACAATGAATACATGTGGATATCTGTGAGAAAAGTCCTTCTTAAAAGTTTAAGATATGTAAATATATACATCTCTACTTAACCTGGATTTTTTCTTATATTTCTCCAAAAACAAATAATTATTTATTTTTTTTCTAATCATGTTACACGTTATGTACAACCAAAGGTAAAATCATTTTATGGTGATTTTTGGGTTAATCTAAATTTGTCGACTTGAATATTTATGAATGATAGATGTAGAAAATGGGAGATTATTTCCTTTTGGAAGATTCTGAAAGAAATTTCTTTAGATTTCTAATGAAGATGAAATTTTTCCTCTAAAATTTAGAGAAAGATAGAGAAAAAGAACGATGGAAAAACATATCTTCTTTTCGCTTCCAATCTTTCTTATTCGAACAAGAGGAAAAGTTATCTTATGATGGATTGTGGAAATATCTTCCATTTCCGACCTTGCTGCAAGGATTTTTTTCTTGTATGTTTTTGTCCCACTCTCTCTACTTTTTTTCGTTTAACGGTTTCGATGTTTTGCTTTGCTTTTTCTTTATGAAAAAAATGGAAAAAAACGAATGAAATTCTTTTGTTTTTTTATTGCATTTCTTCTCGAGTGATTTAGAAAAGAAAGTTTTAAATAAACGAACGGTTCGATTTGAGTCTTCTCGGTCGAATACTTTTATCAGCAATTTCAATTTTTATTCGACATTAAGCTATTTGAACATTTTTTTAAGAAAAATTTCCAATAAAGGTCCTTTTTTTATTTCGTACATTTGGAAATATTTTATTATTGTTTTTATTCTCTGCATTTTTGAAAAGTTCTTTATTTTCATTTTCTTTTCTTGTAAATGTAACGTTATTAAACTATTATGTAATACATGTATTTATGACCTTATAAGCTGTAAGGAGGGAAAATATGTATGTACAAAACTATAACAACATTCTCTACTTTAGGTACACAATTTTAGTTTAATAATTTTGCACGAACTAAGACTTATCAAATCATATATGAATTCTTAAAGACGACATTATATTAAACAAATTTAGAAATTAAAAATGTATCTTAGGTTTTAATAATATGAATTAATTTATCAATGCGTTTATTTCCAAAACAATATTTAAAGAATAAATATCTCCACAAATTAAACTGCATGTATAACTGCAATTACTCTGTCACACACATACGCAGATATGTATTCCTCCTGTTACAGATTTCCTCCTTTCTATCTTTGTGAATGGATATTACTATTTTTTTTACTATTTTACTTTCTTGACTGAAACGTTAATACTTAAAATACTTTCTGTACGTGTTGAAAACTCCTTAAAAATAATTAGCTAATTCTAGTTTTGTAGTACTTCAGTACAAAATTTGAACTTTTTCATTGTAATCTTTTGACTTAGATTAGAATGACGTACCAAAGTAAGGTTATTGATAGGTTATTGAAGGTTATTCAACTTTAAGGTTATTGATAGTTACCACGTTAACTGTGAAGAAATCCAAATTGAATATCTAGCTTTTATAAATTGAGCATTATTTAGACTACAAAGAAAAGAAAAGATCTAATTTATTAAAATAAAGCAATCGTTCGGAAGAAATTGTACAAGACTGTGCTCATTATATTTGTCATAAGAAATTAACTACTCTTAAAAAATTTCAAATATTGCCTTTCTATAATTTTAGAAGTTCTCTTTTAGATTCTTAAATAAATTCTATTATTATATAAATTCTTTATAATGTGTATTTAAATATTTTTTGATAGTAACGAAATAATAGATATTTTTATTATAATTTTCAAGGTTCTCTAATGATAAACTCTACACACGTCATACGATGTAACGGTTCGTGCTTCTCAATAAATTTCTTGGTTTTTTTTTATATATGATTTAACAAAGCGTATATTTTATTTACACCTTATTATAATAGCTTTACATTAGCAACATCTTAGCATATCTTTGCGTTAGTTAGTTTAAATAATTTTGCACATATATAGTGAAATTTTTTCATGGATTTCTTTTTAGAGTTAAATGTTGCTTGAAAATTGTCAGTATTTATTTATTTAGATTTGACTCGATGTATGAACAGAATAAAAATGTGGAAAATATTTTGGAAATGAAATAGGATTGAGAGATTATTTAATGAATACAAACCCACAAAGCCTCCATACAGAAAAGATTCAAAATAAAAATATTCTTAATAGTAATTACTTATAATTTTGCATATGAAATATAAGATGATCAGTTTTAGTTAGTAGTTATCTATTCACAGTGAAAATGGGATACAAGTTTCGTCATTTGAGTTTCTTAACAATTAATAACAATTCAGACGTATGTAATTAATTTTACTTAATATTATGTATCTTATTGTTTTTGAGGGATTTAAAGTTCTTAAGTATGTAATTTCCTACAAAAGTATAAAATTATCTTCATGAAGCATTATTGATTTAAATTTTTCATTTATTTATAAGATCACAGTAAACAGCTAAGCTTTAGACTAAACCTTTATTTTTAAATAAAATATAATATAATATTTATTACTAAATAATAATAGATATAACTAGATAAAATTTATTCTACATATTAATGGATTCTTATATATATAATGTTACAAATTACAACAATTCAAGTTAATGTGTGTCGTTTCAGGAAACCTCAGATTGAAGTAATTTGCAGTATGGAGAAGATTAAGTGTTACATTAACTGCAGCAAGACTAAGTTTCTTTATTTAAAAGGTTAGGGACTGACTAACTCACTAGAAAATGATGGTTGTTGGGGAAATGATAGTCTGTCGTATGATTCTGTTGTGAGGTAGAAAAGCAATTTTCAATTTGGCCACGTCTTTTAGAGACGATGTAAAAAAGGGAAGATCCTCACTAACAAATCTGAGGATCATTTACGGACCAATACTCACCACAGTGAAGAAAGTAAAGATTACTAGGTCTAAAAAAGTGTTAGACCACCACTGGTGCCTGTTACTGCTAAACAAATTACATGATTCGCTGATAAAAAAAAAAAAAACGCGCGTATGATCACCAAAGACGTCCATGAAGCCAAACTTGAAGCAGCATGGAATGAGTTGCCCGATTTTGTCATCCAAGCCGAGTTGGATTCCATGCCTAACAGGGTAAGAGCCATTTTAGCTGCCAGGAATGGCAGCTGTTTCTACAAATTTCGCACCAATTAAGACCTCCCAAACAGCTTGCAAATTTAATAATTTATTTTTCACGCTATACCCTTTTATGTACAATTAATATATTTTTTGTATTTGCTTTTATTTTTAGTGCTGCAATTTTATTGGTCAGCAGGGTAGTTTAAGCAACTAATGAACACTGAATGTATTTGATTTACATAGTTATAGACGTATGTGTGTAAGAACACGTTTCTTCAGCAATGAAAAAATCAGAAAAGGAAATTCTCCACATGTCTTAAATATCTGTAAAAGCTTTATTCCAGTGCCATTTACTGTCTAATTTAATATAAAGTATCTGTGATTTATATATTCAAAACCTAACCTATAACATTTAACATATCACTCATATTGATTACTTTTACATATATAATACTTTTATTCGTGCATTAAAATTTCACACTGGATTTGCAACTTGAATTTATTTACAAAACAAAAAACTGCATGAATTATCACTATTATAATTTTCTGTGTATTCATAATTTACATTAATTTGTTTCATAATTTAAATATTTCAACAAAACATCTTTAATTTCGATGGCTAAAAATTTAAGAATCCTAAAACTGACGACATAGCGATTGTCATTATGCACTAACTCTAAATAATATGCTCGAGATATAAAATTCAAAATAAAGCATTATGTTTAAATTTTTTCTAAATCTTGTTTCATTTCCAGCACTAAAAACAGCGCAGTTCTTCAATTGCCATGCAGATGGTCATGTTAGGGATGTGATATGTTGCAGCGCATAGGTGTTATATGTAATCTCTAACAGTTCGTACAAATGTATACTTTGATAAACACGATTTTTCTTAAAATACACAAACTAACCTAAGTTATAAATAGGTATAATTTTAAGCTTTGTTGTAGTCGGCATTTACAATTTTATCATACGTAACTCAATAAAATATTTTCGCTAGCAAATTCCAATTTGTAAATGATAATCTACTATATATTTTCAAATTAAATTATTTCAATTCGAAATTTGTAAGGTTCTATTTATTAAAATGCATTTGAAATTTTTTAACATTGTTATAAATTATACTAAGTTTGATTGAAGGCATTGCATTTATGCCAGAATAAGAGTACTTCTTTTGTTGATGGTTCTATAATAAATGCTTTACTTAATTCAAAAACTCCAAAAAGGAATATTAATATTAAATATAACTTGTTTATATTGGTGAATCAATGTTGAATAAACATCTTATTTTAAATGTGCTTAAGCTTAAGAAAATCTTTAAACATGTTTATCCAATTATATAAATACATGCTGCTCCGCTTTAATGTCGTAGAAAGACACTATAACGAAACTTAATTGCAGTTCACTGCATAATATGTATATTGGTCGTAACATCATGTTAAACATTTAGAAATATTTTATCAAGAACATGTAGTTATGGGTTTCCTTCACATTCCTGATAAAATATCTTATTTCAAATATGTTTAAAGAGTTTATACTTAGAGTTAATCTAATGAAAATATACATCTACCTTTTAACGATTATTTTGCGACTTCATTGCTTTTTCTAAAAATATCTCATCATAAAATCTTAAAAAAATTTTTTGTATATATATTATTTCATAGTTAATTATGAGTAAAAAAAGAGAAAAAACATATTTACTTTCCTTTTTGTTTTCGTAAATAAATTTCTTATTAAAAATATACATCCAGTATATATACAAAAACAAATAAAAAACTACAATAGTTTTTTAACATCATTTTTTCCCTTGTAATATTTATGGTACTAAGTATTTCATTTTGCTTCAACTTTTTGAGTTTTTTGTATGTTGTTTTGCCTACCATATTCATTAAGTAAATTTCAATTTCCAAGAGAGGATTTTGTTTGAATTCCCTAAACAATATTCAACTCCGTTCGAATGCCGTTCCACATTTTGTTCAAACGAAGAACATTTATTCAACATTGTATATTTAAAATTATTGTGAAACGTACCATAAAGTCAGATTTTATTTAAGAAATGCAATCGAATATTAATGAGCCTTCTAATTTATCCAAGAATAGTAACAGAATAATGGGGGAAATTTTCCATTTTTACTTTGTTTAAACATTCCTTTTGTTGTAATTTCATAAATAATTAAAGTGCTTTTGTATCTACATATTGTATCTCATTTTTCGATTATTTGATTCATTACGCTTAATGAAACTATGAATCATTAAATATTTTAAGTAATGAACAGTATTTGAATTTAAAAAAAAAAATAGAAAATTTCTATTTCAACAATGAAAACGACTGGAAAAAATTTTAAGGTAAATAAAATATACTATGCACACTGATACATGTAAATCACACAATTCACTTTCAATAAGAATTGAATTTGATATATGAATTATTCAATGATTTGGAGTAATTATTGATAAAATGTAGTAATAACAACTGAGCTAATGATTCTTTTCTAAATGCATATGTAACTCCACCAAAATTCTTTATTCCACATTTTGTAGTAAATAAATTATAACTTTCAAAATACTATTATATTTTTAACTTGAAAAAGCATGTTCTATTTTAAAATTTTATTATATGCTTATTTCTATACATTCACGAATACTTTTTTTTCAATGCAACCGCAATTACATTAACTATGAGCGTCAACTGTAAATAATGCAGATAAAAACATATACATGATGATAATTATACTTCGAATTATACTTGTAAAATACTAATTATAATAATACTTTCCTAATACTAATTGTATTTGTAGTTAAAAAATATATACACGACGATAATTATATAATTTTCATTTCATTATTTAATGACAAGTTACAGAAATAATTTATTCCATATCAGATATATTCTATATTCAAGGCTTACAAATGTTAGTTAGCAAGAAAATGTTTCTTAACTTATATTTTGTTGTTTCGAAGACAGTAGCTCTCTTAGTTTATTGTAACGCAGGTTATTCGTGAAATATTCCTTAACTAACATTTAGGATTTCTTTCCAGCTTTATATTTATGTCTGCAGCTGCTTTATACTGAAACGAAATGTAATAACGGAAACTAGTTAAACTTCACGCGTGTAGTGTATAGAAATAGTCAAGTCGTATTAAAACGACAGAGAATTGAATTTGAGAAATAAAATGATAACACTAAGAGAAAGATTGTGGTAGTTTTGTAAAAAAAAAAAAACCTTAAAAATGAGAAATCTTTAAATAGAGTACGAAAGTTATTTGCTTGTCTATGTGTGTAAAAGTTTTAAAACAGAATTTACGGAATTCTTTTTCGTTTAGATTCTTAGATTTGTATATAATTCTTATTTATAACTATAGATAAATATATGTAGTCGACCATATTATGGCAATTATAGTTGGTATTATAATATGTTCAACTTATATAAGCTAATAAATTATAAAAAGTTTTAAAAACAGATTATAAGGGAGATAATAAAATATTTTTGAATGGTGAAGTAATGACGGTTATGAAAGCAATTTGTTTTTTTTTATAGTGAAATCCCCCCCCCACGTCAAATTGTAATAATATAGCAAATCTTATATAAATCGAAACGGACCAGTAAAATACCGTGTAAATTTGGCAGTGGATAGGAAAGCCAAACTAGTTTTGTGAAAAAAAATGAGAAAAATTAGATATATAGTTAATTTGAAACAAGAAATGAAGCCAGGCATCAGTTAAAGACGTTTTGTTTTGATTACAAAATCCCATAATTAATAATTTAACATGCTGAAAGAGATTTATCAGAGCTTTATTTTGTTTATCATAATATAGTTATATAGATGTGCTTCCAAAATCTTGCAACTTTGTTAAATAAAATCCTATAATTATTACTTTAATCCTGTTGCCGTGGTTAACTGAAATATTACCGGTTCAAATTAGTCACCTTTTAATAATCTTACAATCCAAACTGTACCCAATTATATCCATAGAAAAAGTTTAAAATTTATGTTTGTGTTCAATATAAATTTAGAGACATTGAATTATTAAAGGCGAATACTATAAAAAATGTCTTACATGTCATGCGTTTCGGATAAATATATATTACATATATGTTATACGTAACTCCTTTCATATCACCTTTAAGCCCATTAAGAGTACATTTGTTAACGAATACAATCTGCTGTCTGAGATATTTCAACGTAAACAAACACCACTTTCCAACAAATCCCACTAAATTGCTCTATAAAAGAGCCATATATCAAGCTAATCTTTTAAGTGTTCGAAAATACCTTCGTCAAAATCATTGGATAAGAAGAATAGATCCCGAAGAGCTAAATGTCCACGCCCTATTCCACTTCCCCAAATACAACTGATCTTTTAACGTTATCACAGCCTTTTTCTATGTAAACGAGACAGACCTAGCATAAAATTCCTGTATCAGGGCACACGCACAACGAAAATAAAGCACCCATCGTGGTTCTTCTTCTTTTCTAAATGGGATTATTTTCCCATCGCAATATTTTTAATGCTCGTCCTCACCGCCACACTTGAACTCAGATAAGCCCCAAATCACGAACAACGTAGAGCTATAAAAACAACAAGGCTATAAATCCTTGCTGCCCCATCCCTTCACGATCTTTATTTAGTTTTTACTCGAGTGGGGGAAAAGTAAAGAGAAAAAATAATACCGGCCAAGTCCTCTACTGCAACTGAAGAGTGTCTTGAATTATACTGCGCTCGTTCATGGTTCTGTTTTCTCTATAAATAAAAAAAATAGTTGGCTAATGACAACCAAAAGTTCATCAATTATGAAAAATATTTATCGTAAAAAGAAATCACTAACGCCAGAGTAAAGTTTTAAAGTCATGCATTATGTATAATCTATTAATATTTCTGTAAAAATACGTGTGGATCGTCTCAAGTAGGTAGGCGGATTTTTTTTAGATTATTTTTCATTTAGCTATGAAGAAATTTCCTTTTTCTCCCCCAAGCACTTTTAGAGAAATATATTTAGAATTTAATGTCGAATAAAAAGCATAAATATAGTGGATTTTTTTTTTTTGAATAAAATTTTCTTTAAAGACGTTTAACTGAAACTGTCTTTTTTAAACTAAAAATGCAATGTTTATGAAGAATTAAATTTTATTTTCAATATTTTGAAAATAGAATTTTATTCTTCATTCATTTTATTTTTGTCCTATACTTCATTGTTTGAAATACATAACCTTTTTTATTTCAACAAAAATTTAGCTAAAAAAATGTAATTCATAATTGCAATATTTTAAACTGCCATTATTTAGTTTTGAGAAAGAAATAAATGGCTTATTTCGAGACATCAATTTATTAGGAGAAAATGATGTGATTCAAAGAGAAGAAAAAATTGACTGAAATAAAGCTACGAATAAAAACAATAAATGTTTTATGTTTAATAAATATTTAAGGTATCAAATTAAAAATAAAATATATTTCTTCATACAAATTCCAATTATACTGAATAACGAATCCAATCATTTTGAAAATGCTTGATTTACTACTATAAAAATGTGTGAGACTTTATTCATCTTTTCTGTGAGGAATACTGTATATCTTAATATAATACTTTGAGATCACACAAAAAGAAAACAGCTTAATTACAATTTAGTAGATTGTATACCACTGAATAAAATACTTTTTAAGGAAATGCTGAAAAATTATCATGGTGCAAAACTCCATTTCATTGCATTATGGTGATTTCTGAAATTCTATGTGATATAATTTAAACATGATTAGCTGTTATTCAGGTACAACCATTGAAGAAGATTAAATAAATTAAAATAAAAACTAGAATTTATTGGGCTAAGGTACAATATTATGTCTCGTTAATATCTCGTATCATCAATTTTCTACTTATAAGTTTATTCTAATAAAAGGAAGTAAAATATATTCAGTCACACAGACAATTGAAAATATATCAAATTTCGCAAACTTTGTATTAATATTTATCACACTCTACAACGGAAAATAATTAAAAGTAATATTTAATAAGATATTCTATCTTATATTATTTCAGCAGATTTTCTGTTAACAAAAGATTTCTGATCCCTTATTTATGAAAAAAGTTTATTCGCATTTATATACAACAGCCTTTCTTCCAATGATTTTGCCACTGTTGGAAGCAGGATGTGTACAAGTGTGTTGCATTCATCATGCTATATTTCCTTTTCTTATCTCTTATTTCTGGCCTCTTTAGGCAGTAGATTCATTTGGGGGGAAATTCAGAAGTCTAAATAAGTCATATATAGAGAGAAAAAAGACTAAAAAAATAACATTTTGTTGTACTTGGTTTGAAATTCAGAATGAAATGCAAAGAATGGACGGACAAGTTTCACGATAGATTTTGTAATTGTCCTTAAGCCCATTGACGGTTAGGCGAAACAGCAGTTTTCGCCCTCCTACGACGTGCAGCGCTACGATCAAATGGTCGGTGAAAGTGGCAGCCTTTTTCTCCCTGGTGGCTTCTAAAAATGTCATTATGATAGCTCTTTCGTTTTTAAAAGATGTTTTTTAAAGAAATATTTGCGGAATATTAATTTAATAATTACACCAATTGTAACTTGCACTTAAAAGCAATTTAGTAAATGATAACTAATGCAAATATTATTTTCTAAAATATTAATTTTTAAACAATTATTCGCAGTATATTAACGCAATATATACACCCATTATAACACTTAAACCATTAAACAATTTAATGAATTATAAATATTACAAATTTTATTTTCTAAAATATTGAGTTTTTAAACAATTATTTGCTGTTAATTAATCTAATATTCACACCAATTGTAACTCGTAATTTTAAATATTTCAGTAAATGTTAAATATTATAAATATTAGTTTGTAAACAATTATTAGCGGTATATTTATGTATTATTTACAACAATTATTCGCATTTTTGAAGAATTCAGTATATGTTAAATAACATAAATATTAGTTTGTAAAATATGAAATTAAAATAACTAAATAAATAAGCGCAATATTAAGTCTTATAAAGCTATAAGAAATAAAACTTTAAGCTTTGTAAAGCTTTTCTTAACTGTTATATTTATCTAAAATACTTTCTGTGCGTGATACACACTAAAACACGGAATTGCCCATAACGGAGCATTACAGTTTTCGCAATAATATTTTTCAGTAAAAAACTTATACCAAATTACACAAGAAAAAGAACTAGATGAACAACTGGATCGGAAAAGTTTTCCTTATTATGTAAAAACTTTATGTTACCCGTATCATCATATGTATGCCATCAAATTAACTAAATTTTGCCAGTAAATATCGTTTGAAACACGAATAACGCATGATAATATACGTGGACGAACTCATATCTTCAGCGACCATTCAGATAAAGTTTTCCTGCACTATTAGGATAAGGCTGCACCCATTTGGATCGAAGAACTTCGGACAAACTGATCTCGTCAGTGTCCATTATGGCATGTTATTCGGTTGACGAGCAAAATGGTTCATAGCCATTGACGGGTTATCCATAATTTCGACTTTTTCAGTCAGACTGCGTCTCGAAGGTGGCACAAACCCTCTCAATAGAACTCTCTGCATTCTACAGAGACCCTGTAGTGATGAATCATGCTATTCGTGAGGAATCATGCTACTGGAGTTAAATCTAATGGTAAAGAATTTGCAATGAGTACAAGATTGCTTTGGTTTCTTTCTTTCTTTTTTTGGCTTCGGAAGTGTTGAATGTTTCCATTGCGATGACATCTACAGGCAAATTTTGACTGTACACTTAATCCAAGACTCATTATTGGTAGTATTTTGTTTGAATAACTGTTTTTAGTCTGCAGAATATCCTGACCGAGTTCCAAACAAAGTTATTTCTACTCGATTGTTAATTGTTGTGGCATGAACGTCACTGAAATTCTCCTGAAAATCCGCTTTCCAATCAAAATATAATAAACATATCCAATGATAATACTCGTATCATCTTCAAGTTCTCTGACCGTCATTTGGTGAGACTACATCATCACGGTCTCAATCTCCTTCTTGTATGTTGAGGTCATATTAGAGCGCTGTTTCCAATGTTGTCCGGTCATCTTTGAAGAGATTGCAACACTCCTCTTTCCTCTTTCTGTATAGGGCTCACTAATTTGTACTTGAAAGCCTGTTAAATGTTGTGGATGGTGGTTACCACTTTGGAATCATCAATTAAATTTAAATAAGTTGTGTTGTTCAAGTTCTTCTGTCATTTTATCGAAGATTAATATCTTACACTCAGTAATTCATCACTGGTCTGTTGGTTTACCGCTGATACATACCGGCCTACCACTGATAGCTTCTGCAGGTAGTAGAAAATTCAATGCGAGATCATTAGAATCGCTTTCTTGTAGGTATTATCTGACGCATCCTTAAATCCATTTGTTATACACGAAGCACTATGGTCGGAAAACTTTTGAGCCATTTTCATAAATTGTTAGGTTTCTGTAGAAGTCTTTAGAAAAAAACATAAAATCGATATTTGATTTGTTTCTACCTAACACTGGATTAATGACAAAACAGGTAAATTAGGTGGTACAAGCACGACGGATCTCGTAACTTGAGAAATATTGTCAAGTGCAAAGCATGACATTTATTTAATTCTCCTTTACACTCAGACAATAAGGAGGTCAGAACAAAGTTGTGTAATGTGAAGTAGTACTATTATTCTATGCAACAAATTGTTTGAAAAATTAAAACTCAAAACAGCGGCTAGGCTGGAACTGACTCGAAGCGCACTCAATGAAACATGACCATGACTATTCAACTAACATAAAGAAATAAAAACAATTTTCCCTTTTCTTTTCGTTTTTTCAATTTACTTAATATTTATGATTGAAAGACAATATTTTATGAATCGTATGATAAGTACTAAAGGATTGTCAAATCTCATGCAGATTTGGAAAGAATTTTAAGAAAATTAACATTCCCATACATAAAAAACTAACTGCTGCTTTCGTGATAAGTATTTGTAAATCTAAAAAATTGATTTTCCCTGAAGTTTTCAACCCTGTTATATTTTAAGTAAATTGAGTTCCCCTAAACATTAAGTTAATCAAATTAGAATTTTAGTCTAAATAAAAAATATTTTTATTTAGACAGAATGTTATTAAAATAATTCTCAAGTGAATATTTCTTAAAAATAATCTTAATAAACCTTCAAATCAGAATATGATTTTTTGTAATTTGGTTTGAGATAATAAAGGATTCAATGCTTTTATATTATTCTTCAAGCCAAAAAACATTGAATTTCGCAATAAATGTTTCAAAAAGTTTAATAATGTTAATATAATACATTTTATTATTTAAATAAATTTGGAATGTCCCCTCGAAAATTAAAAGAAAATTCGATAAATATAGGTGTTCATCGTGTAATAATACGCTGACAAAAGACGTTTTGCTGATCGTAAGTCCTCAGAATTATGTACGAGCATCCAAATTGGTTAATTTAACTTAAATTTTGTAATTTAATTTAATTTTTTTATATCATTCTACCTAACCTGTTATTCTTTTGTCTAAGTAAGCGTCCAGCTGTTTAAATATCAGATGAAAAAAGTGTGAATTATTTTTAAAATTCTTATATTTATCTATATGCTCCATAATGTGAAAATTTTATATAAGTTTTAAAATGGTCTACTGATAGTCTCTTTTTCTGGAAGTTATATCTTTTAGTTTCATGCTATGAACCAAAATGTAGAGTCACTTCAATTACATTTAGTAATATTGGAAGAAATTTACAAAAATCTAAGCTAATTCGGAGATAAGAGATTTAATTTGTAAGCACGAGAATTCTAACAAAGGTTTGTTTATTAAATTTATTTCAAATAATAAGATATTAAAATCCTAAAACAATTAATGTGTTTACCCACAGTAAAGCTTTCAAAGTAGGTTTGCAGTTCAAATTATTATTTTAATGGTATTGTGCAGCAGAGAATACTGTTTAACACGATTTGAATTATTTCAAGGCATTTGATATAGCTGTAATCAGTTAAATGAAATTAAAATTACTCTGTTAATTACTTAAACAATTTTAAAAAATAAACAAAAATTGCGAAGCACCAAATTAGAAGAAACCATTTCTTTTACTTAAGATAAAATACATTCTTGACAGGTTATTATATAGATGAATCAACTGGAACAATAAGAAGAGTACACTTGAATATAAAATTTTATTATAATTTTATTTCATGCTGATATTTTTAATTAAATTTTACATTCTGAAGATGTATTGAACTTGACCTGAATTTCTGTTAAAATCTAAATGTTAACAAGCATATAAGATGACTTAAAAGGCTTAGAAAAATAGAGAAGGAGAGAAAAAAAATTTAAAAAAGTTATTTATATTATAAAGATTTGTATTTACGATAACAAAATTTAAATTTTTATCTTATAGGTTTTGGAGCTTCGTTTTCCTGGAAAGGCAGTTCACTTGAAAATGAACTGTTGTTTTTACGGTTAGAGAATTATTTCCATCATTTGACACATTTAAATACATAATGCTATCAGTTTTAAGTACATAATTAAACATTTAACACTTAATCCTAAACAAAAGTTGAAAAAATTGTATTTGAGCATTTGAAGGATTTGAAGTATTTTATCAAAAAAATTCTTTTAACATGCTTGACAATAAACTACATGTGCTATTTTTTCGTTAGAACTGTTGAAGTTTAGAATATACACTACTCTTCTCAATTATTTGTTTATTTTTCTTAATAATTACAATAACTGAATAATGTTTTGATATACATCAGTAAAATTCCTCTAAATTACTCCTTTATTAATTATTTTATATAGTTATGTAGCATTATTTCCGTAACATGATTCTGTATAACCTAAAAGCTGTATCATTCTGTATCATCACTTTCTGTAACATTCTTTGCGTTCTACAATATGTTTCATTCTGATCATTATTCTATACATTCTTGTATCGTATTACTGTTGTATTATTTCAATACTATTGAACGTCATATAATTATGCATAAATAAGATAAAAATAATATCTATAGATGGTAACTTGACTCACAATGACTTATTTTTTCAATATATATTATATATTTACCTAATAAAAGGTAGTCTTTATAACTATAAAATTTCTTTAAAAAATTATTGAATGAAGGTTTTAATTTCAAACAATTTCTGAAAATGTATGAATACATATATTAAGAAGTTATTTTTTGATCAAAAATATTTTACATATATTTATTCTGCCATTCTTGTAAAATATTCAATCTACAGAGTATGTTTTATGAATACTTAAAGCCCATACAGAAAGTAGAATTTGTAAACATCTGTAATATACTTTTATCGCATAAAGTGTGTAATTCACATATTTAGTAACTGTGTAATTCACATATTTAGTAACTGTGTAATTCGCATATTAATTAGAAAAATTCTCACAAATTATTCAGCAATATTGATTATTTAAGTTAGCAAACAAACTGCTATTTGTTCATTCGAAAAAATTAGAATATATATAAAGGGCTTCATACATAAATAGGGAATGTACATTTGAAACTACTTTTTGTTTAAATATTTAAAAAATATAATATGAGAAAATTATCGATTGACTACTATAAGAATTGCTTTGTTTCAGTCAATCAATTAACTATTTCATTTCATTATGGACGAACACTGAGTCGTAATGACCTGAAAGGGTAAACTCTTAACAGTGTGATATGACAACCTATTACGCCTATATATTATTCCACCTTTTCGGTAATGAGGTAATTCAAAATGTGGATGTCATATAATAGAAGCGAAGCCTAAGTAATGTTTCCTGATATAAGATGGATACTTCTTTTTATATTATTATATCCATTTTATCCGATCGGAACATATTATAATTATTATCCCATTAATATCCGTATGTTGTAGTATATTTTTCAATATTAGAACTTATTTTAATACGTATAAATTTAAAATTTATTTTCGTATATAATCTGTCAAAGTTAAATTATTTTCCTTTGATAAACACCACGAAAATAAAATATTTTGTATTTGAATCCTATTAATTTAATCATCAGTCCAAAAGTTATTCAATAAAATCTTAATTTTTATTTATTTCCCTAAATTTCGATCTCTATACCTAGAAATACTTACATGATGCTTTAAAAAAAGTAAAGAATTTGAAGAAAAGGGGGAAAGAAATAAGAGTAATACGAATGTCTAGACCCTTATAAAGAAAAAAGACTTTTCAAATATTCCCTTTTAACGTTTGTTGGAGAGAAAAATTTAAGATTTCTAAAAGTGTTCGACAATTTTTCTTTCTAAGCGGGAAAAAAGTACTAAGTAATCCTGTGGTTAAGTTTTAAAATGGCGGGCGTCATTATCTTTTGAATTTCATGGCTTAGCGCTTTTATGTGTCTTCAGTCCATACTTGAACTACTTTTGTTTCAAAATCCTCCCTTTTACATTTTCTTCTTTTCTATTCACAGTATTCTCTTTCTCCTTCTTTTTCTAGTTCTGATTCTTCCTTTTTTTCATCCAGCTCTATTTAAGAGAACTTTCATTTTATTTCCAGCATTTTTTCCAGAACTTTTCCATTCATTCTAAAAGAAGGTATCGAACAAAGTTATAAACATATTCCAGTTTTTAATCCTTTATTGAAGATCTAGATTTAATTATGTAGTAGCCCCATCCTAAAATTAAATGAAGTAGAGGTAAGAAACATAGTTCGCGCTCTATTCATTGTCATAAGTGTCATTTTTTTATTTTGGTGTTACTATTTTGCGGTGGTAGGATGTGGATTTGTTGTCTCTTTATGTAAAAGAAAGTATAGTTTTGCATCTGTCCTATGGTATCTATAGTTAATCTGAATCTCTATCTTTTTATCTTTAAAAGGAAATATTTCTTTGAAACATTTATAAATATAAAATAATTTAAATATTTACTCATATTTAATCAAATCTTATTGAATTAATAGAAATAGTTGTTCATATTAATTTTTAAAAAATCAAAAGTAATTCAAAATTAGGGGTAAATAAATAAACGATACAGAAGCAAATAAATTAGTCATAGGAAGAATAAGAAAGAGAAGTATTATATATACACAAAATTTTACTGAGGTAATTCTTCAAAATACATGGGGAATAAATTCCACACTTTTCAGCTTGATATAAAAGAGAAATAAAAGAGCAACATAAACAAATATTATTTTACTGAAAAAAAAATTATTTAAAAAAACGAAAGAAATTTTCTTATTAGAGGAAAAAAACTATTAATGCATTTTCTAAATAGTTTTAAAATTCATGAACTAATAAATAAATGTAAGATTTTGAGATTAATTTCATATCATATCATATCATTGTAAACAAAATGTGGCATTTTAATTAATTAATATATGTATACCACAATAAAATCTAAGAAAATGTATTAAACCAAATGATTCACATAGAAAATCTGCATATTAAATCTAAAAACTACTTTAGATGTGTTTATTTATCATCCCTCTCTCGTTTTTTTTCCTTCTAATTTTAAAGCTTCTGGTAAAGTGCTCTTAAAACATAAGTAATTCTTGTAATATTATATGTAAGTAAAGTAATGAAATACTCTGAGTTTCAATTTGTTTTAAAAATGCAAAATTATTTAACAATAAATTTCTAAAATTTCATAGTATCAAATTATTAATAAGTATAGACACATAATACACATCATGCACTGGACAATGAAATCTATATAACAAAGTAGAAAATTGATAATAATTCTGTTCATTCTTAGGAGTCTATAGAACCCTATCAGAATAAATTGTTACAACTTTGGAAACGCATCTTAAAGTCTTCTGTAAAAAACAAAAGCTTATTACTATATTTTTCTTAAGCCACATAGTTTAAGTTCAAATTATCACAATTGTAAAATCTCAATTAGGAATGAAAAATAGAAAGTTTTATACTAAGAACAATAGATGTTCTTCCAGAAACTATTTCATGAAAGCGATTTTAGAAGCTTTTTTCTGTTACAAAAGTGACACTGTTGTCCATGGAGCAGAAGGCGTTTCTGTGGTATCATTAATTAAACGTTTTTGTGTTGCAGATTAATAATTGTTCAGTGTGAATTTCGTAATAAGTACATAATTAATCCGCATACTGCTGAGATTATTTGAAGGTATTATCATTAACTTGAAAGCAGTGGAAGTCATAGTAAAGGGAAAAGTTGAGATTGTATCGTCTTGTCGTTATACGCGTACTTAAAGGAATCTACATAGAACATTTGTAAAAGATTTCAATATTTTTTCATTTGTATCTATGAGTTACTTATCATTATGTGCCATTTATTTATGAAGATATAACATTTTGAAATTGGATCATTTATTTTAAATAACCATGTATAATCCTAAAAATTGGGGTTTTGTAAAAGTAGGGATTTAATTCATTTTGCTCAGTATAGGTTCTCAGAATGTCCTCTTTTCTTTTCTTTTTTTTTTTTTTTAATTTTAATATTTATGGTCCGTTGGTTTCCAAAATTTAAAAATATTTTTTAAACTAAAATTTTTTTTTTTTTTTTTCATTCTTATTTGGCAAATATTAATTTAGATATCTTCTGAGACAATCCTGTTGACACATACACACCGTAACTGGCGTTACTTACTTATCCACTATTTCATTCAAAAAGATATTTTTGTGTCCGAGGTTCCAAGTAAAGTTCGTACAACTTACAAACTCGAGAGCTAGTACAAAAGTGAATCTTTACTTGAGGTAAAATATAATGATAATCCTAAATAAGTGAGAGGAGATGCAAGTGGATTCTATTCATAAAGTTAATAACTCACCCAAGGTGATGCATTTTAGACTCAAATATAATGCTTTTAATGCAAATCGTTAAGACTTTTGTAAACAATACCACAATGGGTCCTCTGAATAAAAGGAAGACAGAGGTTTACAAAGAATAATTGTTCATACTAATTTATAAACGTGGCTTGAAGTATCAAAATTCATAGTTGAGGGTGTCTCGAAAACAATTTGTCTACTGTTTAAAAAAAGGCTATATGGTGAATATCACAAATGACAAAACAGACTTCGTTGGACATATTGAGAGAGAAAAACAAATAGACAGCAACATGAAGAGTTTGAAAGCTTCATAAGGAAAAAGAAGATGTCTGATGGAAAGACAATAGGTGAAAGAGGATACCTATAGTTGTAGTCATAAACAAATAGGTAACCTATTACAAAAATGCTATCCGTGCCAATGCCCAAAATATCTGCCAGATGAGGCTTTCTTGTATTTTTTTAAATGTATGGATTCATAAAGTCAGTGCAGATGATGAAGAGAAATAGTGGTTCCGACCTAAAGACTGTGGTATTTGGTATAAAAGCAATATTTCTCCTTATAACAAGAAAACTAATAAATTTATATAAAGAAACTCCCTCCCAAATGCAATTTCTGAAATAATTATACCTGTTTCTTAAAGATTTATTATACTTGAAATCATTACGAAGGTACTCTGAAGGTATCAATCAAATTGAAAAAGAATTATTTAACTCGTTGATTTGAAAAAAATAATTGAATTAGGTGCAATTTTAACTTTAATACCTTAATTTTTGGTTGTGTGTGAATACCATGATGGATATAAAAGCCAAGTTGATTTTATTCTTGCTTCAGGCATGAAATTTTTTAAGAAAAATATTATTTTCAACAAAAGGACGTGTTTCCTCTCCTAAGAAATGAGTAATAATCGAATGTTTCTTTGAAGCTCGCAAGGCCAAAAAAACTAAAGTAGGTGAAGAAATGAAACATTATAAGCTTATTGAGGTCAGTGCTTATGATTCTAGAATTTTTTATTCACATTACTTTATTTAAATCATTTTTCCCCTTGTAATTTTTCAAATTTTATTTCAGTATTTTGAAACAAAAAATTTAAGCTACTCGCTTGAGTTCTCAGAAACTCTTTATTATATCGGTTTGAAATTTCGTAAATATTATGAAAATATATTTGTCAATTTTTTCTATATATTTTATACAAATTATAAACAGAAAACTTTACAAAGGAATTTCAATTATTTTTCCCATAACATTTTGTAATGTTATTAATAATTGTGTTTCAAAATATTTTCTTTCTTTGAATTTTGAAAAAATATGTAAGATTTCTAAATTTAACAGTTTTCTACCAAATAACATTTTTTTAAAATTTCGATTAATGTTATCCTTCAGAATCCATTACAAAATATTTATTTTCATTATTTTGGAAAAAAGTGTTCATATTATTTTTTTATTACTCTATAAAAGGTTTCTTAAAATTATATAAAAATATGAGACACTACTTAAATATATATGAATATTATGTAGTAAAAGTTTCAAATTTCTGCTTTGATTCATAGGTAAGTTGTTTTGCTTTTAAAAAATTATGTTTTTTCACATATATGGATAACGAAAAGAGCACTGACATCCCTGACACCATTATTATTCATAATATTCTTGTAAGCCATTAACATGTATAGAGAAATATAAATAACCATAAATATATTGAAAAAGTAAGAGAAGTAAGAAATGAAAGGAAGTAAAAATAATTAACAAAAATTATATAAATAATCCAATTAGATTTTAGAACTAAAAGTTAACAACAAAACACATACAATGTTGAAAATTTTAAAAATGTATTGGATTAAAAAAAATGAAATATGCTGAAATAAATGAATAAAATAATGTAAAAAAATACAGTTTGTTGTTCTCCTTCTTCTGAAAGAAGCAGGTAAGGAATTGCTTAGTTTTTTTTTTTTTTTTTTTTCCCCAAGTCACAATGGATTGATCTACTGAATTTTCTGCAAACTAAAACCGTTTCGTAAGGTAATCACCAAATAACCAAGTTCAATCTCGGAGATCCTTTACAACACTAGCTTTTTTCAATAAAATCCTAACAGTCAGGGTCGATTCCTCTTAGCATCTGATACAGCTAGCAAGGTCAATGGAAAATCTGTGTCAACCTTCAAGCCTAAGCATTAAAGGTTGTATAAACTTCTTTCAATTTCTGGTTGATATCAGCGAGTGTCATGGAGAAAAATGTTTCTTTTTCATTTTTAAATCCTTCTTCTTTTAAGATGTGATATTCACCGGTGATGGACCAGTTGCACCATGTCCACAAAAATAAAGTTTGAATCAATGGAAACTGGAAACAGGCGCATGTGTGGGAGGATAAATTCTTCTACGTTAAGTAAGTCGCTATTAAAAGCAAGCAAGTCCGTTCGTCTATTGAACATAATATCACTCCACACAAGCACTCCAACCCAAGGAGTGCTTGTGTGTTTTTTCCTGATTTTCCTTTTCCTTTTTTTCCTGATTTTTGAGGGATGAAACCGTGTCCCTACTTTCCTCCATATGAACTGGCGCTGAGACTGAAATGACTCTCATCAGTAAGCAGATCGTGACTGTATTGACGATATTTTATGCCCTTGACACCACTGTAAACGGTATCGCCGATAGGCTGTTGTTAATGATATACATTGTTCAGGACAAGCAAAGTAGGCCACACTTATGCAGACGTCTGGTTACAGTAAACCGTTACACGTTTCGTCCGCTTACAGTACGCAGTCTTTCTTTCAGCTATTACTGTCATTTCGGGGCCTTTCCTAACTTTGAAACTACACTTTTCTAAATTCCAAACTCTTGCGCAACTCTTGTCAAATTACATCCCTCGTCAAGATTGCCAGCCATTCAACCATACCTTATGTATGGTATGGTGTTATGGTCCTACTGAAGGTTACCTTTGATTATTATTAGGATGGTACGCTTTCATTTTCATTTGCACTGTGTATGTGTGTCTGGCAATGCATCCTTCCTCCTTTTTTAAGATGTCTTCACACTGAATGAACGGATTACAAGTGTTTTCATGCCGTGACTTCCCCTCTGATTTCATAGTCCTCATATTTGCAAATGCGTCACTTTTATATTCAGCTCCTTTTTCACCGTACTGGTCTAATAAAGCACTTTTCAGCAATTTTATGGATGCATGTCGAAAAATTTATTTGTTGCTTACGTTTCGCATACTAGTATATATATATATATATATAGAGAAAGATATATATATATATATATATATATATGTGTGTGTGTGTGTGTGTGTGTGTGTGTGTGTGTGTGTGTGTGTGTGTGTGTGTGTGTGTGTGTATATTTATATGTGTGTGTGTGTGTGTGTGTGTGTGTGTGTGTGTGTGTGTGTGTGTGTGAAGGTACCCCTTACCCCGGAGTTAACTATATTCTGTTATCTGTCTTAAAATATGCTAAACAGTTTATATTAATTTTTTCCATCAAATAGTGATAGAAAATGGAAGCTGTTTAAATATTGAAAATATTTTAAGAATCACTAAAACTCTATATGATATTTGGCTGTTTCTCTTAAATTGATATTTTTTTTAATTCATTCATCGAATTTTCAATAATATTTAATTAAGTTACACATAACATATTCTCTATACTAATTAATGGGCCATTAAGTTCCTAGCCTGAACAAATGAGATGAATGGTTACTAAATTTGATATCTTACTTAAAAATGTTTTACAATAGGTAAAAAATTAAAGGTAATTATGAATGTTATAATACTAATATGCATTGACTTGTTCTTATAAAACTTATTAATAAGTACATGAACAATTAAAAATTATAAATTATACAATCTAAATGAAGCTGTTATTAAATTTCAAAGTTTAAAGCACTAGACTGAGAGGAAACTGTAAATTATTTTTCTGAAGCTGATTTATTATACGAAACTCTTCTTTTTTCTCCAGTAAAGTAAGCAAAGTTTAGTTTACAGAGTTTCCTCTTTTTATATCCCTTACACAAAAGATGTATATCCTAATCACCCCATGAGAGTGCGTAGCAGATGAACGTAGCTCATTAGGCTTCCCAATGTACTCAATAAAGTGAAGCCCAATAAATGCAAATTTCCTTAACCACCTCGACTCATCTATCATCGATAGCTTACAGACTATACTAGCTCCTCCTTTTATTCTATAGAAAGTTTGTTGCTTAGGGGGTTTTCTTTCAGTGTTCGCTAAAATAAGAAAAAGCTTGTTATCTTAAAGCAAAAGCCATACATTATACAGTTTAGCTAAATATTTAGATTAAATTAAACTTTGTTTAGATGTAATGTGTTCCTTGTCCCTTAAGAATATTTTGTAATTTTTCATTATTACATGAATATATTTGAAAGACAGTTTTGAATTTGATCCATCAAAATTTTAGTATTTATGTATGAGTCTAATTAAACGTCTTGTAAGGAAATTGTGAGTTTCTGTACAAAATTTTTATAGTTCAAACTCCTAAGTTAGCCACCATTCGTAAAATGATTGCTTTCATAATATAACGTATATTTCATATTTATAACGTTTTTTAGGTACTTGGAGACATTATGACTTATACTTTTGATTTCTTATTAATTTAAGCTCAATAAGCTGCCCATTTAAGTTCATTCTACGCTAAGGTATTGTAAGTGTAATACTTAGTCCTTGAACTATATAATTTTATTGCTTATTATTTATCAATCCATATATAAAACTTAGATATTGGCAAGTATCACACTACACATAGCAATCCATAACTTATCAAAAATTGAAAAAGATTCTGGATTCTGAAGTAGTGTTTTCATCGAGATTTATAAATGTATCCTAAATATTTTTTAGACAAATTATTGTTAAGATTAGCATAAAACCTCTAAATAAGATTTCTTAAAAAATACAATGCTGAAATGTTAATTAATATTCAGGTAAATAAATGATAAATGTATACCAATTTATAATTTAGAAATTATTGATATGTTTTGCAATAAATTATTGATTATTCAATGCAATATTTTTAATTCTAAAATATTTACAACTATTCGTGAACACGAATTATTAGAAAACAAAAATGAATGATTTATTGATGTTTGGATGCCCATATTTCAATAAAAGTCTATTTAAAATACTCAAGCTCGCCTAATCCCAAAAATATTACTATCACTTAAAGGATTATAACCAAGCAAATATTCTTAAGTCAGTACAAATATACAGACATAAAAATGAATAAGGGAAGTGATTTGAGAAATAATTGATATTTATAAACGTATTTTTTGCACATGAAATGTAAGTAAACTAACAAAAAAGAGATAAATTGACAAAAATAGTTTTTTCTGGATTATGTGCAAGTTGCGTAAATTTAACATGTAATTTTCTTACTGATTACCTAAGTGTATCTTGAGAAAACAAAAAGAAAAGTATCTAGATAATTACTGTGCTTGAAAATGTGCATCAAAAATAACAAATTTTTAAATTTATAAATATGTTAGTTAATTTTTATCAATATAAATCAATATACTCACTAACCATTCTCTTAACAAGTATCAATAAATGAGCAACTAAAATATTTCAACAAACAAAACAAACATGGAATAAAATGTTTTGCAGTAAACTTAAACCGAACACCAGAATAAAATTGAGTTTTGTACTAAGAGAACTGTCATCATTCACATTCCCAAAATATTCTGCTGAAAACATATCCCTTTGTTCCTTAAGATGGGAAACTGTAATCTGCTCCGGTGTATGGTTTCAAACAATGGAAATTCTCGAAGATATAGAATGAACCATATTTAACCTTTACGGAGTAATTCTTCTCGAAAGAATAAAGAACTGTAATGGAGATCAATTAAAACTACTTAACATGGGAGATTAATGTTATCTTTCAGTTCAAATTATGTCTAAGAGGTACCACTTTGAATCTTCGGTTTATTATGGCAACTGAATATGTAGGAGTAACTAAATATCCAATTGAAAATGATGAAAGATGTAAGAGGTGATGGTATTCATTAATCAAATAGCTTAACTAACAATTAGTAACTAAACCCTAATCTGAAGTATATACATTATATTTGCTTCATTTGCGTAAAAATCGCACGGGTTCATCAAAGCGTTGTCATGTAGAATTATAACGGCGAAGTTTATGCATATTAAATAATCTATAACTGTTCTTTTTTTTTTCCTTTTGGCGCTTATATACATTTTTGATATACTTTAGTTGATAAAAACTATTAAAGAACATAGAAGATATCCATATTTAATACTGATTTTAAATATTTATTCACGTAGATTCACATAGATAAACGCAGTGGTTTTTTGGCAATTTCTGTAAAAAATACTTACTCAGATATATTTTTTAAAAGATTTTTATTCAATTTTACATAAAAAAAAATTCCTAAGTCGGTTTCAAATTACAGATAGTTAATATTTACTCGCAGTAAAAATAATACAGTTTAAGATTTCTGTTTAATAATTGTGTCATATTTTTCTTGTTTAATTTTCAAATTATACTCTGAATTTGTTGAATAGTATTGCATGTACGAATTAGAAAACATCTTTCAAAATGAATGTAAGAATTTTATGCAATTAAAATTACATTTATTATACTAGCATCCTATCTACAGTTAGGTGGGATATTTTAGAATTGATTGAAGTTAACAAGCGACAAGGGGATTAAATGCTTCATCTCGGATATGTAAAACCATCTCATAATTTGATTTTTTGAAGGTAAAATATCACTCTATAAACAAATTAATCATATCAATGATAAATTCATTAAACCAATCTCTAATAACTATATAATTAAAAAAAATCATTAAAAAACTAAAGTAAAATTAACATACATGGTATAGAAATTATTATTAATGAAATGAACTATAATTAAAACTAAAAGCGAAAATAAATATCTAATAAGTAAATGAAAACTTATAAGAGAAAACCCAGTGAAAGGTAAACGAAAATTTAGAATAATGGAAATAATGTAATTAATATTATTCCTCACTCTAGAATAGAATAATGTGCGTTTATAACGTTTCACAAAATATACCATTATGAAAAAATTAATCACATCTATCATCAATTCACTATATTAATGTCTGAAATGTATGTGTTAATGAAGGTGTCTTGATTATACGTAATTCATTTATGGCAAGCTTATAATTTTATAAAAATCTTGATGAAACTCTGTACACTTTGATCTATTTTAATTGTGTAAGACTAGGTGAAAATAGAGTTTGTTAACCTTCAAAATTTGACGATGGCCACTGTCTACAAAAAGAAGTTTCTATTTGTATTAATCCATAACTAATAATTTACAAATACCTAATAACCATAAACTTCCAATAACAATTTTGAAAACAAAATAAGAGACTAAAAGTAAGTTATTTTTCTCCACCCAATCTACGCATGAATAAATTCATAGTCTATATATTTAAATAAGTGTACCTATTTGTCTATCTGAATTCATGCAAATATATATCTTGTTACGATTTTGAAAATAATTTGCTCACTTGATCATATATATATATATATATATATATATATATATGTGTGTGTGTGTGTGTGTGTGTGTAACAGAAGCAAAACAATAGCAGATAAATTGAAAAGTCCCCGGCCTGACACATAGATGGCGCAACTAGAATTAAATCCATATGTTTTTTAGTTATCCCTAACCCTCACAAGATGCGTGTATAAATTTGATAGCTGTCGGATCATTAGTTTGTGAATTATAGCATTTTCAGTGAAGCAACAAAAAAATGGATAAAAAGGAATTTCGCGTGTTGATAAAATATTGCTTTTTGAAGGGAAAAAATACAGTTGAAGCAAAAACTTGGCTTGATGCCGAGTTTCCGGACACTGACCCAAGAAAATCAACCACCAAGGTTTGGTATGCTAAGTTTAGACGTGGTAAAATGAGCACCGAAGACGGTGAACGCAGTGGACGCCCAAAAGAGGTTGTTATTAAAACATTAAAAGAATCCACAAAATGATTTTTAATGACCGTAAATTGAAATTGAATGAAATAGCTGACACTAAAGATATCTACTGAACGTGTACATCATATCATTCACGAATATTTGGGTATGAGAAAGTTCTTTGAAAAGTGGGTGCCACACGAGCTCACTTTTGACCAAAAACAACGACGAGTTGATGATTCGTAGCAGTGTTTGAAGATGATCAAGCGTAATAAACCCGAGGTTTTGCGTCGATATGTGACTATGGATGAAACATGGCTCCATCATTTCACTCCGAAGTCCAATCGACAGTCATCCGAGTGGACTGCACACGATGAACCTAATCCGAAGCGTGGGAAAACGCAACAGTCGGCTGGCAAGGTTATGACGTCTGTATTTTGGGATGCGCATGGAATAATTTTCACTGACTGCCTTGAAAAAGGAAGGACCATCAACAGCAACTATTACATAGCGTTATTGGACCATTTGAAGGACGAAATCGCCGAAAAACGGCCGCATTTGAAGAAAAAGAAAGTGCTGCTTCACCAAGACAATGCACCGTGTCACAAGTCAGTGAAAACGCTGGGAAAAATCCATGAATTGGGCTTCGAATTGCTTCCTCGTCCACCGTATTCTCCAGATCTGGCCCCCAACGACTATTTCCTGTCCTGAGATCTCAAAAGAATGCTCGCTGGGAAGAAATTTTCGTCGAATGAAGAGGTGATCGCCGAAACTGAGGTCTATTTTGAAGCAAATTACAAATCGTACTACAAAAATGGTATCGAAAAGTTAGAGGGTCGCTATAATCAGTGTATCACCCTTGCAGGGAATTATGTTGAATAAAAAAAACTAATTTTGCCAAAAAAATGTGTTTAATTATGGTAGGCCGGGGACTTTTCAATTGACCTGTTATATGTCAGGAATTTTATTTTGTCTTACAATTTATAAATATAAAGTATTAATCTCCAAAACCCATATTGAATAACACGCAAATTTAAAGTATGTTATATTTTTCAAACTAGTAAATATTTTAATTCTTAATCTATATGTAATAAAAAAAGGATTTTGTCATTTTCCTTTTATACTCGTAAGTATATATATCTTTGATACTTGGTGTATGTTTGTGTGTGTATTTTCAAGAAAATATATTTCAGATGTTAAAATCATTCTAACATTTTATGTAAATACCTTAATCATATATTTTCCTTTCCTTAAGTTATATATATATATATATATATATATATATATAATGCATGATGATTTATGGGTATTACATTTTGTATGCAAAAAATTGATTAATTCCAGTTCATTTTAGAAAAATAATTCAAATTTTCAATTTTTATGATCATAAATTTCACTGGTTTGTGTGAGTATTTACCAACTAGAAGTAATTGTTCAATTGTTTTGAAATTGAGGTATTCGTTTTCTGAAACTCAAGCAATATGGCTGTTGTGGCTATTTAAAAATAAGAAATCATTATTTTGAATTGAAAATACTCAGATAACTTCGTTACCGGAAAAAAAAATTGCATACTGGTTTATTAGAAAGCCCTAATTTTAAACCGTAGGAAAGAGAAAAAATTAACGAAGTGAGAAATTGCTTTTATAGTCCAATTAAGAGTTCCTCCCCTAAAAGGAAAAATAAATGGCTTTTTTTTGCAAGGAATACACTTACACCATTTTATTTTTTCCAGAATTATTTTAATTTGAATTATTCCTTTATGCATCTCTCTGTATGTTGTATAGGAACTAAAAGCAAATCTTTTATAACTATGTTTCTTTTAGTAAATTTATTTTTTCTAAGTGTGTTAAATTTGTTTCTTGCATATATAAAATACTTACCATTGTTTACAGTGTCTATGTCAAAATAAAGAAGTAACTCGTTTGACATTTAATTCAATTCACCGAAAACATGCTGATAATATAAGCATGTATTTATCGAAATATAGAAACTGAATATCATATTTAAATGAAAAAATTGCTATAACATTTTTGTGCATTATTTAATTTGTAGAATGTTTAAATGTGTATAATAAAATGTAGTATAATTTGCTCTGTATACAATATTGTTGCCTTTTGCATGTAAGAAAACGAAAAACATAAGAGGATTATATCATAAGAGGATTTATTGGTTATATAATAAGAGGATTTAAGACAAGTGAGAAAATTAATATTCTAAATTAAGTAAAATTTGATTTGCAGTTAAAACACAACACGCATACAGAAAATGCTTCAATTATAACATGATTGTCAAATTAAATTCAGAATTTGTGTCAATGAAAAAAAAAAAACCTAGAAATTTTGACTGTCATATTCATCATCTTAAGAATTTATTAATTATTTATTATGTTATATAATTCTTCTTAAGAATTTATTTTCTTACTGTTTGTCAATTCCAATATTTCCTTGAGGATAACTTCTTGACGGGTGGTATATAAAAAAAAATTAAATATTAGTTACAATTCATCTTATTTGAATTAATAATGTTAAAAGGACACATTATCAAGTGGTAAAATTAATTTTTATTTATTTCCTGATTCTTAAGACCCAATATAAATAATATACCACCAGCACTCTAGGACATCTTGTTTGTAACTACACACATTGCTCCCTCGAAGTTCATGTATTCATTCGAATAAATAATAAATACTTTCATAAAAAAAGTATGCTATTTTAGTTAATTTAGGAAATGTTAGGATCACAAAACACTTTTAAAAAATGAGAACTTTATGATGTGTTTTTTTATTTATAAGAGTGATAATTTGTGCGAAAATGTGTCAATTAATTTAAGTATAACTTTTTTTATACATAAAGGATTTTCATAATTTAATGATATAACCACATTTTAAACTTATTAAACTAAATTTAGTAGAAAGGAATATACATTTTTATTTAAAATTATTCAGATTTTTCATTGCATGTAGTGTAAAGATATTTACTTGTTTCTGAAGGTAACTCCGAAGAGACCACTTTCAAACAGACAAGTTGTTTTCAATCGAAAGTCCCCATTTGGCATTCTCTTAAAAATATTTTTTAGATATATATATATTTAAGAAATAATTAAAACCATATTATAAGGCTAACTGTAAATAAAATTAAGATTAAGCGTAGATCCTTAAGAGTCTAAAAATCAGCCGTCCACGGTAATTGTTCACATTCGAAACATACCCTCTCCCAAATGTGATGAACAGATGTGTCAAAAAAAAAAAAAAGAAAGAAAGAAATGTCATCCCTCCTTATTCTGAAGTATTTATGTGTTGTATTCTGAGGGTTCTGTTCTTCTTACAAAGCGGGTAATTATTTGCTGTATTCTTCAATGATTTACATCTCAGTTTACTTAGATTCTTTGATAAAGTTCACCGATAGAGCAATGAACCCCTATTGTTGTCCCTCAATTGTCGGCCGCTTATCGTCTTTTATTTCATGCTAACATTATACGTTAATTATCATTTGCAAGTCTCATGTCTATCAACAACAATAAGTCCCTAATGTGTTGTCTCCAGCCAGTTCTATTTTAGATGCCTGCGAAGACTCTCTCTCGGTCTTTGCTTTGTTAAATTTTTTTGCAATAGCTTAGGTTTTGAGAAATCCTTTTCCCCCTGCTTTGACTTGTTGCTTTTCCGTGGGCACGTACAGCGTTGAGAAATTTTTATTTGCCATCTAAGGGGCTATTGTTTATATGAAGCGTTTTGGCGTACCTGATAACTTTTCAGTTTCTTATAGTTTGCTTCGTTTTTAATTACATTTATTTTAAATATATTCAATTTAATAATTTTCGTTTGCTTTAATTTTAATTGCAAGTAGCTGATATATATTAAATTAAATAATTTATTATTTGTTTTAATTTTTATATCGGAAAAGTTTACAATTAACATTTTCCCTATATTTCATCATTTACTTATAGTTCTTTTTATTTAACTCAGTAATTTAATAATAATTATAGAAAAAAAGTTCACCTTGGGTGGATATAGCTGTTCTTTATAAAAAATTTACATATAACTATTTTTTCCTGTTTTAAATTTCCTTTCTTCGTAGAATAAGTCTGATTTTTGCCTGCCTTTCTGGTACTTTGTAACATATTTACGACCTGTATCTTTCACTGTATTAAAGTGAACAGTCACATATATATCTGATTCGAAAATTTTAGTGCTGGCATCTGTTGCTCTCTAACCCTCTGTGTGGGCGGTGGTATAAATTTTATACCACTTAGTTTGAAGTATGAAACGAATACTTCATATACTTTGCTTTGTGTAATTAGCAGTATTTACTTAAGGTTTGGAATATGTAGATTGGTTAGCTGATGAAATTAAAATTTTCAATTCATTTGAGAAACATTTTTGTAAGGGATAAAACCACGATTAGTTAAGAACTTTCATTAGATCTAAAGCTATAATTTTTGTAATCATTCTTCAGGGTTGTACCATCTAATTTAAGTGAATAACACTATGTGCAGAGAAGAAATGTATTTTAGAGAGATTTTTATTGTGCTAAATATGTGGTATGAAAAATATACTACAGCCCCTAAAAGGGTTAAAGGAGAAAAAAAGGATTATAAGGCATGACAAATTTACATTAACATTATTACATTAAGTTTTAATATATTTTCTAATATTCCATATTTTTTCTTTGCAATAAACTAAAAAAAATAGTTTTAGAAATAATGATTTAAAGATACGTTCATATTTAGTAAGTTAATTAAATAGTCAACAATGGATATAACATATATTTATTGTAGTTTCTTCTTATAAGTAAGATTTAATAAGTTCAATAATATCCTCAAATCCTATTATCATTTTCGCCTAATTCTTTCTTATTATCTTATATTTCTACAGATTTGACGAATTTCATATGAGGCAAGATATAAATTTTCGTCCAAGTGTTATACTTTTGGTATATATCTATCCCATATGTCACCTGTGAAACTATCAATTGTTTATGAATATCAATTGTCTGTGAATTTTGATTAGATTTAAATTCATTTAGAGAATTTTTATTTTTTGTATATTAAAGCACTGTCCACAGAAGCATATAAAGAATCGTAATTCACATTTATTTCTAATACATTTCATTACATGTTGTGTCATGTGTATAAACAATTTGTACTATTAGTGATTTCCTCTGCTCTAAACTCCGGAATATTTTGCTAATTTGAACTGCATAAAATTACAATTCCTTGTCAACCAAAATCAAGTTCAAACATTCATACTTAATATAAAGTAAATAAGATGAAAATAAGAAGTGTAATAAAATGAATCGGAGATATTGACCTATTCGATTGAGTCGTTAAACAATCAGGCAGACATTAGAAGGCGGTGGAAGACGGCCCCTCTCTCTATGTTATTACTGACCAACCTTGTCATATTGTAGGCAAGTAAACATAGATAAATCAGTTGATGCTGGTATGAGTTCCGTGTTGTTACCAGCTTTCTTCAGACAGAATGGAATGATGAGCGGGAATTCACCAAAAAATGAACCAAGAATAATTTGAACGATCTATGAGTGATGGTGTAGACAATTTAAAGTGTGTTGATTTTAGGGAAGGAGAGAAATAAAAACAATTCTGTTCACTCAAACTTTCAAAAGTAGGAAAACGTTATACATACGAATAATAAAGAACATAATTAGAACCAGTTGTAATTAGGACTAAAAACGTATCTTATTAGTTGAGCTTTTGAAACTGATGATTACGTTGAAATTGGTCGTTAATTTCCAGAATTTACGGGGACTGCGAAGAAGCATTCAAAACAAATACGGAAATGCTGATTTTTGGAGATTCCCTCATTCATGATAACACCGTCCTCAATGTCCTGCTGTAACCCAAGAAATTCTGGAACAATTTAAATTGGATGCGTTCTATCAACTGGATCATAGCTCTAACTAAATTAGTAAATGATGATTATGAACACTCCATTCAGTTTAAGAACTTGCAAAGAGACTTAAGCATCAAGACTAATGAATAGCTTCAGAACAAATTTCGGAGCAAGTAAATCTGAAATAACTGGATGCGACATTTTTCGAAGAGGGGATAGAAAAGCTCGTCTACCAATGACCAATACTTAAATCTTCCCTAAGATTATATTGAAAAAAATTAGCCCTGTTTGTGAATAAATTTTGGAAAAAATTCATCTTGTTTTACACTCTTACTTTTCTTTCATGGTCCATTGGATGTTGAAAAAATATAGGACCGTCTTATGTGTATACAAATAATAAATAAATTATATATATATATATATATATATATATATATATATATATATATATAT